>JAFHLA010000163.1:0-220268 GCA_021432705.1 Caranx ignobilis
CACACAATCTCTAAACTGAGTGCTAAGTAAAAAAAATAAATAAAGAAAAAGATTTTTTTTTTTTCATTTTTACACTTTTTTCCAAATGTCAATTTGTGATATTCAGTTGGTTAAGAAAGGTGTGCTAATGTCAGTCAATGAGTTGTAAGTTGTGGGGTGCTGCTCTACTGTCTGTTCTGAAGCCTCCACCTCTGATCAGGCTCAAACCAAGTCTAAATGTCTTACAATATACAACAGTCTATAATAATAATAATAGAGAAACCACAAACCACAGCACAGAGACTGCTCTATAAAGATTGCTAACGACATCAGGGGTAAACATGGACTCACAGAAACTTCAGTCCTGGTACTATTGGATCTTAGCGCTGCCCTTGATACAGTAGATCACCGCATTTTGATAAACAGGCTCTAAAACCTGGTGGGTCTCTCTGGTGCTGTTTTAAACTGGTTCAACTCCTACCTTAATGACGACAGTTTCTTGTAAGTACCGTATGGATACATGTTCCTCACGAACTATAAAATGAACTGTGGGGTGCCTCAGGGCTCAATTTAGGTCCAATACTTTTTAATTTATATATGCCTCTGCTGGCAGTGTTATCAGGAGGCACGTGTAAATTTTCATAGTTATGCTGATGACACGCAGCTCTATATCGCCATGTCTCCTAAAGATCCAAGGCCAGTATAGATATACTTCTTGACTGTATTTTAGATATAAAATCATGGATGGCAGAGAATTTCCTGCAACTATGTTGCCTTTAGGAACATATCTACTTATTTACTTACTTATTTATGGTGTTTAATTTAGATCTTAGTTGTTTTTAGGAACCTTTAGGACACAGTCTTAAGAATATTATTCTATGTCTTTTTAAAATTTCTTTTAGTGATGATTCTAACCACTCTTAACTACTTTTAAGGATGATTTTACCCTGCTTTTCTTTTACCTTCTAGCTCCAGTGTGTTCCTCATGTGGGGCCCTCCACACTGGGGTTGAGTCTGAGCTGCCCATGGGGGTGTCGCCCTGGGGGCTGCCCTGCCTTGGATGGATGAGAGACACTGCACTGCGGTGTGGGCTCTTCCATCTGTGGTCCCTGTGTTGGCACCCCTGTGGCTGTGGCTCTGCAAATCTTCCTGACGTGGATGGCCTCCCCAATAATGCCTTCCTCACCAGGATCCTCAGCGCCCAGCCATACCAACCATATCCTATACCCTATTTTAACGAGTGCACGTTTGCGTTTGTGTGTGCATACCTGAGTGAGTGAGTGGTTGTGCATGTTTCGTGTATGTGTGCATGTGTATGTGTGTGTGTGGGAGGGGTCGGGTCTTTTTTCTTTCTTTTTTAACTTGTAAAGCACTTTGTGTTGCATTTTATATGTATGAAATAAATAAAGTTAAGTTTAAGAAAACTCTCTACACATTGCAATGTCTTTTCTTTAATGCATTGTAATGCAATGGTATATAAAAAGTGACCAAGAGCTGTTAGAAGTGACAGTAAAGGTGCTACAGTCTGATAGCTCTTACACATGTAGTTCCTTTTAGCACAGTGGGTTTCTAAAACGTATTGACATGGGAGTGACTTTGTAGTAGGAGGTAAAAACAAAATTGGTAAGAACAGGCAGGTGTTGTCAAGGCACTCTAGACTCCACCATCTTTCATCATACGTCATGCTACGTACGGGCCGTCACGGCGTAACAGCAGCGTCCGTCTCCCATGGCAACCGAGTGAACTCGCGTCGATACGATTCTGTAGGTCAATGCTCAACAAGAATCAGAAAAGATGGATTGTCTTCCAGAGAGGAGATGGCACAGATAGCAAGACTCCGGGTAGGCAGGCACAAATACACACACGGGAAACTGGCTGAAATATCATTATGGTGCGTTCAGGAACTGCTACGGATTTAGGAAAAAGAGAGAACACAGACAAACCAAACACGAAGTAACCGGAGGTCCGACAAAAACGTGCTAAATTTCAGCTCGTTATCACTTTGCTGTGGCTTTCAGATGAATTATAGAGGTTATACTAGATGTTTTCAGTGTAACCTTTCAATGTGAAATGCAACTAAGTGAATCAATAAAGCGTTGAAGTAACCACTGTGTTTCCGTGCAGTACATGCTTTTACTTCAGTAGATTTATGTGATAGGATGGCATACCTCACAGACTAATATATTCAATACAGACTAATATGATGCATTATATAACAGATATATTGTAACTAGCCATGAAATAACCTAGATAAAATATTGGATGGATAGATCCCATAAAAGCAGCAAAAGGAAGTACCCAATAAATCCTACAATAAAAACTGAGAGTCTAATATAAAAAGACAGAAAATAACACAGAAATAAAGGATACTAGTATATGCACCAAACATAAATGATGAGTTCATAATTTACCTGTATCAGCAACCTTTTTAGTGAAGGGAGGTTTTGAATGCAAGACTTAAACCTATGTGTTCTACAGTGCTGGCTGTTTATTTCATCCCAAATGCACTGATTATGCAGAGCTGTTAATTTTCTAACTGTTAAATGGTCAGTTTGGTTTGATGGCCATAGACTTAAAATTGACACAAACACACACATGCTCTTGTGTGTGTCTCTGTTCTTTCAGAGGGAAGCCGGAGTGCAGAGGCTCAGCTGTCACTTCTCATGGCCTGAGTTTCTGCGATGAACGCCGTTGCTTCCATCAGGAGTTTGTGTACAACGCTGCCATGTTTGCTGCAGACTGTGGCTTCCCCTGGCCTGCTGTAGTCCAGACTGCTGGGATTGCTAAATGCATCTTCCCACAGCTGGATGGTGAGAGATGTGATATGAGTGCATGAGGTCTGGGTTTGTTTAGTGTTTGAGATTTTGCTTTCTAATCTGATCTGTCTGTTAGTCTGTTAGTGACCCCCAGTATCTCTAAAACAGACTGGGAGGTAGAGCCTTCAGTTACTGAGCTCTCTGTTATGGAACCAGCTCTCTCCATGGGTCAGAGAGGCAGACACTCTTTCTACATTTAAGTCCAGGCTTAAGACCTTCCTCTATGAGAAAGCTTTTAGTTGGGGCTGGCTCAGGTAGTCCTGATCCATTTTATAGCTATGCTGCTATAGACTTAAACTGCTGGGGGACACATCAGGTTACATGGAGCCTTATCCTTCCTATCTCTCCTCTCCTCTCCTCTCCTTCCTCTCCTCTCCTCCTCTCCTCTCCTCTCCTCTCCTCTCCTCTCCTCTCCTCTCCTCTCCTCTCCTCTCCTCTCCTCTCCTCTCCTCTCCTCTCCTCCCTCCTTCCCCTCCTCTCCTCTCCCCTCCCCTCCCCTCCCCTCCCCTCCTCTCCTCTCCTCTCCCCTCCCCTCACACATTTTGAACTGCCATATTTGTTGCCCTTTGTAGTCCGGCTTGGTGTCTCGCACTCTCTCTGCATTTCCACAGATCTCTTCAGAGCTCCATCCCCCTGCACCAACCAACCAACCGCCGCCTCCATCACCTCCTTTCTCCTGCTGTTAAACCGGCCTGCACTCCCTGCTCATGACCCAGTCTGCTGTCCAGTAGTCCCATTAAGCTGGCCTTCTCTCCCTGCCCACGGGAGCTTCCTTCATCATTTTCGTTTCTCGTTAACTGACTGATTCCATCTCCATGATTCCGTATTTCATGTTGTAAATTGTTTTCTTTGTCTGTATACAACATCTTTGCACGTCTGCCCGTCCTGGGTGAGGGATCCCTCCCTGTTGCTCACCCTGAGGTTTCTCCATTTTTTTCCCTGTTAAAGGGTTTTCTTGGGAGTTTTTCCTCAGTCGATGTGAGGGTCTAAGGGCAGAGGATGTTGTCATAATGCTGTGTAAAGCCCTTTGAAACAAACTGTTTGTAAAAAACGGGCTATACAAAATAAAATTGCCTTGCCTTGCCTTGCCTTGCCATCTCTGTCTTTATTGTCCTGTATCCGTCAGGTCTGGACATACCCAACCTCCTGGTCTTGCTAAGAGATTCACTATCTGAATGTTTACCAAACCTCACCTCTGTGCACAGACACAAACTCACCCAGTTCCTTGCAGACACCTGCTCCACCCGGCGGAGATTTTCCAGGCTGTGGTGAGTGGAGCTGCTCCAGTGTCCATCACTCAGTTACACTTGCAGGTGCAGTTGCCACCTACACCCTGCCCTCTTGCACAGGTAAGAACCAGGTAACAATACATGATGATTTTAGCATCATCACTTATTTCACTTTTGCACTGTACTTGTGTTGCAGGGCACAGAAGTGCACGAGTGGGAGTGTCAATGCCAGCGAGCCCGCCTCACCTCTACCTTGCAGCAGAAGGAGGAAGAGCTGAGGAAATGGGTCAAGGGTCACTATAGGGGATATTCCTGAGGATGTGCAACTTGACAAAGAGGTCAACACCTGGAATTGTGTTAGCATAAGCAGAAAAGTCAATATCTTTCCCGCTCTGGCTTAGATTGTGTCTGCTACTCTCTGCAGGGTGTGTTGGAACTAGTTGGTGGAGCTCTGAGGGCAGTGAAGGTCAGATGGTGAAGAGCCTAAAGCGAGAGGCCTCCTTGCTCAGTGACATCTTGCAGCTCAAACTGCAGCAGTCAGCTCTGCCACTGGGAGGCTCCACACTCCTGCTACTTCCAGTAAAGGGAGCATCAACAGACGCTCAGACACACAGCAAAGGAAAACAAACAAACAGCAAAGACTAAAAGCAGAGAGAAGTCTGGAAACCCACCATTCACTGAGCTCATGAGGACAAGAGCTCAGTGAATAAAGGTGGAGGGAGCTGCCTGTGACTTGTGAGTGCTTAGGTTTTAATAGTACTTTGGGCTTTTCCTATCTACTTAATGATGGTGGGATATAAAACAGGTTTCACACTGGAGTCTATTAAAAAACAAACTTGTACCTCTAAGATCCCTTTGATTTAAGATAATGTTGCAAATTACATTTTAAAACAATATTCACCTCTTCATTCAGTGCATTTATTTCACAGGGTTGAGTTTTTCACAAGCTACACAACTGAAGGCTGGTGCATTCACTGGGTCAACATTCATAAATATTTAGCAGTGAGGATGCAGCTCCAGCTGCTGAACTGAACACAAAAATATTCAAATATAAATGAAAAGAGAAAAACATCAACAGCACCTACTGAAAGGTCAAAGGTCAATGTTATTAGTTTCTATAATAACTGTACCCAAGGTAAAGTCTTTCAGTGTTTATGGTTACAGTACATACTGGTGACCAGTTGGAGTTCATCTCTGACTAAGAGCCAGCTGGTTCTTCAGGACGGCACAGTGTGTAGCTGCTACGTCAAGTTGGAATCATCTGCAGTGCTTATGCATTAATACAAACATACAGGTGCGTCTCGGTAAATTAGAATATCCTGCAAAAGTTCAGTAGTTCAAATCGTAAACTCATATATTATATAGATTCATTACACACAGACTGAAATATTTCATGTCTTTATTTCCTTTAATTGTAATGATTATAGCTTATATTGAATGAAACCCCCAAATTCAGTAAATTAGACTGTTGTGAAAATTTTCATTATTGTTACCTGAGCCTTTAAAGGTGGGGGCTGTAGGTTTGTTTGTTGCAGTCTGTAAACACAACATTCAATTTAGCCCCCTCCTCTCGGGCTCAACTGCACGTGACCCTGCCCCTGACTGCAGTCGTCAGGACTGACCCAAGCTGTTCACATTGAACCCTTCTCCACTTCGGCCTTGTTCCTAGTTCTGGTTTGAATACACACATTCTGCGAACCATGAAGTGTTACTGAATAATTGATCTTAACACGGTTCAGTTTCTTTATTCCAGAGTTGATTTTTTCTGTCTTTAAATGTCTTTGTTGGTAAAGAGAATGAATAGACTTCATGGGGTTAGATAATATGGCCTCCATCTGCCTGCTCAAGCTTTGAGTTGATTTGCTGCGACTAATGATTATTGTCACAATCCAGCTCCTCAAACTTTTAAAAGGACAGCTTCAAACAATACACACTGATTATTGGTATATTGATTAGATTTAGGAACATGTTACATTCAAAGAAGAAAATCTGACTTAAACTGAAGTAAATGTTTAGATTTTTCTGACAGGAAGTAGTAAATCCAGTGCTGACAAACCTCCAGTGTTATTTCACAGTTTTTCATCCATCTGCCACTAGAGGGAAAGAACGACCAAACAAATTTAAACCTATATAACACTGGGGAAAGTGGCAATTAATCCAGTTCAGCCGCACCACAAGCTACAACCTCAGAGAGGCGGTTGTGTCGGCAGACCTGGCGGTTTCAAGAAACACATGATCATTGTTACCTTCATGAAAAGAGGATTTTTACAGGACTAAGGATTCAGTCTTCGTTGTGTTTACAGTCTCAGCTCACAACCACAGAAAGAGAAACTCCACTGTCACATCAGTGTTTTCTTCTTTATCCACTGAATTCAAAGGTCAGTCCTCAGTTATCAGAAGGAGTTCAGTCAGCAAGAAGAAACAGGAAATATTTGTTTTTATATATATATTTATTTTATTTATATATATATTTATGTACTTAAAGCACACACAGTTATATACAGGATACATTTCAGTAAGTTAACACAGACATGAGATTTATTTCAGGGGGATTGATACAGTAGAAAATATGAAAGAGAGAGAAATGTGATGGGAATATTCAGTGTGTGTGTGTGTGTGTGTGTGTATTGCAGAGATTCTTGAAGAGCAGCAGGACAACGCGTTGCTCAGACAGGCAGCGCTGCTTCAGATGACTAGAGAGTCAAAACAGAGAGAAAATAAGAATGAACAAGACATTAGTTTGAATTATTGTTACTGTTACTACATCTTGAACTACGCTGCAGCGTTCCTGTGCTACTGTAATGTGGTTTTCCAAAAGCAGCGCTCCCAGGTCAGTGCTACGGTGCACACACCACAGCAGCACTGATCGAGGGAGGAGTGACACCTCCAGAAGTTACTGCTCATGGTTTCAGCATCTGCATCTCACAAGTTTCCTCTGTTTTGTGTAACAGAGCAGAAAGGTTGCTGCGAGAGATGACCTTTCTGAATCATTATAGATGGGCTAGTTAACTTGTTCATTTATTTATTTATGACCAAATGGTAATTCAACTTACAGTCTTGGTCCATTCAGCTTTAGGGTCAACACATGCTTTTCCTTTGCTTGTGTGGAAACTGAAAAAAATAAAAAAAAAATGATGATGATTCTGTGTGTATGTGTGAGAGTAGAAGAGACTGTTGTGTGTGCACTTACATCAAAGCCTCCACACATGGACCATGGGCATGTTGCACCGAGGGCTTCTCTTTCACAAGTGTACTGATGTTAGCAGACGAAACCCTTGTGCAGCACAGAGGGACTATTCCACTTGTTGGGAGTCGCCCTGAGAGACACAAACAGAGAGGACAACTGTAAATACAGCAGGTGTGAGCAGACCACACGGGCCAGCTGTGCTGGGGTGATGATGTGGATCAAGGCCTCACCACCCGGCCAGGCAGAAGTCCTGTCGCTGCTCTCTGGGACTATTTTAGCTGAACACAGACCACTTTTATGTTGTTAAGTCAAGAAAATAAAGTTTTCTTTTTCTTTCGAGCTCTGGATGTTCATCCCTTTATCTTGGGAAAAATGAGGAAATAAAACGTATGACTGTAGAGCCACTTATTCAGTTAAAACTAAATTGAAATGAAAGTATTTCTATGATTTGTTTTTGCTTTATTTCCCACAGAATGACAGAACTCACTTCATTTTCTGCAGACCTTATTAGATTTATCAGATCCTTGTGCCAAATGTTAGATTTACATTGAAATGCTTAATAACTCCTAAATCATTACAGTGGTGTTCCATGCAGCTGCTGCCTCTCAGAATTATGCACATGCAGTTTTTATATATATGTTTCTTACTGTAAAATGCTGTGAATATATATCTGATAGTGATGAACAGAAGATGTTACATATAATATGTAGTAGCAATTATGTGATGCTTACCTTGTCCTTGTGTGCACAGACACACTAAGAGCAGGAGGAGAGTGATGGACATGATCTTCATGGACATCTTGGACGATGGACCGGCTGCTTGACTTGTTGACTTGTTGACTGGTTCACTGCTCAGGCTGCGTCTGCAGGAGCTGATAGATGTATGGATATTTATTGGTGCCACCAAGATCATCGGGGGGGTGGTGTGTGTGTGTGTGTGTGTGTGTGGTGGTTGACTGTTGGCGGTGATGACGTGCTTCTATATGTATGTGTGTGTGTCTGTGTGTGTGTAATTATCACACCTCCGCCCCTCAGCAGACAATCTTTTCTGCTCTCTGTGCAAATTTAAACCACCAACATCAAACTACCATCTTTCTTGGAAACAAACCCAACTCACTCATGCACACACACACACACACACACACGGGTGTCATGACTACTTTTCTTTAGTAATTAGCAACAAAACCACACTGGGGCCACAACTGGACTCTACGTCAGTGGAAATAATTGTTTACCTGTGTGACTTCAAAGTTGAATTAGTTTATTTTAATTCACTACCAGGGATCTTTAGGGTCCTTGACATCTTTGAATGTTTGTGAATTTGAGAGAGAAAGAACAAGCCCTTGAACATTTCTGAAAACAGAAAGAAACAGTCATGTCTTTGAGAGTGTGTGAATTCATTTATACAAGCCATGCGCCACTGTGACCACAGTCCATCATGAAATTCACACAAACACCACAGCTGAGAAGAGCTGCCACTTTGAAGCGTCTCTCACTTTTCTGTCAAGGCTCGGTTTCTGTTGTTATAAACATCCTGCGCTGTCTTGGTCCCTTGAGTTTGAGAGAATTTGACCCTAATGTAAAATGCACTTCTTCAGTGGACTTAACCACGAGGCCTAAATGTTTCTCATGCAGTTACATCATTAGTTGCATTACAGTTGTTCCTTGCATATACTGCGCAGCAAGTGCTACATTGTTCTTTCAGTCCTGAGATTTACCATCAGAGTGAGAGAGGGAACAAACAGTAGCTTGAGGCAGTTTCATTTGCACTTTGGCACCATGAGTCTTCTTCCTGGTGGCAGAGGTTTGCAGTCAGAGAGTAGGTTTAGTCATGAGATGATGGTTTCATTACTACTGGCTCACACAGCTTCTGTGTCGACTGCTGCACATGGGGCAAATTTCATGCTTCATGATTTAAAGGATCCTGTTTGTGAGTTTGTCTGAGAACAATGAACAGAGGCTGGAACAGTTTTGTATGGTTCCTTCATACTATACAGTTGAGTACATTGTTATTTTTTCGTGTATGACATAGTAAGTGGAACTTGTGATCTAGGAATTAGAGGAATTGACATTGTAGTAAAAGAGCAACTTAGATTTTTATTTGAGCTCATTGTACAACTAAGTCCATTTAAATATAGAAAATAATAGTCTACAAGTTGAAGGATACTGATAAAACACTGAGAGGACACTAATAGAACATTGTATAAGCTTTCATTAAGTTCAGCTCTGATGGTGGCTGCACAGTCATACATCATGTTGTTGCACAGAGATAACACCATGGCAACACCTCTGTTACTTAGATGCCTTCTTTCATAAACTACAAGCATGATAAGGTTTTTGGTCATCACATAGCATGATTCAGATTGGCTGTCCAAGCCCATGACAGAGAAACACTAAACAACATGAAACTTCCACGTTGTGTTTTCATGGTTTAATCAGGTCTGGTTTTGAGGACAGGATCTCTGTTGATCAGTTCTTGAAAGTTGGGAAGTGATTACAGAGACCGGTTGTTTTTTTGGAAGTCAATGAAAATGTGAACTTGAAAATGAAACATTAACTTTGCTCATAGTTAGTATAAATAAGATCAATAAAACCAAGTAAACCACCCAAAACAGACCTGTTGAACCTGCAGAACCGCGAGCATGTAGGACGAGGTATTTAAACCAGCCGCCTGTTATCTAACCTGAATTTAAAACATGTCAACCCTCTGCTCTCTAAAGACTCTCCAGCTGGTCCAGAATGCTGCAGCGAGGGTATTGATAAGAGTTAGTAAGAGAGAGCACCTCTGTCCCATTCTAGCTTCTCTCCATTGACTTCCTGTAGGATATAGAACAGACTTCAAGATCCTTCTACTGACTTACAAGGCTTAATGACAAAGCTCCATCTTATCTGAAAGACCTCATAATCCCATACTGTCCTACCAGAGCACTTCGCTCCCAGAATGCAGGTCTGTTAGTGACCCCCAGTATCTCTACAAACAGACTGGGAGGTAGAGCCTTCAGTTACTGAGCTCCTCTGTTATGGAACCAGCTCTCTCCATGGGTCAGAGAGGCAGACACTCTTTCTACATTTAAGTCCAGGCTTAAGACCTTCTTCTACAACAGAGCTTTTAGTTGGGCTGGCTCAGGTAGTCCTGATCCATTTTATAGCTACACTGCTATAGACTTAGACTGCTGGGGGACACATCAGGTTACACCTTCCTCTCCTCTCCTCTCCTCTCTCTCCTCTCCTCCTCTCCTCCTCTCCTCTCCTCTCCTCTCCTCTCCTCTCCTCTCCTCCTCTCTCCTCTCTCTCCTCTCCTCTCCTCTCTCTCCTCTCCTTCCCTCCTCTCCTCTCCTCTCCCTCCCCTCACACATTTTGAACTGCCATTATTTGTTGCACTTTGTAGTCCGGCTTGGTGTCTCGCACTCTCTCTGTATTTCCACAGATCTCTTCAGAGCTCCATCCCCCTGCACCAACCAACCAACCGCCGCCTCCATCACTCCTTTCTCCTGCTGTTAAACCGGTCTGCACTCCCTGCTCATGACCCAGTCTGCCACAGTAGTCCCATTAAGCTGACCTTCTCTCTCTGCCCACCAGGAGCGATTCCATCTCCATGTTTTCCATATTCCATGTTGTAAATTGTCTTCTTGTCTGTATACAACATCTATTGCACGTCTGCCCGTCCTGGGTGAGGGATCCCTCCTCTGTCTCTCACCCTGAGGTTTCTCCATTTTTCCCTGTTAAAGGGTTTCTTGGGAGTTTTTCCTCAGTCGATGTGAGGGTCTAAGGGCAGAGGGTGTTGTCATGATGCTGTGTAAAGCCCCTTGAGACAAACTGTTTGTAAAAACGGGCTATACAAATAAAATTGCCTTGCCTTGCCTTGCTCTCTACTAACCTCTGGTAGGAGCATAAACCCACTCAGGCTTTCATGCTCTGTTTCTGTCGACAAACACTGACCTCAGGTTTCATTAGTATAGTTCACTTATTGCTGCTGCACTGGGACATGTACATATATGTGTATAGCCTCTAATAGGTTGTTTTTTGTCTGTTTCTGTTGCTTCCCACTTGTCTTATATCTGCATCACTTACAAAAAAAAATCCACCCATTAACGTTTTAAAACGTCAACAAATCAAACTGAAACTAGTTTAAATACGTATGATGAGTTTTCAGAGGCAGCGACATGAGTGATTACTGTAGTGGAAACAGCAGAACCAAGCTTATGACACTCCTGAATACACACACACACACACACACACACACACATATTTTAGAGTAACACTGACACGGAAGAGACAACATTACACAAATGGTCTATGTTTTTCCACCATCCTTGAGAGCCTGCCACAGTCCCTCTGTGCCCTCAGTAGCTTCATTTCCACCGCAGGAACTAATCCCCAGAACCAGGAACCTTTCAAGGTAATATGTGCGTTTCGACCACAGGAACCAGGAACTAAACTTAGTTCCCCCAAAATGGCCCTGGTTGGGGGGCAGTACCTTCTCAAAGGTTCAGGAACTTTCGGGGTGTTGTCTGCGTACTGTCTGATCTCAGCATTTCATGCAGCGGTTTATTCAATTCTGTCCTCTGTCCCTCCTTATGATGTTAGGGCCAGGGCTCTGTGGGGGATCGAGACCATCTGCTGTAGGACGTCCTGTCCTTAGGGTCTCTGAAGGAGGGTCTGTATGACTCTGCAGGTAGCTGTGTTTTGGACTTGTTGTCCTAAAGGAGAATGAACTGGGGACAGATACTTCCCAGTGATGTAGAGTGCTGGTAGAGTGGGCTGTTGACTGCTGACACAGTTTGATCTTCACCTCTTCCTGTCTTGACAAAGTGTCCTCAGTAAACCTTAAGGGGCCCTCTGGGTAGGCCTGCACCTTGCACTGTGGTTTGATGGCATCAGTTTGAGTGTTGACTGGTGAACAAAAGACAAACTGTAGTCACACCATGGTTAAACCTATAGGAGACATAAAAGAGGGGAATCTGTGCTTGTCTCGGTGGGTGATTCTCATACATGAGGCGGGCAGGGTGAGATGCTCTCACTCGCACAGGAGCCACCTCCTGGTTTGTAAGGTTTGTCATGTGATTTATGGTATCACATGACATGATTTATGGTACAAGAGCATGTAAGACATGCTCTTGGTCTGACTCAGCAAACAGATGTCAGACAGGGCCAGTGTAGGAGGATGGTGGTGGTGAGTTCAGAGGTAGTGTGATGTTTTAACACTGAGGCGGGGACGAGCAAGGATCTCAGTCATTAGTCAATAGACATTTGAAAATCAAAGGAATTTCTGCTCCTGGCTATGTCGATAAATGTTTTCACTCTCCAGTTAAAAGTGGCTAAGTTGTACGTTTGTTACAACCAGCAGGTCTCTGAACTTTTCAGGCATAATGAGGTTTATTCTCATCAGAAGCTGTCGTCATGTTTTGACGCCCGACTTTGGTGCTTTGCCAGTCTGAATGACATTTTACAGATGGAGGGGTGTTCAGCATGTCCCCAGCACTGAGCAGACATCCATTAGTTGAGTGTTAAACATGTTTTCAGATGGTTCACCAACCACAAAGACCACAGAGGCAACAGGAAAGTGTCTACATCTCTGTTTCCTCTTCACATGCAAGAGAGGCAGCGTTTGACACCAGGTAGATCACTGTGTCTTAAAGCCGAGGCATATATGTATGTATGTTTGTATGTATATAGATACTTTTAAATCCTGCCATGGAGATATGATTATTTTATATCCTTTAACTTCATCCTTCATGTTTTCTTTTGTGTTAGTTTCACTACTTTTCAAGAGTTTATAACTAGATCAGGATACAGACAGACACACACACACACACACATACACACACAAAGTCAAGGTGCCAGTCACACTGTTGGTTGTGTGAGATCACAGGAGTTTGGGGGCCTTTCCAGCTCCAGTATTGTCAACTGCTGTAAAAACAAACACTTCATGATGCACCCTGATGCCTTTAAGCATCTCAGATGGAGGAGCATGATGAACCTGTGCAGGTACTATACATGGCCTGATCAGCTTTGCTCCTGGGTTGTTGCATGTGCAATAACAAAAGAAGCCCTAAGTTGCTGTTGTAATTTGCCCTGCATTGATTCCCACCTGACTGCATCAGTGTTTGAAGCTTTAGAGGAGATGAACTGCTGCTGAGTTTGAACCTGGGACCAGGATGGAAAATAAAAAATTGTTTTTTTTCCTCTGCACTGAAATATTTGAAGGTGAAATTGTCACATAGGGAGGGTTAACGCTCTAACTGTAAACCACAGCAGCCACATGATGTGTTTCATGTTTGATCTTTAGTGCGATAAAAAAAAAAAGAAAGAAAGAAAGGAAAACTTTTGCTTCTTGCAGATACAAATGGTGGAAGGAAGTCACAACAGATACACAGAAAAGAGAAAACCGCTGGTTCTGAGATTGAAGGTGCAGCTTTTATTTCTGACCAATATTTTCACTGTTACAAAGCTTTAAAATAAATAAATAACTCTAAACATTTACTCGTAACAGTTTCACAAATGAACCCGTGGACATTTGACATGACACTGTTCATAAGGTTTCACAGAGTTGTAAACATCTGATAAAGATAAAGTCTCCAATAAATAAACTAATAGGCCTCTCATGGCAGGTCAATTAAATTAAACTAATAAATATTTTCACCCATTGAAAGAAACTAAATATTCAGTATAAATACTAGATTGAACGGAGCTGTATTCTGGTGTTGTTCAGGTGTTGTGGAGGTGGCGCAGGTCTACTGGCTGTCCTCTTGTGATGTGGAGGATGAAGGGAGGGGGGTGGAGGATGAAGGAAGGGGGGCAGAGGACGTGATGAGGGACAGGAGGGAGACGGTGGATGGAGGGACAGTGGTAGCCTGAGACTGCCTGTGAAAGGACGATGGAGAATAAAAACATGTGTGAGACCTCAAGCTTAAAGAAGAGACAGAATGAATAAGGAAAAAAGTGAGTGTGTGAGTGAATGAACTCTGATGTGAAACTCACCTGAACTCCATGATCTTGTTGCGAACCCACGGAGCGTGGATGGCGGCGCAGTACAGACCCGACTCTGTCTGGAAGCTGCAAGAATGAAATGCAACTTTAGTTTGGAACTAAAAGAGCAGTACATGAAAGCCCAGTTTTAAATGGCTGAGGTTGCAACACTGTTTCAGCGTTTAACAATCCTCTTACTTACATCACAGCTCTGACACACGGTAGATGGAGTTTCTGGATCAAGTATCCCAAGACTGGTTCAGTGATCTCCTGGGTGGTGACTGTCTTACAGCAGGATGCCAGCTTCTCATCTGAAGGTGGGAAGAAAAATGACTGAGTTCATGTGCAACAGTGATAATAATGATCATTTTAGCACCTCTTCAGACTTTGTAACCGTGTAGCTTGTTCATTCAGATCTTGATCTTACCTGCTGATCCAGAGTCAGAGAGAGCCACCAGGACAATGGCGACCAGCGCACATTTAAGCAGAGTTCCACAGTTGGCCATTTTAAGAAAGGATGATGAATAAAAGCCTGGACTGAGAAGAGAAATGTCTTGTTGGTCTGTCTGCTGCTGTCCTCTCCAGAGAGCTTGCTGAACTGACAACCATCTGAAGGATCCAGATATTTAAGGCCTGAAAAGCAGAAGTGACGCCTCCGGTTAGTCATCATTCTTCCTCTTTTTTTTCTTTTTTCCATCGTCTTTCTTCATCTTTTGAATGACCAGCTAATTTACAGGAGGTTTCCATGAAATGATCAACCTTTCACCAGCAGAAAACACGTTTCATCTGGAAAATGAAGTCAGGGTTTTCCCTCATTATTAGGGCCACTGATCCCTTAAAATCTGAGGTCTGAGGTCAGGGTCATGTTAGAGCCAGTCTTATCAGTTTGTTTCAGTATGCAGACAGTTATGAACCAGTCATCACATGGAATGCAAACTCATAACAATTCAGTGGAAATCTGCCTCATTTCACTGTCATCAGTATTTTTTGCATTTTGAATGAGTTATAGGTAAAATATGTGATTTTTTTTTTTTTTTTGTTCAAGTTGGAATTTTAAGGAAGTTTGAGACATTTATGTCACAGCGTTGGGCAATCACTCTAGGCAGGACATGTTATGGCAGACAGCGTGCTCTGGCCCAGTGACACACACACACGTCACAGCATGAGCCCCCACCCATGTAACAGGGGTCTGAACAAAATTCATGGTGGGAAGTCTGTCATAACATGCTGATGGTGTTTCTAATACACTGAGAGATATTGTTATTACTACAAATTGCACTTGAAGCTAGTTGCAGTTGTATTTGCTGGAATTATCACATTATTTATAATTATTATCATTAGAGTTATTATATGTTTGCAATTCAAAATGTTTACGTAAATCAGTGATTTTGACATTTTATCACTCAACAATGTTAATGAAGTGTTGGTAAAATACTCTTTAGATTTCTCTTTAGCTGTGACACTCTCATTGGTGCCTATACATATACATATACATATAAATGCACCAGTCATCTCATTCAAACCTATGGTCTTATCATCAAGTGTACTTAATCTTATCATCAAGTGTACTTGCTGGAGGCTCAAAGAGCTTAAAAAAAACCTTTTTCCATCATCCATCCATCCATCCATCCATCCATCCATCCATCCAGTCTGTGGTTTCAAAACTTTCTTACATCAAGTAGTGAGTGGCCAGTTGTGTGCAGCTGAGAAGGAGCAGAGGTTATCAACTCATGGCCCTGTTTGCTTCTCAAGAAATCTGCAGTTTTACACAACAGCACCCTGAGTGCAGCCTGCATTGCTTTGCTGTGAGATGTATTCACTGTGGGCTCCAGTCTAAAACAGTGATGTAGCTCCTATTTGTTGTACATTTAATAGTAATTAAATGTTCCAACAAAGATACTGACACTTTGTGGGCAAACAGTTGGAATTATGATTTCCTTTATTCCCTGACTGTTTGCAGAGAACTCCATTCCTTCCTAAAGGTAAATAGTAACATCAGTCAGTGTGAAGCTGCACAAGTGAACTGACACATGCTGATCTACATTTAACAGTCAGCGCTCTCATCTATATATTGGAGTGTATGCAAGTTTGTATGACGGATGCTTTTGTTAGTCAGAGTCAGTGTTCATCAGATGAACAAAAGTGAAACAGAAACCAGCACAGACCACTTTACTGGCTGTAAAACTATGATGCAGAGCAGGTAATGCAAACATCTGCCCCACAACAAACCCCACAGCTGTCTGTGTTTACCTGTATCTGCCCTGCTTATCTGACCCATAATACACTGGGAAATCCAGAAATCACAGATGTGAGCCTGAACCGGGAAATGCCCTTAACTAACACACACACACACACCACACACACACACACACACACACACTTAAAAAAGGAGACGGGAACTGACTAAGTGATTTAATCAGGGTTTAAAAAACAACAGCTCTCAGCTCCTCAGTTGATGTGAGGGTCTAAGGGCAGAGGATGTTGTCATAATGCTGTGTAAAGCCCTTTGAAACAAACTGTTTGTAAAAACGGGCTATACAAATAAAATTGCCTTGCCTTGCCTTGCCTTGCCATCTCTGTCTTTATTGTCCTGTATCCGTCAGGTCTGGACATACCCAACCTCCTGGTCTTGCTAAGAGATTCACTATCTGAATGTTTACCAAACCTCACCTCTGTGCACAGACACAAACTCACCCAGTTCCTTGCAGACACCTGCTCCACCCGGCGGAGACTTTTCCAGGCTGTGGTGAGTGGAGCTGCTCCAGTGTCCATCACTCAATTACACTTGCAGGTGCAGTTGCCACCTACACCCTGTCCTCTTGCACAGGTAAGAACCAGGTAACAATACGTGATGATTTTAGCATCATCACTTATTTCACTTTTGCACTGTACTTGTGTTGCAGGGCACAGAAGTGCATGAGTGGGAGCGTCAATCCCAGCGAGCCCGCCTCACCTCTACCTTGCAGCAGAAGGAGGAAGAGCTGAGGAAATGGGTCAAGGGTCACTATAGGGGATATTCCTGAGGATGTGCAACTTGACAAAGAGGTCAACACCTGGAATTGTGTTAGCATAAGCAGAAAAGTCAATATCTTTCCCGCTCTGGCTTAGATTGTGTCTGCTACTCTCTGCAGGGTGTGTTGGAACTAGTTGGTGGAGCTCTGAGGGCCAGTGAAGGCCAGATGGTGGAGAGCCTAAAGCGAGAGGCCTCCTTGCTCAGTGACATCTTGCAGCTCAAACTGCAGCAGTCAGCTCTGGCCACTGGGAGGCTCCACACTCCTGCTACTTCCAGTAAAGGGAGCATCAACAGACACACCAGCAAAGGAAAACAAACAAACAGCAAAGACTAAAAGCAGAGAGAAGTCTGGAAACCCACCATGAGGACAAGAGCTCAGTGAATAAAGGTGGAGGGAGCTGCCTGTGACTTGTGAGTGCTTAGGTTTTAATAGTACTTTTGGCTTTTACTGTCTACTTAATGATGGTGGGATAAAACAGGTTTCAGACTGGAGTCTATTAAAAAAGAAACGTGTACCCCTGAGATCCCTTTGATTTAAGATAATGTTGCAAAGAAAAACATCAGAACATTCCAGAACATGCGCTTCAACTGGGAGCAACAAAGTCTGGTAGCTCTGAGTTTTTAGAATAGAATAGAATAGAAAATACTGTTGTTCAGGATGGCCTCCATCATTCTCATTGTGTATCTCTCCACCACTTCCCCCAGAGAGTCCATCTTTACTCCAATGACAGAGCCAGCCTTCTTGACAAGCTTATCCAGCCTCTTTGCCTGCTTTTTTCCTAAACTTCCTCCCCAGCAGACTGCAGCATAAAATAAAACACTTGCCACCACAGACTGATAGAACATCTGCAGCATCCACAGATGTTTAGAGATCGGAGCTTTCTTAGGAAAAAGAGGCGGCTCTGCCTTTTTTGTAGAGTGCATCAGTGTTAGCAGACCAGTCCAACTTGTTATCAAGGTGAACACCTAGATATTTATAGGTCACCACCTCGATGTCCACTCCACAAGTGTTGACTGTATGAAGAGGGAGCTTGGACCTACGGAAATCCATGATCATTTCCTTTGTCTCTGAGGTGTTCAGCATGAGGCAGTTTTGTGACTCCAGTCACTGAAGGCTTTTATTAAATCCCTATATTCAGATTCCTGTCCATTCCTAATACAGTGGGTACGGAAAGTATTCAGACCCCTTTAAATTTTTCACTCTTTGTTTCATTGCATCCATTTGCTAAAATCAAAAAAGTTCATTTTATTTCTCATTAATGTACACTCAGCACCCCATCTTGACAGAAAAAAACAGAAATTTAGAAATTTTTGCAAATTTATTAAAAAAGAAAAACTGAAATATCACATGGTCATAAGTATTCAGACCCTTTGCTCAGTATTGAGTAGAAGCACCCTTTTGAGCTAGTACAGCCATGAGTCTTCTTGGGAATGATGCAACAAGTTTTTCACACCTGCATTTGGGGATCCTCTGCCATTCTTCCTTGCAGATCCTCTCCAGTTCCGTCAGGTTGGATGGTGAATGTTGGTGGACAGCCATTTTCAGGTCTCTCCAGAGATGCTCAATTGGGTTTAGGTCAGGGCTCTGGCTGGGCCAGTAAAGAATGGTCACAGAGTTGTTCCGAAGCCACTCCTTTGTTATTTTAGCTGTGTGCTTAGGGTCATTGTCTTGTTGGAAGGTGAACCTTCAGCCCAGTCTGAGGTCCTGAGCACTCTGGAAGAGGTTTTCTTCCAGGATATCTCTGTACTTGGCCGCATTCATCTTTTCTTCAATTGCAACCAGTCGTCCTGTCCCTGCAGCTGAAAAACACCCCCATAGCATGATGCTGCCACCACCATGTTTCACTGTTGGTGAACAATTATATTTATAGGTTGTCACCACCTCCACACTTGTGGAGTGGACATCGAGGTGGTGACAACCTATAAATATCTAGGTGTTCACCTTGATAACAAGTTGGACTGGTCTGTTAACACTGATGCACTCTACAAAAAAGGGCAGAGCCGCCTCTTTTCCTAAGAAAGCTCAGATCTCTAAACATCTGTAATAAGATGCTGCAGATGTTTTATCAGTCTGTGGTGGCAAGTGTTTTATTTTATGCTGCAGTCTGCTGGGGAGGAAGTTTAGGAAAAAAGCAGGCAAAGAGGCTGGATAAGCTTGTCAAGAAGGCTGGCTCTGTGATCGGAGTAAAGATGAACTCTCTGGGGGAAGTGGTGGAGAGATACACAATGAGGATGATGGAGGCCATCCTGAACAACACAGATCATCCACTTCATAACACCTTGGGATCAAAGAAGCAGCAGTGGTGGACGGCTCCTATCTCTTCGGTGCAGGACAGAAAGATACCGAAGATCTTTCATACCAACAGCCATCAGACTCTTTAATCATGATGCAAATTTACGATGAGCTATTAGACAAATGAATTTCCCTTTGGGATCAATAAAGTATTTTCTATCTATCTATCCATCTATCTATCTATCTATCTATGTATCTATCTATCTATCTATCTATCTATCTATCTATCTATCTATCTATCTATCTATCTATCTATCTACCAATGGCTACTGCTGAAGTTCCATGTGAAGCTCTCCATTAGGTCGTTGCTAGGATACAGACTAAACATCCTGAGGCACTTGACTTCAGGACGGAGAAATATAGAAGATCCTTTGTACCTTCAGCCATCAGGCTTTTAATTCTTCTGCAAATGGTTGATGAGCTGACAGACAGATGAATTTCCCTTTGGGGATTAATAAAGTAATTCGTATTGTATTCGTATCATAAATTACATTTTAAAACAATATTCACCTCTTCATTCAGTGCATTTATTTCACAGGGTTGAGTTTTTCACAAGCTACACAACTGAAGGCTGGTGCATTCACTGGGTCAACATTCATAAATATTTAGCAGTGAGGATGCAGCTCCAGCTGCTGAACTGAACACAAAAATATTCAAATATAAATGAAAAGAGAAAAACATCAACAGCACCTACTGAAAGGTCAAAGGTCAATGTTTTTAGTTTCTATAATAACTGTACCCAAGGTAAAGTCTTTCAGTGTTTATGGTTACAGTACATACTGGTGACCAGTTGGAGTTCATCTCTGACTAAGAGCCAGCTGGTTCTTCAGGACAGCACAGTGTGTAGCTGCTACGTCAGGTTGGAATCATCTGCAGTGCTTATGAATTAATACAAACATACAGGTGCGTCTCGGTAAATTAGAATATCATGCAAAAGTTCTGTAGTTCAATTCAAATAGTGAAACTCATATATTATATAGATTCATTACACACAGACTGAAATATTTCATGTCTTTATTTCCTTTAATTGTAATGATTATAGCTTATATTGAATGAAACCCCCAATTTCAGAAAATTAGAATTTTCATTATTGTTACCTGAGCCTTTAAAGGTGGAGGCTGTAGGTTTGTTCGTTGCAGTCTGTAAACACAACATTCAATTTAGCCCCCTCCTCTCGGGCTCAACTGCACGTGCCCCCTGCCCCTGACTGCAGTCGTCAGGACTGACCCAAGCTGTTCACATTGAACCCTTCTCCACTTCGGCCTTGTTCCTAGTTCTGGTTTGAATACACACATGCTGCGAACCATGAAGTGTTACTGAATAGTTGAGCTTAACACGGTTCAGTTTCTTTATTCCAGAGTTGATTTTTTCTGTCTTTAAATGTCTTTGTTGGTAAAGAGAATGAATAGACTTCATGGGGTTAGATAATATGGCCTCCATCTGCCTGCTCAAGCTTTGAGTTGATTTGCTGCGACTAATGATTATTGTCACAATCCAGCTCCTCAAACTTTTGAAAAGGACAGCTTCAAACAATACACACTGATTATTGGTATATTGATTAGATTTAGAAACATGTTACATTCGAAGAAGAAAATCTGACTTAAACTGAAGTAAATGTTTAGATTTTTCTGATAGGAAGTAGTAAATCCAGTGCTGACAAACCTCCAGTGTTATTTCACAGTTATTTCATCCATCTGCCACTAGAGGGAAAGAATGACCAAACAAATTTAAACCTATATAACATTGAGGAAAGTGGCAATTAATCCAGTTCAGCCACACCACAAGCTACAACCTCAGAGAGGCGGTTGTGTCGGCAGACCTGGGCGGTTTCAAGAAACACTGATCATTGTTACCTTCATGAAAAGAGGATTTTTACAGGACTAAGGATTCAGTCTTCGTTGTGTTTACAGTCTCAGCTCACAACCACAGAAAGAGAAACTCCACTGTCACATCAGTGTTTTCTTCTTTATCCACTGAGTTCAAAGGTCAGTCTTCAGTTATCAAAAGGAGTTCAATCAGCAAGAAGAAACAGGAAATATTTGTTTTTATATATATATTTATGCACTTAAAGCACACACAGTTATATACAGGATACGTTTCAGTAAGTTAACATAGACATGAGATTTATTTCAGGGGGATTGATACAGTAGAAAATATGAAAGAGAGAGAAATGTGATGGGAATATTCAGTGTGTGTGTGTGTGTGTGTGTGTGTGTGTGTATTGCAGAGATTCTTGAAGAGCAGCAGGACAACGCGTTGCTCAGACAGGCAGCGCTGCTTCAGATGACTAGAGAGTCAAAACAGAGAGAAAATAAGAATGAACAAGACATTAGTTTGAATTATTGTTACTGTTACTACATCTTGAACTACGCTGCAGCGTTTCCTGTGCTACTGTAATGTGGTTTTCCAAAAGCAGCGCTCCCAGGTCAGTGCTACGGTGCACACACCACAGCAGCACTGATCGAGGGAGGAGTGACACCTCCAGATGTTACTGCTCATGGTTTCAGCATCTGCATCTCACAAGTTTCCTCTGTTTTGTGTAACAGAGCAGAAAGGTTGCTGCGAGAGATGACCTTTCTGAATCATTATAGATGGGCTAGTTAACTTGTTCATTTATTTATTTATGACCAAATGGTAATTCAACTTACAGTCCTTGATCCATTCAGCTTTAGGGTCAACACATGCTTTTCCTTTGCTTGTGTGGAAACTGAAAAAAATAAAAAAAAGAAATGATGATGATTCTGTGTGTATGTGTGAGAGTAGAAGAGACTGTTGTGTGTGCACTTACATCAAAGCCTCCACACATGGACCATGGGCATGTTGCACCGAGGGCTTCCCTGTCACAAGTGTACTGATGTTAGCAGACGAAACCCTTGTGCAGCACAGAGGGACTATTCCACCTGTTGGGAGTCGCCCTGAGAGACACAAACAGAGAGGACAACTGTAAATACAGCAGGTGTGAGCAGACCACACGGGCCAGCTGTGCTGGGGTGATGATGTGGATCAAGGCCTCACCACCCGGCCAGGCAGAAGTCCTGTCGCTGCTCTCTGGGATTATTTTAGCTGAACACAGACCACTTTTATGTTGTTAAGTCAAGAAAATAAAGTTTTCTTTTTCTTTCGAGCTCTGGATGTTCATCCCTTTATCTTGGGAAAAATGAGGAAATAAAACGTATGACTGTAGAGCCACTTATTCAGTTAAAACTAAATTGAAATGAAAGTATTTCTATGATTTGTTTTTGCTTTATTTCCCACAGAATGACAGAACTCACTTCATTTTCTGCAGACCTTATTAGATTTATCAGATCCTTGTGCCAAATGTTAGATTTACATTGAAATGCTTAATAACTCCTAAATCATTACAGTGGTGTTCCATGCAGCTGCTGCCTCTCAGAATTATGCACATGCAGTTTTTATATATATATGTTTCTTACTGTAAAATGCTGTGAATATATATCTGATAGTGATGAACAGAAGATGTTATATATAATATGTAGTAGCAATTATGTGATGCTTACCTTGTCCTTGTGTGCACAGACACAGTGAGAGCAGGAGGAGAGCGATGGACATGATCTTCATGGACATCTTGGACGATGGACCGGCTGCTTGACTTGTTGACTTGTTGACTGGTTCACTGCTCAGGCTGCATCTGCAGGAGCTGATAGATGTATGGATATTTATTGGTGCCACCAAGATCATCTGGGGGGGGGGTATGTGGCTTTGACTGTTGGCAGTGATGACGTGCTTCTATATATATGTGTGTGTGTGTGTGTGTGTGTGTAATTATCACACCTCCGCCCCTCAGCAGACAATCTTTTTCTGCTCTCTGTGCAAATTTAAACCACCAACATCTAACTACCATCTTTCTTGGAAACAAACCCAACTCACTCACGCACACACACACACACACACACACACGGGTGTCATGACTACTTTTCTTTAGTAATTAGCAACAAAACCACACTGGGGCCACAACTGGACTCTACGTCAGTGGAAATAATTGTTTACCTGTGTGACTTCAAAGTTGAATTAGTTTATTTTAATTCACTACCAGGGATCTTTAGGGTCCTTGACATCTTTGAACGTTTGTGAATTTGAGAGAGAAAGAACAAGCCCTTGAACATTTCAGAAAACAGAAAGAAACAGTCATGTCTTTGAGAGTGTGTGAATTCATTTATACAAGCCATGTGCCACTGTGACCACAGTCCATCATGAAATTCACACAAACACCACAGCTGAGAAGAGCTGCCACTTTGAAGCGTCTCTCACTTTTCTGTCAAGGCTCGGTTTCTGTTGTTATAAACATCCTGCGCTGTCTTGGTCCCTTGAGTTTGAGAGAATTTGACCCTAATGTAAAATGCACTTCTTCAGTGGACTTAACCACGAGGCCTAAATGTTTCTCATGCAGTTACATCATTAGTTGCATTATAGTTGTTCCTTGCATATACTGCACAGCAAGTGCTACATTGTTCTTTCAGTCCTAAGATTTACCATCAGAGTGAGAGAGGGAACAAACAGTAGCTTGAGGCAGTTTCATTTGCACTTTGGCACCATGAGTCTTCTTCCTGGTGGCAGAGGTTTGCAGTCAGAGAGTAGGTTTAGTCATGAGATGATGGTTTCATTACTACTGGCTCACACAGCTTCTGTGTCGACTGCTGCACATGGGGCAAATTTCATGCTTCATGATTTAAAGGATCCTGTTTGTGAGTTTGTCTGAGAACAATGAACAGAGGCTGGAACAGTTTTGTATGGTTCCTTCATACTATACAGTTGAGTACATTGTTATTTTTTCGTGTATGACATAGTAAGTGGAACTTGTGATCTAGGAATTAGAGGAATTGACATTGTAGTAAAAGAGCAACTTAGATTTTTATTTGAGCTCATTGTACAACTAAGTCCATTTAAATATAGAAAATAATAGTCTACAAGTTGAAGGATATTGATAAAACACTGAGAGGACACTAATAGAACATTGTATAAGCTTTCATTAAGTTCAGCTCTGATGGTGGCTGCACAGTCATACATCATGTTGTTGCACAGAGATAACACCATGGTAACACCTCTGTTACTTAGATGCCTTCTTTCATAAACTACAAGCAGAGACCGGTTGTTTTTTTGGAAGTCAATGAAAATGTGAACTTGAAAATGAAACATTAACTTTGCTCATAGTTAGTATAAATAAGATCAATAAAACCAAGTAAACCACCCAAAACAGACCTGTTGAGCCTGCAGAACCGCAAGCATGTAGGACGAGGTATTTAAACCAGCCGCCTGTTATCTAACCTGAATTTAAAACATGTCAACCCTCTGCTCTCTAAAGACTCTCCAGCTGGTCCAGAATGCTGCAGCGAGGATATTGACAAGAGTAAGTAAGAGAGAGCACCTCTGTCCCATTCTAGCTTCTCTCCATTGGCTTCCTGTAGGATATAGAACAGACTTCAAGATCCTTCTACTGACTTACAAGGGTCTTAATGACAAAGCTCCATCTTATCTGAAAGACCTCATTATCCCATACTGTCCTACCAGAGCACTTCGCTCCCAGAATGCATGTCTGTTAGTGACCCCCAGTATCTCTACAAACAGACTGGGAGGTAGAGCCTTCAGTTACTGAGCTCCTCTGTTATGGAACCAGCTCTCTCCATGGGTCAGAGAGGCAGACACTCTTTCTACATTTAAGTCCAGGCTTAAGACCTTCCTCTACAACAGAGCTTTTAGTTAGGGCTGGCTCAGGTAGCCCTGATCTATTTTATAGCTATGCTGCTATAGACTTAGACTGCTGGGGGACACATCAGGTTACACCTTCCTCTCCTCTCCTCTCCTCTCCTCTCCTCTCCTCTCCTCTCCTCTCCTCTCCTCTCCTCTCCTCTCCTCTCCTCTCCTCTCCTCTCCTCTCCTCTCCTCTCCTCTCCTCTCCTCTCACACATTTTGAATTGCCATTATTTGTTGCACTTTGTAGTCTGGCCTTGGTGTCTCGCACTCTCTCTGTATTTCCACAGATCTCTTCAGAGCTCCATCCCCCTGCACCAACCAACCAACCGCCGCCTCCATCACCTCCTTTCTCTGCTGTTAAACGGCCTGCACTCCCTGCTCATGACCCAGTCTGCCGTCCAGTAGTCCCATTAAGCTGGCCTTCTCTCTCTGCCCACCAGGAGTGATTCCATCTCCATGTTTTCCATATTCCATGTTGTAAATTGTCTTCTTGTCTGTATACAACATCTATTGCACGTCTGCCTGTCCTGGGTGAGGGATCCCTCCTCTGTCTCTCACCCTGAGGTTTCTCCATTTTTCCCTGTTAAAGGGTTTTCTTGGGAGTTTTTCCTCAGTCGATGTGAGGGTCTAAGGGCAGAGGATGTTGTCATGATGCTGTGTAAAGCCCCTTGAGACAAACTGTTTGTAAAAACGGGCTATACAAATAAAATTGCCTTGCCTTGCCTTGCTCTCTACTAACCTCTGGTAGGAGCATAAACCCACTCAGGCCTTCATGCTCTGTTTCTGTCGACAAACACTGACCTCAGGTTTCATTAGTATAGTTCACTTATTGCTGCTGCACTGGGACATGTACATATATGTGTATAGCCTCTAATAGGTTGTTTTTTGTCTGTTTCTGTTGCTTCCCACTTGTCTTATATCTGCATCACTTACAAAAAAAAATCCACCCATTAACGTTTTAAAACGTCAACAAATCAAACTGAAACTAGTTTAAATACGTATGATGAGTTTTCAGAGGCAGCGACATGAGTGATTACTGTAGTGGAAACAGCAGAACCAAGCTTATGACACTCCTGAATACACACACACACACACACACATATTTTAGAGTAACACTGACACAGAAGAGACAACATTACACAAATGGTCTATGTTTTTCCACCATCCTTGAGAGCCTGCCACAGTCCCTCTGTGCCCTCAGTAGCTTCGTTTCCACTGCAGGAACTAATCCCCAAGAACCAGGAACCTTTCAAGGTAATATGTGCGTTTCGACCACAGGAACCAGGAACTAAACTTAGTTCCCCAAAATGGCCCTGGTTGGGGGGCAGTACCTTCTCAAAGGTTCAGGAACTTTCGGGGTGTTGTCTGCGTACTGAACATGTCTGATCTCAGCATTTCATGCAGCGGTTTATTCAATTCTGTCCTCTGTCCCTCCTTATGATGTTAGGGCCAGGGCTCTGTGGGGGATCGAGACCATCTGCTGTAGGACGTCCTGTCCTTAGGGTCTCTGAGGGAGGGTCTGTATGACTCTGCAGGTAGCTGTGTTTTGGACTTGTTGTCCTAAAGGAGAATGAACTGGGGACAGATACTTCCCAGTGATGTAGAGTGCTGATAGAGTGGGCTGTTGAATGCTGACACAGTTTGATCTTCACCTCTTCCTGTCTTGACAAAGTGTCCTCAGTAAACCTTAAGGGGCCCTCTGTGGGTAGGCCTGCACCTTGCACTGTGGTTTGATGGCATCAGTTTGTGAGTGTTGACTGGTGAACAAAAGACAAACTGTAGTCACACCATGGTTAAACCTATAGGAGACATAAAAGAGGGGAATCTGTGCTTGTCTCGGTGGGTGATTATCATACATGAGGCGGGTGGGGTGAGATGCTCTCACTCGCACAGGAGCCACCTCCTGGTTTGTAAGGGCCCCAGGAGTCATGTGATTTATGGTACAAGAGCATGTAAGACATGCTCTTGGTCTGACTCAGCAAACAGATGTCAGACAGGGCCAGTGTAGGAGGATGGTGGTGAGTTCAGAGGTAGTGTGATGTTTTAACACTGAGGCGGGGACGAGCAAGGATCTCAGTCATTAGTCAATAGACATTTGAAAATCAAAGGAATTTCTGCTCCTGGCTATGTCGATAAATGTTTTCACTCTCCAGTTAAAAGTGGCTAAGTTGTACGTTTGTTACAACCAGCAGGTCTCTGAACTTTTCAGGCATAATGAGGTTTATTCTCATCAGAAGCTGTCATCATGTTTTGACGCCCGACTTTGGTGCTTTGCCAGTCTGAATGACATTTTACAGATGGAGGGGTGTTCAGCATGTCCCCAGCACTGAGCAGACATCCATTAGTTGAGTGTTGAACATGTTTTCAGATGGTTCACCAACCACAAAGACCACAGAGGCAACAGGAAAGTGTCTACATCTCTGTTTCCTCTTCACATGTAAGAGAGGCAGCGTTTGACACCAGGTAGATCACTGTGTCTTAAAGCCGAGGCATATATGTATGTATGTTTGTATGTATATAGATACTTTTAAATCCTGCCATGGAGATATGATTATTTTATATCCTTTAACTTCATCCTTCATGTTTTCTTTTGTGTTAGTTTCACTACTTTTCAAGAGTTTATAACTAGATCAGGATACAGACAGACACACACACACACACATACACACACAAAGTCAAGGTGCCAGTCACACTGTTGGTTGTGTGAGATCACAGGAGTTTGGGGGCCTTTCCAGCTCCAGTATTGTCAACTGCTGTAAAAACAAACACTTCATGATGCACCCTGATGCCTTTAAGCATCTCAGATGGAGGAGCATGATGAACCTGTGCAGGTACTATACATGGCCTGATCAGCTTTGCTCCTGGATTGTTGCATGTGCAATAACAAAAGAAGCCCTAAGTTGCTGTTGTAATTTGCCCTGCATTGATTCCCACCCGACTGCATCAGTGTTTGAAGCTTTAGAGGAGATGAACTGCTGCTGAGTTTGAACCTGGGACCAGAATGGAAAATAAAAAATTGTTTTTTTTCCTCTGCACTGAAATATTTGAAGTGAAATTGTCACATAGGGAGAGTTAATGCTCTAACTGTAAACCACAGCAGCCACATGATGTGTTTCATGTTTGATCTTTAGTGCGATAAAAAAAAAAAAAAGAAAGAAAGAAAAACAACCTTTTGCTTCTTGCAGATACAAATGGTGGAAGGAAGTCACAACAGATACACAGAAAAGAGAAAACCGCTGGTTCTGAGATTGAAGGTGCAACTTTTATTTCTGACCAATGTTTTCACTGTTACAAAGCTTTAAAATAAATAAATAACTCTAAACATTTACTCGTAACAGTTTCACAAATGAACCCGTGGACATTTGACATGACACTGTTCATAAGGTTTCACAGAGTTGTAAACATCTGATAAAGATAAAGTCTCCAATAAATAAACTAATAGGCCTCTCATGGCAGGTCAATTAAATTAAACTAATAAATATTTTCACCCATTGAAAGAAACTAAATATTCAGTATAAATACTAGATTGAACGGAGCTGTATTCTGCAAATGCTCTCTCAAACATGTTTCAGAGCGTAAAAAGTGAACTTCCTGTCAAACTTCAGGTGTTGTGGAGGTGGCGCAGGTCTACTGGCTGTCCTCTTGTGATGTGGAGGATGAAGGGAGGGGGTGGAGGATGAAGGAAGGGGGGCAGAGGACGTGATGAGGGACAGGAGGGAGACGGTGGATGGAGGGACAGTGGTAGCCTGAGACTGCCTGTGAGAGGACGATGGAGAATAAAAACATGTGTGAGACCTCAAGCTTAAAGAAGAGACAGAATGAATAAGGAAAAAAGTGAGTGTGTGAGTGAATGAACTCTGATGTGAAACTCACCTTAACTCCATGATCTTGTTGCGAACCCAGGGAGCGTGGATGGCGGCGCAGTACAGACCCGACTCTGTCTGGAAGCTGCAAGAATGAAATGCAACTTTAGTTTGGAACTAAAAGAGCAGTACATGAAAGCCCAGTTTTAAATGGCTGAGGTTGCAACACTGTTTCAGTGTTTAACAATCCTCTTACTTACATCACAGCTCTGACACACGGTGGATGGTGTTTCTGGATCAAGTATCCCAAGACTGGTTCAGTGATCTCCTGGGTGGTGACTGTCTTACAGCAGGATGCCAGCTTCTCAGCTGAAGGTGGGAAGAAAAATGACTGAGTTCATGTGCAACAGTGATAATAATGATCATTTTAGCACCTCTTCAGACTTTGTAACCGTGTAGCTTGTTCATTCAGATCTTGATCTCACCTGCTGATCCAGAGTCAGAGAGAGCCACCAGGACAATGGCGACCAGCGCACATTTAAGCAGAGTTCCACAGTTGGCCATTTTTAAGAAAGGATGATGAATAAAAGCCTTGACTGAGAAGAGAAATGTCTTGTTGGTCTGTCTACTGCTGTCCTCTCCAGAGAGCTTGCTGAACTGACAACCATCTGAAGGATCCAGATATTTAAGGCCTGAAAAGCAGAAGTGACGCCTCCGGTTAGTCATCATTCTTCCTCTTTTTTTTCTTTTTTCCATTGTCTTTCTTCATCTTTTTGAATGACCAGCTAATTTACAGGGGGTTTCCATGAAACCTTTCACCAGCAGGAAGAACTTTCATCAGGGTTTCGTTTGGAAAATGAAGTCAGGGTTTTTCCTCATTATTAGGGCCACTGATCCCTTAAAGTCTGAGGTCTGAGGTCAGGGTCATGTTAGAGCCAGTCTTATCAGTTTGTTTCAGTATGCAGACAGTTATGAACCAGTCATCACATGGAATGCAAACTGATAACAATTCAGTGGAAATCTGCCTCATTTCACTGTCTTAAGTATTTTTTGCATTTTGAATGAGTTATAGGTAAAATATGTGATTTTTTTTTTTTTTTTGTTCAAGTTGGAATTTTAAGGAAGTTTGAGACATTTATGTCTCAGCGTTGGGCAATCACTCTAGGCAGGACATGTTATGGCAGATAGCGTGCTCTGGCCCAGTGACACACACACACGTCACAGCATGAGCCCCCACCCATGTAACAGGGGTCTGAACAAAATTCATGGTGGGAAGTCTGTCATAACATGCTGATGGTGTTTCTAATACACTGAGAGATATTGTTATTACCGTATTACCGCACTATAAGGCGCACTTAAAAGCCTTTAATTTTCTCAAAAAACGACAGTGCGCTTTATATATGGATCAGTTGGTTAATTGGTTGATCCATACTGGTTGTACACGACGCACAAGGCGCTCTGTCAAAATGTTTCAGTATGAAAAACCAATAAAAACAATTTAATAATAATAAAATGTTTCAGTACGGTTGGGAAATACACGGGGGGGTTTGTCTGTCATAGTATTTTCTCTGTTTTATTCAATCAAATACTCAGTCTCAAATCTTAATCTTAAACCTCAACAAAGAATGAATGTTTCCAAAACCCCTTTATTTTTCTAAGCCTTTTGCTAGACTATCCGCCGGATTAGCTATAAAAGGCTAACGATCCTCATATTCCCGTTTAAGACACGAAGTCTTATCATTCACACTTGGTGAATCTCTAATCTCACCAACAAGTACGACGGGTAAACTACAAGGCCGCAGCGCTTGCAGCATTACGGCTACCGTAGTCAGTAAACACCGGTGCTGTGCTTACTCACAGTCCCACACTCACAGCACAGCTCCATCTAGTGGATGCATAGCGCAACCCCAGTCAAACGTTTGACTGCAGTATCTTCTATTCTATTCTATGCGCTTTATAGTGCGGAAAATACGGTACTACAAATTGCACTTGAAGCTAGTTGCAGTTGTATTTGCTGGAATTATCACATTATTTATAATTATTATCATTAGAGTTATTATATGTTTGCAATTCAAAATGTTTACGTAAATCAGTGATTTTGACATTTTATCACTCAACAATGTTAATGAAGTGTTGGTAAAATACTCTTTAGAGTGTAGCTGTGACACTCTCGTTGGTGCCTATACATATACATATACATATAAATGCACCAGTCATCTCATTCAAGCCTATGGTCTTATCATCAAGTGTACTTGATCTTATCATCAAGTGTACTTGCTGGAGGCTCAAAGAGCTTAAAAAAAACCTTTTCCATCCATCCATCCATCCATCCATCCATCCAGTCTGTGGTTTCAAAACTTTCTTACATCAAGTAGTGAGTGGCCAGTTGTGTGCAGCTGAGAAGGGGCAGAGGTTATCAACTCATGGCCCTTGTTTGCCTCTCTACATCAGCTTCTCAAGAAATCTGCAGTTTTACACAACAGCACCCTGAGTGCAGCCTGCATTGCTTTGCTGTGAGATGTATTCACTGTGGGCTCCAGTCTAAAACAGTGATGTAGCTCCTATTTGTTGTACATTTAATAGTAATTAAATGTTCCAACAAAGATGCTGACACTTTGTGGGCAAACAGTTGGAATCACTCGAGCCAGGACCTTCAGCATGCGCTGGGGCGGTTCGCAGCTGAGTGTGAAGCAGCTGGGATGAGAATCAGCACCTCCAAGTCTGAGGCCATGGTTCTCGACCGGAAAAAGGTGGTTTGCCCTCTCCAGGTCGGGGGAGAGTTCCTGCCTCAAGTGGAGGAGTTTAAGTATCTCGGGGTCCGGTTCACGAGTGGGGGAAGGATGGAGCGTGAGATCGACAGGCGGATCGGTGCAGCGGCCGCAGTAATGCGGTCGTTGTATCGGTCCGTCGTGGTGAAGAGAGAGCTGAGCCGAAAGGCAAAGCTCTCGATTTACCGGTCGATCTACGTTCCTACCCTCACCTATGGTCATGAACTCTGGGTCATGACCGAAAGAACGAGATCCCGGATACAAGCGGCCGAAATGAGTTTCCTCCGCAGGGTGGCGGGGCGCTCCCTTAGAGATAGGGTGAGAAGCTCTGTCACCCGGGAGGAGCTCGGAGTAGAGCCGCTGCTCCTCCACATCGAGAGGAGCCAGTTGAGGTGGCTCGGGCATCTGTACCGGATGCCCCCTGGGCGCCTCCCTCGGGAGGTGTTCCGGGCATGTCCCACCGGAAGGAGGCCCCGGGGAAGACCCAGGACACGCTGGAGTGACTATGTCACCCGGCTGGCCTGGGAACGCCTTGGGGTCCCTCCGGAAGAGCTGGAGGAAGTGTCTGGGGAGAGGGAAGTCTGGGGGTCCCTGCTCAGGCTGCTGCCCCCGCGACCCGGTCCCGGATAAGCGGAGGAAGATGGATGGATGGATGGACAGTTGGAATTATGATTTCCTTTATTCCCTGACTGTTTGCAGAGAACTCCATTCCTTCCTAAAGGTAAATAGTAACATCAGTCAGTGTGAAGCTGCACAAGTGAACTGACACATGCTGATCTACATTTAACAGTCAGTGCTCTCATCTATATATTGGAGTGTATGCAAGTTTGTATGACGGATGCTTTTGTTAGTCAGAGTCAGTGTTCATCAGATGAACAAAAGTGAAACAGAAACCAGCACAGACCACTTTACTGGCTGTAAAACTATGATGCAGAGCAGGTAATGCAAACATCTGCACCACAACAAACCCCACAGCTGTCTGTGTTTACCTGTATCTGCCCTGCTTATCTGACCCATAATACACTGGGAAATCCAGAAATCACAGATGTGAGCCTGAGCCGGGAAATGCCCTTCATTAACACACACACACACACACACACACACACACACACACACACACACACACTTAAAAAAGGAGAGGGGAACTGACTAAGTGATTTCATCAGAGTTTAAAAAACAACAGCTCTCAGCTCTCTGCAGATTTTCACTGTTATGTTTTCTTGTAAGTTTTGATTGTGAAACCAAAAGCATCTGTGTGCACATTTTAACAGAAAACTAAAGTTAAGAATGTAAACATAAACTTTTTGAAAAAAAAAAAAGACAAAACAAAAAACAACTCTGACTCAGGTTTTAATAAAATCCATTCAGATCAGTTTGATTCATGTGATTGAAACCAAGCTTGTCTAATGTTCCTCTAAGCTGTTTTAATATTTCACTGGTATTTTGTCCATAAGAAGAGGAACTGGTCAGTGGGTCTGAGCAGCCCCGACGGCACCAAACCCCTCCTTTTTGGGTGGTTCTTTAAGAGTGATTTGTCAGTTGGTGATTAATTATTAGCTGTATATACTTTTCCTCTCAAGATATTTCGAGGAAACTGTCATCATCATTCCCTCTGTGAGTTGTAATGATGTTGCACAAAAAGTTTGCATTGATGGAAGCGTGAAGTATAAAGTTGATGTTTGTGTAAAGTGAGAGCTGCTGTTTGTGCCAAATAGAAAAGTGAGTGTTTTGGGGCCACAAACAAAATCATGTTTAGGGCCACCAGAATCCCAGGGCTGGCCCTGCCCAGGACATACTCCTGAAGAACTGAAGGAGCTGTCGCTAAATAGGTGATAATAATTTTCACCAGCAAGGACCACAACAATGCGCACAACATTTAAACATTTTAACGGATGGAATATAAGTGTTGAGGATGGATGAATGGATATTGTACGGAGGGGTGAAGGTGAAGGAAAGTTGAGAAAGTTGTGGTTCCACCTCAGCTGGATGCATCCCCCCTGGACAATACCTTGAATAAGACATGGAAGGTATGTACTCGTTGAAAAGAGAGGGAAGGATGGAGGGATGGGAGGGAGGATGATCGGAGAGAGGGATGTGGTTAGAGGTGTCAAGAAATCTGAGGCAAACAGAGGAAGAAGGGGTCGACCAGGTATATGTAGGCTTGACCAGTGATTAGAGGTGTGGTTGAGGCTTGGCCCTGCTCCTGAACCAAGTTAACCAGTTAACTCCATAACACACCTCCTCAGTGCTTTTGGGAGATAATAGTCAGCAGTGTTTGTGGATGTCAAGTCATTTGCCTTAAATGTCTAAGTCTTTTCATTTCATTTTTTTTTAAAGCCCCTACAAAGAACTTTCATTTTGTGTTGATTTTGGCGAACCCGTGGACAAATGCTGTAGGTTTCTCTTTGCGGATCCCGTCCCGATATCTGCCATGACGAAAAAATAGTGATGAAATTGATCTTGTTTTTTACTCACTAGCGTAGCAACAACTCAAGGCTAATTTATAGCTTTGTCAAACGTGCCGTCTCCTCCGGTCTCAGCGCCGTACATCGCTTCGTTGTCCAGTGGATTGACCCGTCCACTGCCTCCTGATGGTAAAGAGTTACACTATTTAGAAATAGCTTATCTTCCCACTGATGGCCTCATTTGCTGTTGAAGGTCACACAGAGACATCAGCAGAAACAGAGAGTTTTGCATATTTAAAAGATCTTTGTAGGGGCTTTAAATATAGCTTTGTTAAACAGCGTGAAAAACCACCTTCCGAGACATTTGAGTGTTGAATGTGTTTCTATCACTCAGTTCTAGTGGGCAGTTTTAATTTTCACAGTCAAATAAGTTCATGGAAATGTTGCACATGAAGAATACTGGTGTGCATTTTTTTCTCTTTTGCATACAGTATGCACATTTAACTGTCATTAAGCACATGATCAGACACCACAAGTGAGTTTAGATTCAATTCCGTTGGTCGGTGGTGGTGGTCAGGATGCTAAAATAAATCAAACTTCCTTCCTACTTTCCTTTCACCCAACTTCTCCATCTCAGTTGCAACACATGGGGTCTTTTCTCTGAGCTTCACATGTGGAGTGGACAGTTTCTCACTTAGAAACTTAGAGTTTCCCCACTTAAAAAAGACTCTGGGTAATAAAATAAGCCCATCTTTTATTTTTTCAATCCCTGTCTCTCAACCAAAATCATCTCAGGAATTCTGAGGTTGTGTAAAACGATAGAGGTGGGGTTGGATTTTCCCAAAGTCACCTTTACAAGGTTGTGTGCTGAGGTCAATTCTGGGTAAGACTGCAGTGTTTTAACTCTTTGCATGACATGTTTAAAATGAGCAACATGAAAGGAATGTGAAGCCTTTGCTTGGCCCAGAGTCAAAAGCCTAGTCATGTTTTCAGGGAACAAGGAATTTTTATGACGGTGTCTCAACTTAGAAGACAAATAGTTTTGTTGTGTTTTTTAATGAAACACAATTTGGAAAGAAAGATCACAAACAGAAGAAGTAGTCTGAAGTGTGTTTACTTTGCTGAAGGTACCACTTCCGCTTCTGTCTTTATTTAGTCTGTGCTGAGTGAATGTCTGGAAACACTTTCAGATGCAGATGAGGTGACAGATCCTCTTACACTTTAATAAACTCGTGATTAAAGAGACCATCCTGAACCTGATCAATTTTACATTTCTATTTCAGATTTGTTATAATGTGCAACATCATAAGCTGTTAGTGCAATGCTGATCACCTCAGTACATTTGCATTGTAATTAGTTTCTGGCTGAGTTTGCTGGCAGCGTTGACTTAATGTGAAACACAGTTTATTGAGAAGGGGAACATTAGAAACATGTTGCACATACTCAAACACAAACACTGTTTCCTGTCTTATCACATAATTCACACATTAAGTGTCTTTGCACAGCTCGTGGTTTAACAGCAGAACTGAAATCAATCACACGTCCTGTGTGTGATGTGTGAAAATGACAGGGGGTGTGCGTTCAGTAATGTTCACATGCTTACTAATGCACTGAGGAGTTACAATGTCAAAATTATGCAGTGGATGCCATTCGTGTCTGTCATGCTTCCGATGAATCACCCTGGGGACATCTGAGCGACCCCTGACTTACACAATCTTCACTTCCCACCTTGAGAAGATCTCTCTTGCATTCTGGGTGGAGGTCTGTGAAGGAGGCCTTATGGGCCTGTCAGGTTTAAGTAGCAGCAGCTTCTGTTGTCCTGTTATTAAAAAGTAGTTTGCAGAGGTCATGAATATTATCAGTGGATATTATTGCATCAAATTCTGTAGCCTCCCAGAGGAGATTGTGTCCTGGTTGTGGACAGTGGACCAGGAGCTGTAATCACAATCATCAGAATGTCACATCGTAGACAGCTGCTGGTAAAATTCACTCAGTATAGCTCACAGTATTCATCACATAGAAAATTTCCACTGTGAATTTCAACAGTGTTGAACCGTTGCACACTAAAGGAAATGACCAGCACCATGTCATGTGATGTGGAAGTGACACCACTGACTGACACTGTCCAACAGTTAAAAAATAAGCCCATGGGCCAGGATGAAGGAAATTATGACCCATCTTTACATTTGTTTTGAAATGGATGTAATCATTACAACAGGAGCAGGGATGTTGCTTAAAAAGTGATGTTGCTTAAAAAGTGATGTTGTGTAAAAAGTGATAATAAGGAGTTGGTTGTTGTAGCTGATGCATGCCAGGCCTGTTGGCAGGCCAGTGGGTTAGGGGTTAAACAAAATCATGATCTAACCTTAACAAAGCAGTTTTAGTGCCTCATCATGATGAGCCATCACTGTTGTTTTAGTAACCATGTTGGCGATACCTATGTCAGCACAGCACTGTGTTCATTATGATAACCATGACACAGGTGGTCTCAGCAGTAATTCAGAAGACACACCTATGGGTTCAAAAACAACCTGTATGGTTGTTAAGAGAATGACCTCTGTGATTGAATTCGCTGCACCTGTTACAACATGTCCTCTTTCCCTCCTTCCACTGTGTCTGTTTTTATCACAAACACATTGGTTTTACCTACGTGTCCCCTCGCTATGTAGCCTTTGTAGACCGCAGCTGAAAGTGAGATGTGCCTGGCTCTTTACTGGTTTGTACTTACACTGCACTGCATGTTGGTGTGAATGCACACATAAACATTGAAAGTAGCAATGTGAGTTGAGTAATTAGACCGTATGAGACACAGTAAAAGAATTTCCTCTGGGGGGGGGGAGTCCTAAGTTAAGAGACGGGGCAGGGGTGCAGTGGATGACATTACATCTCAGAATGTCCACAGTGATTAATATTTGACAGGAGACTGCTGTGTCAGTGAATTATCAAATATTAATTAATACACAGGTCATATAAGATAAGAAAGACTTTATTGATCCTAAGATGGGGAATTATTGCAATGACACTTACATATCTCTATATAAATATATATGTGTATGATTACTTTTAAAGATATTATTTGGGGCATTTTTGCCTTTATTTGCCAGGATTGTAGAGAGAAACAGGAATGTGGAAAGAGACTGGGGGAATGACACACAGTACAGATCAGCAGAGTTGGGAATCGATCTAGCGGTCACTGCATTGGGCATTGCCAACTCTTAACCACTTGACTTGACCACTGAACACCCCAATGACACTGATATGTTGTCCAGTAATGCAGATACTCATGAATTCAGCATTGTGTATGAGCTGTTTACAGCTAAGGAGCATGTCAGTCAAGGACCTGCTTTAATGAATAATCCTGACTGATATCTGAGGGTGAGCTCATCAGTGTTGCAGACAACATGTGAGTGAGGGAGTTCTTATCTCCCAAATGAAGGTGACATCAACATGCATATCTGTAGGTGAGTACATGTGATGACTTCTTTCTGCGGTAAAATGAGGGTGTTTTACCTACACCCACTGAATATATATATATGACAGATAGGTCCAGATTCAGGCTGAGGAAGGAGTTGAAGAAATGTAATTTCAGACTGGAAATTTTCTGACTTCATTGTTTCCACATGCCAAGAAGATTGGTGTTTCCTTTAAAAACCTCAATTACTTCCTTCCCTCTCTCCATCGACTGCTTGAAGTTGTAGAGAAGATGCCAGAGAGGGGAAGTAATTGTGCTAAATAGGAGAGTTTCAGAGTGATGTGTGGGTCATGTGCCACACTAATCATACTCTGTTTCATTGAAGTTGAGGTTGATATCAGCAGTCTGAGTATCTGACTAATGATTCCAGTTTAAAATGCTTCTTTATTCACATATACTTAATCATGGTCATTGCACTTCTGTTGAAGTTAATACAACAGCCATGTGTTGTAAACAGCTTCTGTGTGTGGACTGTGTGGTCAGTAGTTGAACTGTACCCTTCAGCATTCTTCCTATTTCCGCAGTGCTGCCGGTTAATGACATGTTTATTTCACAAAGAGTAAAACCAGATTTAAACGTCTCTACTGATGGAACATCAACCCAAGTGACAGTGGTTCTTCAAGTGGGCGTTCTTGCGGGGATGCATTCATTTTTACTCATACTCCATAAGTAACACAGTGACAGTAACTTATGACTTTTTAGTTTCAAACCCTTGCACAGTGAAGGACTAGATGCAGATAGCAGAACAGAATTTATATTAAATGAATTGGAGAAATCTATCATGAGGTCACTCACTGACCTTTAGGGCTTTCTTTGTCTGGGGATGGAGTTTGTTTACCTAGAGTTTGCTTAGTTGTTATGGAACAAGCTCACATGTGACAAATGAACAACCTAAACCACTGATGACAGTGAGATATGACTGAAATGAATGGAATGAATTCATGTTTAATATAAAGTTTTTTCCCCCCACAATCCTATTAAGTCTAAGATCTCATTATCTTATATTATACACTTTTACCCATAAAGTTGGAATAATTTAGTTGTCAGACACATTCCTCATTAAAGATTCATTGTGGTTTAAGTTTCACAGTGATATGTTTGGAAGAGACTGATCAGTAGTTTTCAGTTTTCAGAAGAAAGAATAAATCACATTATCACAATCATTTCATGAGAAGAGGTAAAAGAAAAATATTTTCTTCCAACTTTATGGGCAGCCATAGGTATCACAGTGGGTTTGAGTTGTCATGTTCACACCTCAGTGTAGTGATATGATGAGAATCAGAAAACACTTTAACCGCAACATTAGCTGATTGCTCAGTAGTGATGCACACGATGTGATCAACTTCAGAGAACGCTCTCCAGTGTGTGATCTGTAAAACCACAGGGGGATGAATTAAGTAAACATCCCGCCTGCTTAGTAATGTACTGGGAAATGATGGTGGGACCTTCAGGTCAAAACAATAAAGTGGTCCCCATCATGCTCCCTATTTAAAAAAAATGCCTGGAACATCTGAGAGGCCTCTGATAAGAATAATCTTCACTTTCTACATATAGTGTAGAAAGTATATGCAGGCTATGTGAGCAGCAGCAGCAGAGAATCACAGAGAGATCTCTGTAGTTGTGTTTGTTAGTGAGACAGAAATGACACAGCACTTCCTGACTGTTTCATCTGAGCCCACCACAGCTACATGTTTAAGTACAAGTGACATTATAAACTTTATATGCTCATAGAGTTGGCTCTAAATGTTAAAAACCTGCTGGTTCCTTTCCTGATGATGTGTCACTTATGCCGGTCATATGTTTATGTGATATTTGTCATTCATTTGATTTTCGTGTTTTCAGCAGCTGTGGCCAGAGGTGTGATGTTTTTGGGTTGTTGGCTGTTAGCTGTGTGGTGTGAACAGTCATGGATTGGAATCAACGATGATCTGATTAGGATTTGATGGTTGAAGGTCAAAGGTCACTGTGACCACATGAAACATGAATTAACTGCAGCACACCCATGAGGTAGTAAACAACTGTATTAAAAGAGATCGAGGAAAGAGCAGGCAGATCATGCTGATTATCTTTTGATATAGCATCACAGCATGATGTGGTAACATAACAGTAGAAGTGAAAGGACGGTTTGCCACTGTGTGTAGCTATGGGAAGGATGTGAGACCATGTTCAGCAGGTTGTCGTGAAACGTGCAAGAAAATTCATGCAGATTCAGCATGATCTCCACTTTGAACACAAACCTCCGCCACAAACCATGAGTCTTCAGAAGGAAGACTCATGGTGCCAAAGTGCAAACCCAACCAGCTGAAGCTACTGTTTCTTTAAGCTGCTCAACAGTGCTGCTAAATCTTACTGCACTGGAGTATTTAGTAGAGTCCACCGTGTTTATTTATGAACCATCATGTTATCAGTCTTAAATATCTCTGTATGTGTTCATTTTCACATATACAGAAACAGAAACACTTCAATTTAGTTTTGTTGTATGATACATACACAAATTCAACACATTAAGAACATGATCATGTAAAATAATAATAACAAAAAAAAAGAGTATTAAAAAGGAATACACAAAAGAGTGGGTTGAATATAACTGCTGCTGTCTTCAGTTGCTTAATATAGTGATTTACATTTACTAATTTTGCTCATATGTCATCATAGCAACAGTGATGCGGAGGGAGCCTCGACTCCGCCACAGTCAGTGTTGCATTTGTACCTTTTTGGTGCAATCACATGTGTGACAGCCATGGTGTGAATGTAAACGGGAAAACTATGGTTTGCTGAGTCACTGCAACGCCCAGTGTGAGAGTGACCGATGAGTGAGATGATGATGTGAGGCAATTAGAACAGAAGCTTTTCATTTATCAGTGAGGGAACGATCAGAAGTCTGATCCTCTTCCATTAACTATTAGTTTTATTCATGTTCAGTTGCTTAATATTGTACATTATGTATAGTGATTTTGCTCATGTCATCACAACAGTGATATATGGAGAATATGGAGTTGATGAATTTCCCTTTGGGGATTAAATAAGTCATTCTTATTCTTATTTGGAAGCAGTAATTTGACCCTTTGACCTTTCAGTTCATTTGCTGAGACTTTGAGTATTTTCAGTATTTGGTCTCCCGCTGCAGGTCAAAATAAAAGCTACAGACATCTTTGAGTTGGTCTATAGAATCACTCAGTATTCATTAACTTTAAGTTAGCCCGTGAATGCCTTGTGAAATAAAAGGAAAAATCACATTGTTAAGGATCTGAGAAAGCTGGGCTTATCTGTTGGTTAAGATGAACCTACAGGTGTTTTGTGTTAATATGAGCCTTTTTGCCCTCCCCAGGCTGGAAGAAGAGATTTGAAGGTTGGAAACACACACCATCACCATCTACAGCACACACACCACCGGTCAGTGTGAGACAAGAGACAGAGTTTATCACAACTTTGTCACCATCAAGTGGGGAAAAGAAAATCTGCAGCTACATGAACCAAGACAGAAAAAGGTGCATCAGGAAATGATACTACAAATGAAGTTCACTCTGCAGAGCACCTCTGTAAAGACGGCTTTGGATAGTCAAGCAGGGAACCTCCTTGGACCACAGACCCACAAGTTCCAGGTCTAAAAATTATACAAAACCTAATAGATACAATAAAATCACAATTAGATACAGTGAGAGCCTTAAGAAACCCACCTGCCAGTGTGCACAAACAGTGAGTCAGCTTAACCAGTGTGATGTGGAAAAGACACCAACAGGCAAATTATGAAAATACCTCTTGTCAAAAAAACAGGTGTGTTAATGGAATTGTTATTGGCCTTTTACATTTATTGGCCTTAGGGTGAAGTATTACAGTCAGCCAGCTGGTGGCAGCCTCTGCTCTGCTCTGTGTGAGACGGTGTGACCATAAATGGACCATAAATGAGGAACAGGAACAGATACAGCAGCGTAGGTCCATGGGAAATAATTAAAACATTGATGTCAACTCACAACACACACACACACACACACACACATATATATATATATATCTGTGTTACTATATATATATATATATATATATATATATATATATATATATATACATATATATATAGGCCCGGGATATATATGTGTGTGTGTGTGTGTGTGTGTGTGTATGTATATATATAAAGTCTGTCCAAATAACATATTTTGTTGATTTTTTGACAACAGAGATAAATACAAATCTGACAAAGCTTGGACAAAACATAGACCACTGTGTGTGCCTCAGTGAGATCCACATGTTCATCATGTGATGTCAGATCAACTGACTCATTCTAAATGTCACCAAAACACAGGAGTGTGACTGACTGACTTTGGAAGTGGTCATTGACAACCACTGGGTCACTCAAATGTCCTCATAGATATTTGGATGTGCAAATATACAGATTGGAAAACATACATATGTACGTAACATACTTACTTATTTGCTATGGAGGTTGTGTGGAGTAAATGGTCAGATCATGCTGATGTTCTATCGGTCAACCTCAGAGAGCATCATTAGATATGGTGCAACTGAGGAACAGGTTTGTCAGTGTGCAAGATGGCAACGGCCCTGAGGATGATGGGAAAGTCAGAACATGGGCCAATACAAAGCCTCTATGTACCAAATGCTTGAAGTAACAATTTATTCTAGTCTCCATCTACTAAACTTTATGGGAACTGCAAGTGCATCAAACACATGACACAGGCTGTTAGTACTTTTTATTCACCTTGTCACTGTGGTGTTGCGTCCATTGGTCAGTGTGTAACCATGATAAGATGTTTTGTGCAAACCAGCTGTCAAACTGAGTGGTCAACTTGCCCTTTGTACATTTTATATTCATTTCTTCTCACCTCAAAAATGAATAACATATATATATATATGATAGTCATTTTTAAGTTGTGTAGACAGCTTGTCAGAGCATGCAGCTTAGGCCATGACTGCATTATTTTTAATTTATTCGTACAAATCTCTTTCACTGCATAATTGTTGACAGTTTCACATGAATCTATACTGTTTCATCAGATTTGAAATGAGATTCTAACAAAAGAAAAATCATTACATCTTTAATTCTGAACATGTTCGTTCTCTCTTTATGGATTGGCAGTGTGTTCTCACAGAAAGGCGTTAGTATGAAACAACCATCTTTTGGAATATGGCCATATAGCCCTTCCTTGTTCTCGTTGTTTTATCTGTACTTTCACCATGACTGTGTGCTCCTGTCACATGTCCAAAAAAAGCTGTTAATGACTGGCATTTATTGTGACCATCCAGTTAGCTGTTGTCATGAAAAAGGCTGAACTCATGCTGTAGCAATGATGATTATCAGATCATCACTTGTGATTGCCAGTTTGAGCAAACATCGGGTGCATTTACTCAATATCAATATCAGTCAGTGACAGATGTTCCAGCCTGATCACAGCCACAGTTTAACAGACGGGATGACATGCAGATTGATACTGTTGCTTCACACCGCGTTGCAAAGACTAATCTGAAAGATCTTGCATTTATTTATCTTTTTTTGGTTTTTTGTTAAAGAGCTTCATCATTCTGTTCACATGAAAGACCCACCTTGAAGACATTGAGTAGTGCCTTAAACTGTCACTGAAAATTGTTTTGTGATTTGCATAAAACGACTTTATTGTGTCGCTGAAAAGGCCTTTACAAGTGCTAGTAGCAAAGTTAGATTTTGCAATTAAGAACTGAAGCAGAACATTTAGTGGTTGTGAGGTTTGTGGTTAATCGCCATGTTAGAGAACAACATGTTATGTTATAAGGACTGAAACGTTGGACAGTTGGACATGCATGGTCCGTGTACGTTTTGTTAGTTGATTTTTCCTGCCTTGTGGCAAATAAGCCCGGGGTTGGAGATCTCAGGGTCGGAAGCAGTCTCTGAGTAGAGCTGGTGTCTATCACCCAGCCCCCAGCATTACTCCATAAGGTGGCCAGCAGCAGATCGTAATATATTTTTTATCTTTTCATAAACAAAACACACACACATCAGCGGCAAACAGCTGTGAAAATGTATCCATATGCTCAAAACACAACATTTACAAGGAAAAAAAAACATGAAAAGAAGATATTATAGGCTATAATTCAATTCACTGGGCTTTTATTTTGAAGTGCATACACTTCCAGTCTGTCATCGGTGTTAATATTTTGTTTAAGATCATAAACGAAAAGAGGAATTTTGTAACAATCAAAACTGAGTGTTATTTTTGGTTTCCTCATTTTTTTGTTGCCTGAATTTTGGTTTTATGGTTTTGGGTTTGAAATGGAAAACCAAATGACCAGCTTATTTCTGTTCTCTGACAGTTCAGTTGAAAGGAAAAATCAAACTAACAAAATGTACACAGACCATGCATGCATTCAAAAGTTTAGAGAAGGTCAAGTTAAGTTCACTGTAAAGGTTACAGTGGATTTTAGGTGCATTCTGAAATTTCATCCCAAAGACCATCCAAAACTGAGCTCACTGTCACTGATAATCAAGACAAATCAGTGAATTTATAAATACCAACAAAAATGTGTTTTAAAAGTGACTATGTTCAGCCACCTTGGACTGGATGTGGATTCAGTCAGTGCAGCTCTACATTCTGTATAGGGCCAGTTTCATATTGGTATCAGTGTATGGCTGCGCTGGCTGATAACAACCAATGTGAACTTTTCTTTGTTCCTTCAAACACTGCAGGTGAACTGCAAACTGGCTGGGTTTCATTTGAAATTGATGTCCCTGCATTGGTTGTGCACTCATTTCTATATGTTTGCCCCAACACAGGGCACCATAGAGCTCAGTGGGTTGAGCAGGCACCCCATGAGGTCACAGTCCTCACTGCAGCCGGCCTCGAGCCGGTTCGACTCTCCCGGTGGCCCTGTGATGTATGTCATTCCCCCATATCCCAAGATTACCCATCTGCAGGAAAGATGGTGGACATGTACATCGCCATATTATGGATCTATTATAAGAAGGGTTAATATAATACATCCATGCGCCATACATCCACTCCATACCGGAAATCACAGCCGGAAGTTGGGACCTTTCCATACCAGAAATCTGACCTAGCTAATGTTTGCAACCCACCATAAAACAAAAATTTCAGAAAGTATATATGCAAGTGGTCAGATTTAAAACAATCACTCACAAGACTTTACAGTATGTAAAACTGAGAAGTTCATAATTAGAAGACAAAATTAATCACCGAGATACAATGTTAATGTGTCTTTGATTTACAATTAATATTAATATTTATCTCACCCACCAGGTATCTTCAGGGGTGAGAGGGGGGCATCATGAGCAACACAAGTGACCCCAGACATGTGTTACTGTAACAGAACAGGCAGCTCCTGGGTCAGGAGATGTGCTCATCTTCAGGTTTAACTATTAAATTAATGTAACGACTAGACTTTCATATAGTCAGATGTATTCTCTTCATTCTGTTTTATTTCTGGAATCCTGTGAAACACAACATTATAATATTATACTGCAACATTAAGAAACTGACTTGGCGTTCTCTTTTTTGTGTGTTCAAGTTTTTGTTGAGTTCCATCTCAAAAACAGAAGAACAAAGACAGAAAAAAAGTAAAAGCACAAACTGCAGGGTCACAACAGGGTCCCACTGGCCATCATCATTTCAGCCCGTGGTCTGGTCACTCCTTGTCTTGCAAGACTTTCAGTTACAGTAAAGTGGTCAATCATACCTCGTGGTAGAGAAAAGGAGAAGTCAGCATTGAGATCTGGTAAACTGTACAGCTCACTTATTATGGAACATGGGTTTGTAATACAAACTGACATACTGAACATCGATCATAGTTTACTGATCCAAGGAGGAGGCACTGTAGCTCTCCTATGTACCCACAGGTGTATGTGTATGAAGTGCATTCACCCAGGCCTATACACGTTGTTTAACTGTTTGGCTATTGGCTAATAGAAGTGAGTGTGTGCAAAGATGTTGTACACCACAATTAACCAAAAAGGCAGATAAAAGAACCATTTGACTTTTGACCAGATTTATAATCAAAAGTGCACCTTCTTTAGCTAAGCTAACGTTAGCCCTGACCATTGAGTCGAGCGGAGAAACAGCTTGCCCGACTCATGTCACCATAATTCTTCAATATATAACTGCATCTTAGATAACACACCACATCTCGCTAGATAGCAGATAACTAAACGACTCTTTCTCTTACAGTTCTGTCTCTTCGTGTCCACCGTCTGTCGTAGGTGTGAATTTCAGTATGGACGGAGCGCCAAACAAGTAAAAAGCAAAAGATACACGAGATAAAAGAAGCCCTACTTCCGTTTGTGACTTCCGGTATGGAGTGGGTGTATGGCGGCGCCCATGTCTGCCATCTTGCCTGCAGATGGGTCCCTCTCCCTCTCTCTGCCTCCCCATTTCCTCTCTCTCTCAACTGTTCTAACAATAGAAGACTAAAGGCCCCCTGTTCACACTAACATTAAACAACATGGTGACAGTTCATCTGGACAGATCCACAGACTGCTGCCCCTTGTATGATCTAAGTCTGTGCATCTGTTGCCTCTGACATAACTACTGTGTCTTAGATTGTGTTGTGTTGTGTTGTGTTGTGTTGTGTTGTGTTATGTGACTAAATGATATTAATGAGGAATACACAAAACATGAGTCAGCTGCATTTGAAATCCATGTGATGCTTTTTATTTTTGGTTGCAAGCTCAACAGTGAATCCTCCACCTCTGTCTTGTAGCTGTCAAGTGTAGAAAGTTATGTCATAAGAATGGATTTTAAAGCTGTTCACATAAACCACTTTAACAAGAGATTTCCATGAGCAGAGCAGAGAGTAAATCATGCTGAGAGAAGCTGCTTTGCTGTGATGTGCTTATTCTTCCTCTTCCTCTTCCTCTTCTTCTTCCTTGTCCTCGTCCAGGACTTCAAATATGGGCACAAGTTTATAGCGTTCAGGACACTTTATTTTTCCCTGTGGTGGCAAATTGACAAGAGAGAGGCAAAAATGTTGAAATTGACCTGAATATGTGATCATTTGTGTTCCTGTCATCAGCATGTCGCAGCTGCTGTGTGGAGGCTGGTTCTCACCTGTCGTATCAGATCTTGGAGCCATTCTGCCTCTGAGTTGACACACAGGCGACCCTTTCTCAGAACAAGCCTGGAAAACAGGAAACAGAGGGATGAAACAAACAAACCTCTGAAGCACTTCTTGTTCAACTTTGTGTAGAATCAGAAGAGTCGTCAACACCTTTAGATCTGGGAATCAAACATTTTTTCATTCCCAGGCCTCTGGTGACACTGATGAGGTTTTTCACCAGATGAGATGGTGATAGAAAGATTTGATTCAGGAATAGCATTTGTGTGTGGACATGTTCACATTGTGCTGTACTCACACGTAGGCATCCTCTTTGCACTTATGTGATGTCTGTCTCCAACAGTTCACAATACGTTTACGATTTATCTCTTCCTCTGTAAAATCTTCTTCATAACAGCAGCCATGTTTATTCGCTGTGGCAACAGACCAACACACAGACAGAAAGAGAGAGAGATGCTGCTGTTATTCAGGAATAACATTTTCTGATTTATACTTATTAGAGTAGTAAACATACAAAAATAATGTAAGAAAATGTAACCTCAACAGAATAGAAAGGTCAAAGTTCAGGTTCAGATGTACTTTGAGATTCAGTCTTTGCTGAGACTGAATCTGAAGGAAAACCCCATTTTTATCAAACTGCTGAACTCTACTGTTCATCTGACTGTTTTTTATTTCATCTTTAATGTTTAAATCAACTTGATGCTGTTTGAGCTGAGAATTCCTCAGCTGAAGTTTTTAGTCGTCTCACTGTGTTTTCAAGCTCCTGCTTGGATCAAACCTGGTGGATGAATCACACTTTTAGATTTTATCAAATGAAGCAGTTTACTCAGAGTCAACCTGTTGACTGTTACAGAACAACTTTACAAATGAGTATTTCAGAATATTTTCTATAAAACTGCATAAAAAAGAAGTAATTCAAGTAAGAAGATGCAAAACCAAAAGTGGTAAAACACCACAAAGAGGAAGTGTACCTTCTGATTCAGAGAGGAGCATCACAACTCCCAGGGTGAGCAGGAGGACCCAGCGGCTGGCAGAGAGAGGAGTCCACATCTTCAGGCACTGCACGGCACAAACACTGACTCTGGATCTGTTTAGTTCTTCAATCACTGACTAACTAGACTTTTCCCAGTCAAGTGGTGAGTGCACCACAGAGGTGTGCTCTTATATACCTACATAAAGGGGAACCACCACTGTCATGGTCAGTAGTTCTAATGCAATCATAGGGATGACGGTGCATGTAGAGATATGAGGACACACTTCTGAGTGACACACACCTCAGTGGGTTGTGCAGTTGCTTCATTATGTCCCTAAATGTTCAGGTTTGTTCCAAGAATCTCACATCAGTTTAGTCCTGATTTGATGGGGTTTCATGTATGTGGCAGGTTGAACAGTGACTTTAAGTCTCAGACTCATAATAACCAGCCTACAGAGAGGGCCACATATACTATAAACACACTTTCCTAAAAATGGTATCCCTTTGATATCTCTATGATGTCTTATTGTTAATCTCAGTGGGTTTTTTGAAATGCATTTTACTTTTTGGTTTTATTTATTGTACTGTAAGGACCAGGCTATAAGACTCAAGTGCAGAGATCAGACTGAAGGCTGCAGAGTTCAGTAAGGCAGGGACTTTAATCAAATCCAGGAAGGGTCGTTCACAGAGAGGCAGTGCACGAGGCAAAAGTACAGTCCAATAATCCAAAACCACTGGCAAATGTAATCAATGAGTCCAAATACAAACAAGAGGTCAAAAACACAGGAATAGGAGAATGTGAGAGCTAGGAGCTGAGGAGGAAACAGGTGTGGCTGACAAACAGGCAGGAAGTGGACATGTAAGAAGGATGAGACTAAGGTTAGCAAAATAAAACAGGAAGTGAATCTAGAGTCAAGAAAACATGACACTTATTGTTGCTCCTTGTATTGATCTAAATGTGTTCATCTGTTGCCTCTGACATAACTACTGTGTCTTAGATTGTGTTGTGTTGTGTTGTGTTGTGTTGTGCTATGTGACTAAATGATATTAATGAGGAATACACAAAACATGAGTCAGCTGCACTTGAAATCCATGTGATGCTTTTTATTTTTGGTTGCAAGCTCAACAGTGAATCCTCCACCTCTGTCTTGTAGCTGTCAAGTGTAGAAAGTTATGTCATTTATGGTTAACAAGAGATTTTCATGAGCAGAGCAGGTAGTAAGTCAGAACATGCTGAGAGAAGCTGCTTTGCTGCAACGTGTTTATTCTTGCTTTTCCTCTTCCTCTTCCTCTTCCTCTTCCTCTTCCTCATCCAGGACTTCAAACATGGGCACAGGTTTAAAGCGATCTGGACACTCTATTTCTCCCTGTGGTGGAGCATTGAAAAGAGAGAGAGTCCACAAAAGAAGTTGAAATTGACTGAATGAGAGCATGTCACAGTGCTGATGCTAGCAGCTGTATGGAGGCTGATGCTCACCTGTGTTATCAGGTTGTTGAGCCAGTCTGCTTTTGGGTCGATGCACTTCCTGTTACCGTCCTTCAGTTTAATCCTGGAAAACAGGAAACAGGGATGAAACAAACAAACCTCTGAAAGTACTTCTCATTAAACACTGGGAATACTATTTGTGTGTGTGGAGTGGAAGTATTCATATCCTGCACTGCTTACCAGTAGGCATCTTGGGCACACGCTCCCGATGATTTCTGCTCCACACACTTCTCGATGTCCTTGGTTTTGAACTTTTCGTCTTTAAAATCTTCTTCATAACAGCAGTCATGTTCAGCCGCTGTGGTAACAGACCAACACACACACAGAAAGAGAGAGAGATGCTGCTGTTATTCAGGAACAGTGTTGGGCTTGTTACTCCAAAAATGTAATTAATTACTTATTACTCATTACTCATTTCAAAAGTAATACTATTACTTTACTTATCACTCAATGGGAAAAGTGATTTGTTGCACTACTCATTATGTTACTTTCCCATTACTCCTACGAAAAATCCCTAATCCTGTCCTGTTTGTCCCCAAGATTAACCATTATAGGCTATGGACAAGCTTAAGAGCTGTCTGTATGCTGTGATATTTGACTCGACAAAAACACGTACGTGCCTGCAAAAATGAGTCCAGGGGGAATAAAAAAAAAAAAAAAATCCGGCCAGGATTGCATTGTTCAATGAAAACTCAGTGACAAAAAGTAACGTTGTGACAAGATGTTTGTGGAAGGGGAGCTGTGATATTATTACCAGTGCTTTATTAGTAATTTGTTACACTACTCTTTACTGAGAAACGTAGCATTATACAGTAATGCCTTACTTGTAATGTGTTACTGCGCAACGCTGCTCAGTAATAACATAATCTGATTTATACTTATGAAAGTAGTAAACACACAGCTTCACTCAGAACTGTACCAGAAACAAAGCAGCCTTCCATTGTAATGGCAAAAGATGACAGTTCCTGTGTGAGACTCTTGAACTCAACTCACCAGTGAAACAACAAAAAGATAAAAAGTACAATAAAATCCCCAAAATAATGTAACACTCGCAATGTAAAGGTCAAAGTTCAGGTTCAGATGTACAGATAGAAAGTTGACCATCTTTTTAATGAGAAACGTCTTTTCTGAGACTAATGGAAGTGTATTGCATTCACTTAGAAAAAAAAAAGCTCTGTTGTTTCGAAGTCATTTTTTTGTTTGTTTTTTGGAGTAATTGTTTTTTCTGACTTAACAACATTTCAAAAGAAGCTCCCACCTGCAAGTAATGTGTAACTGCTGCGAGCCAAGGAATACATCCATGGCTCAAGTCAGCCTCCACAGCATCATGGATCTATTAGATCTATTAGATACATGAAATGTATATGCTCCACGTAAGAACGTGTAAGGACTGATTTCAAAATAAAGGTGACCTTCCAAAACAGATTCAAAGATGTTCCCTGTAAATTCAGACTGATATTGAAAGGAGACTACCAGTTATTACACAGCACCACTTCAGAGAGTGTCACTCAGAAAATATCAGAGCAATCTTTATTTGGAAATAGGTCCTTACACATTCTTACTGTAGAATAGCTTATACATGTCGCACAAAACAATGCCGGGGTGGCTTGACTGTATGTTTTGAAGTGGAGCATATAGATATCATGTATTTAATAGATCTAATGGATCCATGGTGAAGTGGAGGCTGGCTTGAACACAGCAGTTACATGGAGCTTCTCGCGGGATTCTGAAATCTCGTTAAGTCAGAAAGAAAATTACTTCAAAAAACAGAAAAAAAAAAATACTCAGACCTCTACTGTTCATCTGACTTTTTTTTTTTCATCTTTAATGTTTAAATCAACTTGATGCTGTTTGAGCTGAGAATTCCTCAGCTGAAGTTTTTAGTCATCTCACTGTGTTTTCAAGCTCCTGCTTGGATCAAACCTGGTGGATGAATCAGACTTTTAGATTTTATCAAAAGAAGCAGTTTACTCAGAGTCAACCTGTTGACTGTTACAGAACAACTTTACAAATGAGTATTTGAAGTTATTTTCTATAAAATTGCATAAAGAAGAAGTAATTCAAGTAAAAAGATGCAAAACCAAAAGTGGTAAAACACCACAAAGAGGAAGTGTACCTTCTGATTCAGAGAGGAGCATCACAACTCCCAGGGTGAGCAGGAGGATCCAGCGGCTGGCAGAGAGAGGAGTCCACATCTTCAGGCACTGCACGGCACAAACACTGACTCTGGATCTGTTTATTTCTTCAATCACTGACCAGACTTGTCCCAATCAAGTGGTGAGTGCACCACAGAGGTGTGATCTTATATACTTACATAAAGGGGAACCACCACTGTCATGTGTACTTGTGGCTATAATGTAGCTATTCTGGGGGGATGACAGTCATGTAGAGATAAGAGGACACACTTCTGAGTGACACACACCTCACTGGGTTGTGCCGCTGGTATGAATAAATGTTCAGGTTTGTTGTGCATCTGTACTTCTTAATGAGAATATCAGCATTAATGGGCTGTTTATGGCCTTTGGAGAAAAACATACCATTTGTTTTGCTTATGTTGAGGCTGGGACATGACTGGTCAAGCCACTCTATGATCCTCTCCATAGCAATGACTCGCTTCCTTTCTGCTAGTTCTGTGGTTTTTGGTGTACATTTGATGGCACTCTCCATGACTCCATGACACTGTTGTGGGAGAAGGGGCCCAATACAGAACCCTGAGGGACATCCATCGTACAGTTCACATTGCTGAACAGAACACTACAGACACTGACACTGTGTACAAAAGGTTGTCCCTCTGCATGTTTCACTCATATAGTGCTGATCATTTGAACAATTCCCCGCTGCCTACAGGTCCTAGAACACCTAATAGATTTTCAGATCAGCTCGGACCAAATATCGGCTGAATGATCTCTGCAGTGTGTGCGTCCATAGAGCCGTGAGTTATGTTGTTTTCATGTTGTCTTGCACTTTAAAAAGTCACTGTGAGCTACCCAGACACGTCAGTGGCCATAACTCAAGGATTCATTCACTGATGATACAATTTCACACAAATCTCAAAATGGGAAAAGAAAATAATGAAGTGATGACATTTTATATTATAAACACACTTTTCTAAAAAAAAAAAAAATGTATTCCTTTGATATCTCTATGACGCATTATTGTTTATCTCAGTGTTCTGTATAAAATCCATTTTAACTTTTGATTTTATTTGTTAAAGTGTAAGGACCAGGCTATAAGACTCAAGTGCAGAGATCAGACTGAAGGCTGCAGAGTTCAGTAAGGCAGGGACTTTAATCTAATCCAGGAAGAGTCGTTCACAGAGAGGCAGTGCACAAGGCAAAAGTACAGTCGGCACACGGAGACAAACACTGACTCTGGATCTGCTTAGTTCTTCAATTACTGACTAACTAGGTTTGTCCCAGTCAAGTGGTGAGTGCACCACAGAGGTGTGCTTTATACTGCAACTTCATACAGGAAGGGGAATCAGTTTCACATGTGCAGTTGTAGCTCTAATGTAACTATTCTGGGGGGGATGACGGTGCATGTAGAGATATGAGGACACACCTCTGAGTGACACACACCTCAGTGGGTTGTGCAGTTGCTTCATTATGTCCCTAAATGTTCAGGTTTGTTCCAAGAATCCCACATCAGTTTAGTCCTGATTTGATGGGGTTTCATGTATGTGGCAGGTTGAACAGTGACTTTAAGTCTCAGACTCATAATAACCAGCCTACAGAGAGGGCCACATATACTATAAACACACTCTCCTAAAAATGGTATCCCTTTGATATCTCTATGATGTCTTATTGTTCATCTCAGTGGATATTTTGAAATGCATTTTACCTTTTGGTTTTATTTATTGTACTGTAAGGACCAGGCTATAAGACTCAAGTGCAGAGATCAGACTGAAGGCTGCAGAGTTCAGTAAGGCAGGGACTTTAATCTAATCCAGGAAGGGTCGTTCACAGAGAGGCAGTGCACGAGGCAAAAGTACAGTCCAATAATCCAAAACCACTGGCAAATGTAATCAATGAGTCAAAATACAAACAAGAGGTCAAAAACGCAGGAATAGGAGAATGTGAGAGCTAGGAGCTGAGGAGGAAACAGGTGTGGCTGACAAACAGGCAGGAAGTGGACACGTAAGAAGGATGAGACTAAGGTTAGCAAAATAAAACAGGAAGTGAATCTAGAGTCAAGAAAACATGACACTTATTGTTGCTCCTTGTATTGATCTAAATGTGTTCATCTGTTGCCTCTGACATAACTACTGTGTCTTAGATTGTGTTGTGTTGTGTTGTGTTGTGCTATGTGACTAAATGATATTAATGAGGAATACACAAAACATGAGTCAGCTGCATTTGAAATCCATGTGATGCTTTTTATTTTTGGTTGCAAGTTCAACAGTGAATCCTCCACCTCTGTCTTGTAGCTGTCAAGTGTAGAAAGTTATGTCATTTATGGTTAACAAGAGATTTTCATGAGCAGAGCAGGTAGTAAGTCAGAACATGCTGAGAGAAGCTGCTTTGCTGCAACGTGTTTATTCTTGCTTTTCCTCTTCCTCTTCCTCTTCCTCTTCCTCGTCCTCGTCCTCGTCCTCGTCCAGGACTTCAAACATGGGCACAGGTTTAAAGCGACCATGACACTTTATTTCTCCCTGTGGTGGAGCATTGAAAAGAGAGAGAGTCCAAAAGAGAAGTTGAAATTGACTGAATGAGAGCATGTCACAGTGCTGATGCTAGCAGCTGTATGGAGGCTGATGCTCACCTGTGTTATCAGGTTGTTGAGCCAGTCTGCTTTTGGGTCGATGCACTTCCCATTACCGTCCTTCAGTTTAATCCTGGAAAACAGGAAACAGGGATGAAACAAACAAACCTCTGAAAGCACTTCTCATTAAACACTGGGAATACTATTTGTGTGTGTGGAGTGGATGTATTCATATCCTGCACTGCTTACCAGTAGGCATCTTGGGCACACGCTTTCGATGATTTCTGCTCCACACACTTCTCGATGTCCTCGGTTTTGAACTTTTCGTCTTTAAAATCTTCTTCATAACAGCAGTCATGTTCAGCCGCTGTGGTAACAGACCAACACACACACAGAAAGAGAGAGAGATGCTGCTGTTATTCAGGAACAGTGTTGGGCTTGTTACTCCAAAAATGTAATTAATTACTTATTACTCATTACTCATTTCAAAAGTAATACTATTACTTTACTTATCACTCAATGGGAAAAGTGATTTGTTGCACTACTCATTATGTTACTTTCCCATTACTCCTAAGAAAAATCCCTAATCCTGTCCTGTTTGTCCCCAAGATTAACCATTATAGGCTATGGACAAGTTTAAGAGCTGTCTGTATGCTGTGATATTTGACTCGACAAAAACATGTACGTGCCTGCAAAAATGAGTCCAGGGGGAATAAAAAAAATAAAAAAATCCAGCCGGGGATTGCATTGTTCAATGAAAACTCAGTGACAAAAAGTAACGTTGTGACAAGATGTTTGTGGAAGGGGAGCTGTGATATTATTACCAGTGCTTTATTAGTAATTTGTTACACTACTCTTTACTGAGAAACGTAGCATTATACAGTAATGCCTTACTTGTAATGTGTTACTGCGCAACGCTGCTCAGTAATAACATAATCTGATTTATACTTATGAAAGTAGTAAACACACAGCTTCACTCAGAACTGTACCAGAAACAAAGCAGCCTTCCATTGTAATGGCAAAAGATGACAGTTCCTGTCTGAGACTCTTGAACTCAACTCACCAGTGAAACAACAAAAAGATAAAAAGTACAATAAAATCCCCAAAATAATGTAACACTCACAATGTAAAGGTCAAAGTTCAGGTTCAGATGTACAGATAGAAAGTTGACCATCTTTTTAATGAGAAACGTCTTTTCTGAGACTAATGGAAGTGTATTGCATTCACTTAGAAAAAAAAAAAGCTCTGTTGTTTCGAAGTCATTTTTTTGTTTGTTTTTTGGAGTAATTGTTTTTTCTGACTTAACAACATTTCAAAAGAAGCTCCCACCTGCAAGTAATGTGTAACTGCTGCGAGCCAAGGAATACATCCATGGCTCAAGTCAGCCTCCACATCATCATGGATCTATTAGATCTATTAGATACATGAAATGTATATGCTCCACGTAAGAACGTGTAAGGACTGATTTCAAAATAAAGGTGACCTTCCAAAACAGATTCAAAGATGTTCCCTGTAAATTCAGACTGATATTGAAAGGAGACTACCAGTTATTACACAGCACCACATCAGAGAGTGTCACTCAGAAAATATCAGAGCAATCTTTATTTGGAAATAGGTCCTTACACATTCTTACTGTAGAATAGCTTATACATGTCGCACAAAACAATGCCGGGGTGGCTTGACTGTATTTTTTGAAGTGGAGCATATAGATATCATGTATTTAATAGATCTAATGGATCCATGGTGAAGTGGAGGCTGGCTCGAAACCTGCCTGTGAGGTTTTGGTGATGTGTGCGCAGTGCGCACTGTGCGCCGCTCAGCCAAATTACCACTCGACCAGCTGAACTCCTGTAGACCAGGTTGGAGCTGGCGAGCTTTCAGCGAACTGTTGGCGCAGCCTTTTGGTACGAAATTGTCACTGCGCCAAGCTGAATCTGTCAACACCTCCCCCTACTGCGCTGCCACACCCATCTCACCTCGGTCTGCTGAATTGCAATATTGCACCTTCTACGAAATTAGAGCCCTTAAAGTCACCTCACCAGCAAAACAACAAAAAGACAAAAAACATACAAAATGAAACAAAAAAATAATGTAAGAAAATGTAACCTCAACAGAATAGAAAGGTCAAAGTTCAGGTTCAGATGTACTTTGAGATTCAGTCTTTGCTGAGACTGAATCTGAAGGAAAACCCCATTTTTATCAAACTGCTGAACTCTGTTCATCTGACTGTTTTTTATTTCATCTTTAATGTTTAAATCAACTTGATGCTGTTTGAGCTGAGAATTCCTCAGCTGAAGTTTTTAGTTATCTCACTGTGTTTTCAAGCTCCTGCTTGGATCAAACCTGGTGGATGAATCAGACTTTTAGATTTTATCAAATGAAGCAGTTTACTCAGAGTCAACCTGTTGACTGTTACAGAACAACTATTTTCTATAAAACTGCATAAAGAAGAAGTCATTCAAGTAAAAAGATGCAAAACCAAAAGTGGTAAAACACCACAAAGAGGAAGTGTACCTTCTGATTCAGAGAGGAGCATCACGACTCCCAGGGTGAGCAGGAGGACCCAGCGGCTGGCAGAGAGAGGAGTCCACATCTTCAGGCACTGCACGGCACAAACACTGACTCTGGATCTGTTTAGTTCTTCAATCACTGACTAACTAGACTTTTCCCAGTCAAGTGGTGAGTGCATCACAGAGGTGTGCTCATATATACCTACATAAAGGGGAACCACCACTGTCATGGTCAGTAGTTCTAATGCAATCATAGGGATGACGGTGCATGTAGAGATATGAGCACACACCTCTGAGTGAGACACACCTCAGTGGGTTGTGCAGTTGCTTCATTATGTCCCTAAATGTTCAGGTTTGTTCCAAGAATCTCACATCAGTTTAGTCCTGATTTGATGGGGTTTCATGTATGTGGCAGGTTGAACAGTGACTTTAAGTCTCAGACCCATAATAACCAGCCTACAGAGAGGGCCACATATACTATAAACACACTTTCCTAAAAATGGTATCCCTTTGATATCTCTATGATGTCTTATTGTTCATCTCAGTGGATTTTTTGAAATGCATTTTACCTTTTGGTTTTATTTATTGTGCTGTAAGGACCAGGCTATAAGACTCAAGTGCACAGATCAGACTGAAGGCTGCAGAGTTCAGTAAGGCAGGGACTTTAATCTAATCCATGAAGGATCGTTCACAGAGAGGCAGTGCACGAGGCAAAGGTACAGTCGGCACACAGAGACAAACACTGAATCTGGATCTGCTTAGTTCTTCAATTACTGACTAACTAGGTTTGTCCCAGTCAAGTGGTGAGTGCACCACAGAGGTGTGCTTTATACTGCAACTTCATACAGGAAGGGGAATCAGTTTCTCATGTGCAGTTATAGATCTAATGTAACTATTCTGGGGGGATGACGGTGCATGTAGAGATATGAGGACACACTTCTGAGTTAGACACACCTCAGTGGGTTGTGCAGTTGCTTCATTATGTCCCTAAATGTTCAGGTTTGTTCCAAGAATCCCACATCAGGTTAGTCCTGATTTGATGGGGTTTCATGTATGTGGCAGGTTGAACAGTGACTTTAAGTCTCAGACTCATAATAACCAGCCTACAGAGAGGGCCACATATACTATAAACACACTTGAAAAAATGGTATGTAAAATGGTAAAAATGGTAGTTTCTGAGGCAAAAATAGAGTCCAATAATCCAAAACCACTGGCAAATGTAATCAACAAGGTGAGAGCAGAGCCAAAATACAAACAAGAGGGCAAAAACACAGGAATACGTATTTTCAACTGAATATGTTTGGATTTTGGAAAGATATGTGACCATGAAAACATGACTTTGGACATTTCTCTCTGTTTTCTCATGTTATATGATGTGACTCAGTGATATGAGCAAGGAAATACACAAAACATGAGTCAGCTGCTTTTGAAATCCATGTGATGCTTTTATTTTTGGTTGCCAGTTCAACAGTGAATCCTCCACCTCTGTCTTGTAGCTGTCAAGTGTAGAAAGTTATGTCATAAGAATGGATTTTAAAGCTGTTCACATAAACCACTTTAACAAGAGATTTCCATGAGCAGAGCAGAGAGTAAATCATGCTGAGAGAAGCTGCTTTGCTGTGATGTGCTTATTCTTCCTCTTCCTCTTCCTCTTCTTCTTCCTCGTCCTCGTCCAAGACTTCAAGTATGGGCGCAGGTTTAAAGCGATCACGACATTCTATTTTTCCCTGTGGTGGCAAATTGACAAGAGAGAGGCAAAAAAAGAAAAAAAAAAAGTTGAAAATGAGTGAATATGTGATGATCTGTTTTACTGTCATCAGACTGTGTGGAGGCTGATTCTCACCTCTTCTATCAGCTTCTTGAGCCATTTTGTTTTTGGGTTGATGCATTTCCAGTCATCATCCTTTGGTTAATCCTGGAAACCGGGGATGAAACAAAGGGATGAAACAAACAAACCTCTGGAAGCACTTCACATTAAACATGCAGGAAAAGTATTTGGATGTATGGACACTCATCCTGCACTGCTCACATGTAGGCATTGTGCCTGCATTTGCTTGATGATGTCTGCTTCAAACACTTCTTGATGTCCTTGATTTCTTGTTCATTCGGAGGTCCTTTTACATAACAGCAGCCAAGTTCATTCGCTGTGGCAACAGACCAACACACAAACAAAAAGACAGAGAGATTTTGCCATTATTTGGTAATAGCATTATCTGATTTAAACGTATTAAAGTAGTAAACACATTGCTTCTCTCTGAACTGTACCAGAAACAAAGCAGCTTTCTATAGTAATGTCAGGATAACAGCAAAAAATGACAGTTCTTGTGTAAGATTCCTGGAGCCCTAATTCTCTCAGTCTTCTCCCAGGAGGAAACTGATGTTTTGGTCCAGGAGGACCAAGCCCACAATGGCCTAATATATGGTAACATGAACAGACCTCCAGGGGCTGATGAAGCAGAAGTAGTCTGAGGAGGTTACTGATACTGTTAACCAGGTTTGTCCTCATACACTGAGAACCGTTGGCCAGCATAAAAAGAAAATACCCTCTCAGTCATAAACCTCGAGGGCATTGGTGGGATTGAGGTTGGGATTACGGATAAGGCAAACATCTTTTTCCACTTACAAACACACTCACATTTAGTAACCTGTATTTAAACCCGTGTAACAAAGACGAGCAGTGTTCACAGATCACAACATAAACAAATACCATGCGTAACGAGGATGAAATCAGAAGCACATGTGCGTAAAAGACGCATCGCCGCTCCGTGGCCTGGTCCTCGTCGGCGAGCGTCTCTCTTTTTCTCTCTTCTTCTGAATTCTCTGAGATGAGACATGCTGAATATATCCTCACTATCTGATGCCAAGACTGTTTGTGGATGGCTGAGAGAGATGTGAACTCGTTGGTTTCAGCTGTGTTCATTCAGTCAGGTTGAGTTTCCATTACGCGCCAAACGCCTTTGATGTGACATCAGATGTGACAGGACAATCGATATAGATATAAATGTATGTGCTGATTCAGATAGTTACATTGAATAGTGGTTGTTGTGAGTGTTTATTGCATTGACATGTGCCGGACACTCTGGAAACCTGCCTGTGAGGTTTTGGTAACGTGTGCGCAGTGCGCACTGTGCGCCGCTCAGCCAAATTACCACTCGACCAGCTGCACTCCGCCTGTAGACCAGGTTGGAGCTGGCGAGCTTTCAGCGCACTGTTGGCGAAGCCTTTTGGTACGAAATTGTCACTGCGCCAAGCTGAATCTGTCGACACCTCCCCCTACTGCGCTGCCACACCCATCTCACCTCGGTCTGCCGAATTGAGATATTGCACCTTCTACGAAATTAGAGCCCTTAAAGTCACCTCACCAGCAAAACAACAAAAAGACAAAAAACATACAAAATGAAACAAAAAAATAATGTAAGAAAATGTAGCCTCAACAGAATGGAAAGGTCAAAGTTCAGGTTCAGATGTACTTTGAGAAGGAACAAACCTCCACCTTGCTGAGACTGAATCTGAAGGAAAACCCCATTTTTATCAAACTGCTGAACTCTACTGTTCATCTGACTGTTTTTTATTTCATCTTTAATGTTTAAATCAACTTGATGCTGTTTGAGCTGAGAATTCCTCAGCTGAAGTTTTTAGTTGTCTCACTGTGTTTTCAAGCTCCTGCTTGGATCAAACCTGGTGGATGAATCACACTTTTAGATTTTATCAAAAGAAGCAGTTTACTCAGAGTCAACCTGTTGACTGTTACAGAACAACTATTTTCTATAAAACTGCATAAAGAAGAAGTAATTCAAGTAAAAAAATGCAAAACCAAAAGTGGTAAAACACCACAAAGAGGAAGTGTACCTTCCGATTCAGAGAGGAGCATCACGACTCCCAGGGTGAGCAGGAGGACCCAGCGGCTGGCAGAGAGAGGAGTCCACATCTTCAGGCACTGCACGGCACAAACACTGACTCTGGATCTGTTTAGTTCTTCAATCACTGACTAACTAGACTTGTCCCAGTCAAGTGGTGAGTGCATCACAGAAGTGTGATCATATACTTACATAAAGGGGAACCACCACTGTCATGGTCAGTAGTTCTAATGCAATCATAGGGATGACGGTGCATGTAGAGATATGAGCACACACTTCTGAGTGACACACACCTCTGAGTGAGACACACCTCAGCACTGGTGTGCACAGGGGGGGCGACCCCCCCCTCGTGGCCCAGTTGTTGAAAAACGCATGCTGTGTGCCCCCTGGGAGCCAAAACGTGTGCTAAAGTGCCCTCTTCAGTGGAGAGGATGCGCTATATGTGCCCTTTTTCTTCCTTTTCGCCCCTGCCCTTCAAAAAGTCTGTGCATGCCAGTGCACCTCAGTGGGTTGTGCAGCTGGTATGAATAAACATTTAGGTTTGTTGTGTGAACAGTGAATTTTTTTTTTTTTTTTTGTAAAGGCACCATGTACAATATTAAGCATGAATGTTGCCATTTAATGCACTGTACCAGAATTAGCAAGGAGCTAATTTACATCTGCAGTCCCTCTTCCTCGTCCTCATCCAAAACTTCAATAGGTGCATGTGATCATTTGTGTTACTGTCATCAGCATGTCGCAGCTGCTGTGTGGAGGCTGGTTCTCACCCGTTGTATCAGATCTTGGAGCCATTCTGCCTCTGGGTTGACACACAGGCGACCCTTTCCCAGATCAAGCCTGGAAAACAGGAAACAGAGGGATGAAACAAACAAACCTCTGAAGCACTTCACGTTCAACTTTGTGTAGAATCAGAAGAGTCGTCAACACCTTTAGATCTGAGAATCAAACATTTTTTCATTCCCAGGCCTCTGGTGACACTGATGAGGTTTTTCACCAGATGAGATGGTGATAGAAAGATTTGATTCAGGAATAGTATTTGTGTGCGGACATGTTCATATGGTGCTGTACTCACAAGCTGATGGTCGCACACGTCTAATGTTTGATTCCAACAGTTCACAATATTCTTGAGTTTTATCACTCTCTTTGTAAGCTAATTTTTTAGCAGCAGTCATGTTCAGCTGTGGTAACAGACCAACACACACACACACACACACACACACACACACACACACACACACACACTTTATATAAAACTGCATAATGAAGAAGTAATTCAAGCTAAATGATGCAAACAAGTGGTAAAACACCACAAAGAGGAAGTGTACCTTCCGATTCAGAGAGTAGCATCATGACTCCCAGGGTGAGCAGGAGGACCCAGCAGCTGGCAGAGAGAGGAGTCCACATCTTCAGGCACTGCACGGCACAAACACTGACTCTGGATCTGTTAAATTCTTCAATCACTGACTAACTAGACTTGTCCCAGTCTCCAGCTTCATGCAGAGAGGGGAACCAGTTTCTCATGTGCAGTTGTAATTCTAATGTAACTATTCCGGGGGAGGGGGGTGACGGTGCATGGAGACACGTGAGGACACACTTCTGAGAAACACACCTCTGTGGGTTGTGCATTTGCATCATTGTGTTCTGAAATGTTCAGGTTTGTTGTGCATCGAGGACAAAATTTCCACCTCCTCTGTGCAAACAGTGTGATAACAAACAGGTTTTCATGTGGACACTCAACTTAAATGTTCTGATATTTCAGTCTGTAGTGTGTTTCTGTTTGTCGCTCCTCTTTCAACATGTCAGTCCTCAAATCCAGCTCATGGTTTTCCCAGTGTGGTGTGGAGGACTTGACTGGTCTGGACTGAGGCTGACTCTGAGCCAGTGGAAGAAAGTCATTAAGTGCAAAGTGGTGCACTTACACAGTTTGCACGTACTGTTACTTGACTCATTTTCATTTTCTTCTGCTTTATACAGCACTGATGCTCCACTACAGTTCAGAGACATCTGTTCACTCTTTACCACCGCATTTATTCAGTATACTCACAATTGTTCATTGACTGATTCTGATAAACAGACAAGACAATGTGCTGATAAATGAGTGCATAGGTACCTTCCACCTTTTGCAAAAGAGTTTGTAAAACGGTTTAACCCCTTAAAGACATATCAACTGTTGACATTTCTTATTCTTATGTTTTAAACATGATGTCCACCACTCTGTTGCATCACTCCTTCTTTTAACAGCGCTCTGAAAGTGTGAGCAGTGATGACACTTGCTGTGAGCGTTTGATGTTCGATTTCAGCTGCCCAACAAACAGGGTCTCCTTTGTCATATTTTACATTTCATGACTTTTTCAGCAGTTGCATGGGAGCCAGTTTAGCAAGCACCCTATTTTACCACAAGGCCATGATGTTGTAATCCTGCTGATTGTGGTTTGATATTATCTCACTGAAATAAGGAAGCTCCTCCCTGAGAAGGACCTCATCTACTCGGCAGCATATGTTACTCCAGAATTTATGTATATATATCATTCAGGGTGCCTTGACAAATGTATAGGTTACCTGTGCCATGAGCGCTAATGCACACTCATACCATTGCAGCTGCTGGATATGAACCGTGCACTGATAACAGACTGGCTTTGGGGGCATTTTTATCTTTAATTGATAGGATAATGGAGAGAGATGGTGGGGAGGAAGACCGGGGGGAATGACACGCAGTACAGATTGGCACAGCTGGGAATCAATCTGGCATTATGGGAGGTGCTCATAACCACTCGACCACCAAGCATCCCTGGTTGTTCTCCTCTTCAGCCCCGGGGTTGATTTCCAAAAAAGAATTTTGAATTTTGACTCAGCAGACCACAGGTCAGTTTTCCTCAGTGGTGTTTCTGGGTCTGGTTTATACATTGTCTCCTCTTTGCAAGGTCAGGATTAACCGTCATTTCATTCAGACAACTCACAATTAAAATTTTTATTGCAGCTTCAGTATGCATTTAGAGTTTGGAGTCAAGGCTCTGGCTTAGCTCACAGGCTTTGCTTCATTTGTGGATGCACAAACCAGCTGTGATGCACTGATACAAAAATGTCAGTGTCAATGTCAGTTTTGAATGCAGAGCCGCCTGATGGACCTTCGATTTTCTCACAGCCTGGTCTGTAAGAAGTCACTCTGAGTCAGCACAGAAATCCCCTGTCATGCACCGATTCCACTCCCACTGTACAGTCTGACACAAACCTCACAGACAACAACACTGGGTCAGTTGTATTTTAATTTGATTCATTATCTTGCTCACAAATCTAACATGGTTCAAAACCAGTAACTCTGCCATTACTGTAATTAACATCTTAACAAATACAGAAACCAAAAATGCTTGTAAAGCTGTAAAAAAATTAAATACAAAAATAATTTAAACCTTAAATAGATAGATACCTATGGAAAAAGGAATAAATAGTAAACTGGCAGAAAATGAGTGAGGAGGTTGCGGTGACATTTTTGTCAGGCCTCTGGAGCTGCTGAGGTCGTATTCAGTGACACACTCGGGGGACATTTCAACTTTCCCTGCAATGTAGATGAGAGGAGGAAGGTTAAAAGAGAGGGGATAAGAATGTGTTGACTGAGGAAATATGTCATAATCTGTTGTCGTGATAAATTCAACTTTCAGTTATTGCTTCCTTTAGTGTTTGTCTTCCCATCAGACAAACCAGCTGCACACTTATCAAAGGACTGGTTAAGATGTTTTTAAGTATTAGGTACTTTGGGGGGCTTTTTGCCTTTAATTGATAGAACAGTTGAGAGAGACAGGAAATGGGGAGGCAGAAAGAGGGGGGAATGACATGCAGTAAAGGGCCGGCAGATTCAGGATTCGAACCAGGGTCAGCTGCAGCGAGGACTCTAGCCTCTGCTTATGGGGCGCCTCTATGATACTGATTTCATTAAAATACAGATCTTGATGAGTGACCTACAGTTCTACTGTCAAACCCCATTCATGAGCAACTGGAACTTTTCATAGTGAAGAGCGTGATGGTTATCTCATGAGTGACAGTCATGATGTTTTTGTATTGTGTCACAGTCTATATGTGTCTGGTACAGGCATGTGGCTGCAGGTTTCCTTTCCAACCAAGCAGCAGCACACCACACCTGACTCATTTAATCAACTGATCTGAGTCTCCAGGCAGACCATTGGTCAAACTTTGAGCTCTTGATAGGTTGGAACAAACAAACAACCTTCAGCCACAGTGGCCCTCTGTGGAATAGTTTGGACATGCCTGCTGTAGTATGTCCAGGGGATCAAAAGTGAATGTATGGATTATATATTACTGCATTATTGTTATCATGGAGTCATTGTTATATAGTTTAATCTATAAAATTCATCACAGTGTATGGGATTACAGCTGCCAGATTCATACAGTTAAATAAATATATGTTCATCCTCTGTTATTTATGGCCTGTATCTGTACAAAATTCAGATTACATAAACCTAAATAAATATAAGCTAATTAGTTGCTGTTTTGATTCCTCAGATGTATAAACTTAGTATAATATGATGATCCAGCTGATCCAAGTGTAATTTTGTTCTCAGATCATACTCTTGTGTGTGTGACTCTCACCGCTTTTATCAAGTCTTGGAGCCACTGAGCAGCTGGATCAATGCACCACTGCCCCCTCCTGTTCATGATCCTAAGGACAGAAAACAGAGACACAAAACAAAACAGATATTTACATTAGGTGAGCGACAGCACAGTTCAGCTTCTGTGTTTGTTCTGTGATTCATCAGAGAGGAGCCAGAGAAGGAGGACACAGGCGTGGTGCTGTGGTTTTATCATTCCAGTAAAAGACGCTGGACACACACACATGATGGATGGAAGTGCTCAGATTTGGGGGAGCGTGTCCGAATCGTGGTGAACTTACAGGAAGGCGTGGTGGTCACAATCGGATCGTGGTGTCTGTTCGAAGCAGCGTTTGATTCTGCGGATCTTCGTGGATTCATGGCTAAAACAGCAGGGCAAACTGATACAAGGGGTGTTCGCTGCAAAGCCACACACACACACACACACACACACACACACACACACACACACACAGTCATTATTCAACATTTCATCACTAGTCCTTTCATCGTCTGTACAGTAAGGCTGAGTTGATTCACTGGAAGGGAGGCGTGAAAGCTGATCACTTCAAGTCACACTGTTGCCATAGTTACAGTCTCCCTGAATCATTGCTAAGATGTGTTTTCAAGGTCGATTGGACCAAAACTTTTTTGAATAAATTGAAGTCTGCTCTAGTGTTTATTAAAGCCTCTGCTTTAGACAAAGTTGAGGGATCATTATTGATTTAGTAATGTATATACAGTATGGATCTTAATGACTCAGGTTTAATTGATTATTTTCTAGGGAACATTATAATGTATTTGAATACTGTTTATTTTGTATTCTTGTTTGAATTATTGTGCCTTTATTCAGGCCACAGGGAATCTGATATTCATTATGTTTATTGATTAGTCTTCTAATAATTACTCTGTGAATTAGTGGATGGTATCGTCCAATTGGAGGTAAAAATAATGAAAAGTAATTTCCCCGAGCTGCAGCTATGTGACATTTTTAAATCTTTTCAAGCTCAAACACATTGTGTTTATTCTCATGCAGCCTATAAGAGAAAGTAAAGCAGCAATATTTCATATTTAAAATTCTCCATCCAACAAAATTTGGTTTCTTTTTCTTAAAAAATGACCAAAAATGATTGATGGGTAACTGATATAGTTTCATATTCTGTTGATTGAGAAATTGATTTATTGACTAATCTTTTTGCATCTACTCATATCAAGTGTTTATCACAGCTGTTGCTCTTTTAAATTTCCAGATGAACAAGTTTCCTATAGAAGAGAAGTTCAGTGTTACCTTGTGTTGCAGAGACGAACAACACAACAGCCAGAGTGAGCAGGAAGATCCAGCGGCTGACAGAGAGAGGCGTCCACATCTTCAGACTCTTTAATGTCCTACACTGACTCTGGATCACAGCTGGATCACGGCTGGTTTTGTTGTTTAGTCTCTAAACTGCTCAAAGGTGGATTATGAATGATTATGAGCTGGGGACTGTGGTCTTATATACTCACAGCTTCATGTAGAAATGAGGAACCACTGTTGTCGTAAGCATCTTTTTTGGGATGGAAATAACTCACACTGGACTGATGACAAGTCCAGAGACACAGACTCACACACACACACACACACATACAGAAGATCTATATCATGTCTATATATGTTCATGTGATGCTGGACCAGGACTCGTCCTCTCCTGACAGTAACATTTCACTCATCTTTGTATCCAGACTGAGCTGCTGCAAGTTCACAAGCAAAACAATATACAACTGAATTCTAAGCAGCCTGTAGCTGGGAATGTGAGTTTAACACCCATCACACTGAGATGAACATTTACGGAGGAAGTTCAAACATTGCTGTGAATATTAATAAGAAGTCATCACCACTTATGGCTTTTGTGTTGATTTGCTGAAAAGAGTTGGTTCAGTGGGCTTTCATGCAACAAATGTGAGGTATTAAACCCTTTTCTCTCTCTTATTCTTCTGTTTCCTTGTTCTTCAGATCGAAGATTTATCTGAGAATGAGGAAGGATTTTTTTCATTTCTCCAATCAATAAAGACAGGAATATATAGGAGTATTTCTTGGGTTGATGGATAAATTAATTTTCTGAACTGGTTTATTTTTAATTCTCTTTTCTAAACCTGCAGAACAACATTAAGTTGAAGTTGCCCATTTCAACCAGTACAACCATCACAACCAGTACACCGGCTGCTGCTGAGTCAGCTGGAGCATTTGAAGTTCAGGTGTCTTTATTAATCCTCCCTCTAAGTGGTCTTTGAGGCAGGTGAGTGGATTTAGCTCAATTCAATAGTCTGTGATACATCTCATGTGACTGTTGTTTGAACAAGCACACAGAGAATACAATATATATATATAGATAGATAGATAGATAGATAGATAGATAGATAGATAGATAGATAGATAGATAGATAGATAGATAGATAGATAGATATGCATATGTGCAAAACACTGGTGAAGGATGAAGCTTTTTCTTACTTTATGTAAAGAACTAACACCTGTTAATGGGATTGGTTAAAATATGATGTTTCACTATTATCATTAAATAAATATTTCAGAAGAAGGCAGGGATTGTCAGTGACAGAGCATAATTCTCTTGGTGTATTATTACGTCTGCATGATAGTGGAAACATTGGTGAAGTTGTGAGTTGGTCCTGACTAAGATGCAGAAAACTCAACTCTGTCCTTATTTGGTAAATTACCTGAGACAAAAAAAGAAAAGAAAATCATGTTGTGTCCAGTACCACAGCTGTACATGTGTGATTCTTTGTGTGACAAACATCAAGGGGAATCACCCCGAACTCTTTGGCCCTGCTCAGAGACACACTAAGAATAACAACCACACACAGACTGGCACACTTATTCATAGCAGCCGCTGTTACAATAATAACCTCAGAAACCAGTCATGTTGGCATGACACACGACTGTGAACCCTAAAAGAGGAATTACTCACATGTGTGGAATGTAGCTGAAATATTTCTACTGCATTTCTCTGCCTTTGAAATGATTGGACTCTGCATGGACTAAATGCTTTCCCATCTGACTTTAAAGTCTTCATCAGTAAATGGAGATGCACTCCTCTGTACTGATCAAATCTGTGTGATGTAATAATGAAACTAAAACAACAGAGGCACAGATGTGACTGATGTCAGATTATCTCAAACACCACCACTCATCTTTCGTGCTGCCCTTTGTCATTTGAGTCTGTGTTTTACATGGGGAATCAGTGGGATGAAGGAATCTCTGAGAAAAACAAACATGTCCAGACTAAACATAAAGGACAAATGCATACAGTAAACACAACCAGACAATTAAAGGTTCACAAAGAGCAAAAGCTCAAACAGCTTTTTGTCTGACATGAAAGAAGATCTCAAACACAACAGAGTGTGTGTCTTAACTAAAAAAATATTGTTATCATGGAAAAGTGGCAGTGTTTTTAAAATGCGCCACATGCTGTTGATGACATGTGAAATCAATGATAAGTTGTATGGTTTTGCACACAGGCCTTAGCATCACACTCACTCATCTGACTCATCATTCTAACCCTCACAACTTCATTTGAAATTCTGGTTTCTTTATGTCAGAGTCTGTTGAGGATGTCAGGTTTGTTACGACACCAAATGTTAATGTCTTAATATTAACGCTGTCGTGAAACATTTTGAGTCACTAATTTCCCTTTTCTGGCTACAAAAGATAAAAGTGGACACTGTCTCTGACACAATATCTTCTGAGCTGCATAGAAACAAGAGTTTTATATCGCACAGCTCTGCTCAGCTAACATCTCATTTGTTTATTTTCTTGAATAATAACTAACCTGTCAATAGTAGATATGGTATCATTTCTCCAGGCCTACAGTGGTTGTTTGAACCTTCTTTTGTCCAGGCAGCAGCTCAGAGGCTTTTCACTCTGTTCTCCTGTGTGACACAGCAAAGCCGCAAAACTACACTGTTGCCCATAAAGTTGGAATCATTTTGTTTTCAGACACATTCCTATTTTTATTTCTACAGTTATCACCTTTGACCCGGTGCAGTGATTACATACTGAGTTCCAGTTACTAGAATTGAGAATCATCATTTCATGAGAAGAGGCAAAAAAATGATTGTGTTCCAACTTTATGGAAAAATGAAGTTCCAATTAATAAATCTGTCGTTTGACTCACTGTTAAAAAAAAAAGCTTATACTGTAGAAACCTGAGACCTTCTTTTTTAACTCTCAACACAACCAAAGTGGAAAGTCCCAGCTGATCAGTAACCTTAAGTTTCCATGGTGACCAGAATAAGTGAAGACAAAGAGAAGCATGACAAGTGGAAGATAAAAGGAAGACGAGGGCAGTTGCTGTGTGACAGATGTTATCAGTGTGTTTACATCACGCGTGTGTCAGTGGTTCTCCACAACTATTTTTACAGACAAACTGAAAATGCCAAAGACTGTTGCAATGAGTCCTCTCTTTCCATTTCCCACCGTCTTCATTCACCCTGCACACCCTCAGACAAACCCCACACTGTGTTTCCACCTGATAACTGCCACACAGGCAAACGCACAGGCATGGACCGGGCTGTAGCTTCCACCATGACGGGGGGTGTGGTGACATGAAGACGAAATAGAGTGACTTTGAAAATGGCCACTGTCATGCTGTGGTGGCGTTGTGGGTAAAACAGAACAGGACAGAGGAAATATGCAGCAACATTTACATGTACAGTAATGAGCTACAGGATGAGCTGGAGGTCTGTGTGGGTTTACAGACGTCATCATTATGTTCTAAATGAAGGTGTAGTTAACTGTAACTGTGACTAACATGTTCTTGCCAACATCTGAATGTTGAATTAATTGTGTCATGCATTTGACAAGTGCTCACATAAACTTGTAAGACACCAAAATTATCCTGTCATTGTACTGGTCAGCCATCAAACATGAGCAATATCTTCTTACACTGCAAGAAGAGAAGGCCTTGGTTGTCTGTCTGATGCAAAATCAAACCAGTTACACAACAAGTTCCCTCCTGAAACACAGCTTCAGCTTCAGCTTCAGCTTTATTGTCATTTCCACGCAAGCCTCACACATAGAACTGAAAACAAAATGCCAAAATGCAACAGTGCATTGTCTTAAATATATATTGTTAGTCACTGATGCTGCTGTACAGCTCCTGCAGGTAGACAGCTGTTGATGTGCAGCAGTGAACTACAGTCATCGTTAAACTCCCCCAGCAGAGATCAGAGGCTAAAACCACTGCACAGTCCAGAACCACACAGTAATGACTCTGTCATTTCAGCAGCAGGTTAGTTCGTCCAGATCAGAGGTCATTCATCATGTTTTATTTTTGCTCTCAGAAACACACAAAGACTTAACCTGAGACATGATGCCACAAAAATCTGTTTTGAAATTGTATTCAAATATAATAAAACTCTTTCTGCAAAAGCAATAGTTAACAGAAACAAAGAAACAAAAAGTAAGATAATGTTTCAAGAAGCTGATATGCTGGGTTGTAACTGTTAAACAACTGTGTTTTCAGTCAGGGCTGTGGCTTCACTGAAGCCACCTCCCTCTCTTTTTTTCACAGGGGAAAAAAATAGACTCATAACTCATATGTTCTCAAACTTGTGGGAAACAGAATTAAACGTATTCGCTGCCAATTTGATATGTTGGTTGAGTAAGCGAATACAGTGACTGAGAATTTGTCATACATGACATCAATAAGTGAGTGTACAGTAGGAATTCTAAATGGGAAACTATTGTGTAACAGACCACAAAGGGTGAACTGTATTTCCATCTATTTAAACAACAAGAACAGCCGTTAAGAATACACTCACTTGACTCATATTAAATTATGAAAATACATGAAGGATTACCAAAAACTACAGATAAGTATATGCATGACTTATCATTTTTGTTCCATAAAACATATCTCTTCTCTGTGTATTGGGTTAATGCAGTAGCACAAAGATTACACATTATTTTAAAAATGTATCTGTGAATAAAAAAGAAAGTACTGAGAATCACAATTAAATCTTCCTCAAAACAGTGTCAACAAATTGCTTAAACAAGTTCTCACAAATGATATTTGTCTTTGAAAGATGACGTAGCTCCAGGCACAAATTAAACATATTGTTTGATAGATTATTGGTTAAATTTGTTGGCACTTTGTAACCTATACAGATCTTGTCCGTAGAATTTAGGTAGAAATAGTTGAAGTTTCTCTCTCTCTCTTTCTCTCTCTCTCTCTCTCTGTCTCTCTCTCTGTCTCACACACTGATCATCATCACGAAACTAGATATTTCCAGTGCAGCTGAAAACAACAGGAGACATGTATAAACATAGTCTAAAAGGTGATTGGCTACAAAATATTGAACTGTTAAACAGTGGTCTGTTTTTGCCTCTCAGTATGAATAGCACATGCCTCTCAGGCTCCGTTTGATTTGATTTTTTTTTTATTTTTTTTATTGCTTTATTAACAATTGAATATACAAAACAACACTGTTTTAGCCAAGGGTAATATGGGTATATAAATAATTATACACAAAAAGAAGGAAGAAAACAAAAGTAAATCATCAATAAAAAAAAATACATATTAGTCAAATAAAAATTTGACAAAAAAGAAATAAAAATGTTTTCTTTGCATATTGATACAGTTCATGCTCGGGCTCTGTTGACAGTCTATATGACAGTCAATACATTTCCCTGTTTTTCAAATGTACCGCGGTAATTATGTTCTCGCGACATTTGGGCAACAGCGCCCCCTTGTTTGTGTGTGGAAAAGCGACGGGAGGTATCAGGAATGCTCCGCGGCTAATGATAGCAAGGCTCACGAATAGGGATTTAATTCACTTTCGGCCTTCACTGACACTCTGGGGGTCTGGTAGAAGCTGCAGAAGGACATAATCTTGTCGATACCCTCGTTTTTTCCTGCTAAAATTTCCACGGAGCCGAGCAGCGAGAGCGAGAGACCCCCGCTAATCCCGAGAAGTGGGAAGCGGCCTGCTTTTGTAGCCGGCTTCCCGGTCCATCTCAGGCGGCTAGCACTGTCACCAGAGCCCGGCGCTTCCCTGGCTTATTTTTCTCTACACTCAGAGAGGTGTCAACGCTTTGAAATTATTTTTGTTTTAATACCCACCACCTCTCTTTCACCCATTTCTACACAAGGCGACCGCAGCTGTCGACGTTTCTCACCAAAGGGGACCATTTGAACCGGGGCGGCCTGTTTTGTTTTCGAGCGGCCATGAATCTCCGCGAACAATAACACAGCCGTAACGAGTCTGCTGGGGCTGCACTGCCGAGCGAAACAGGAGATACGGATGCCTCTGTGTGGGATAATAAATGCATTGTGCGACACCAGCTCTGGACCGACGTGAACACCCAGGGCGAGCATGCATGTGGAGTATGGAATATCGGGGGGAAAGCAACGCAGACCGGAGCACTTTGTCACGAAAGCCCCTGTTTAAATTTCGGAGCTGCTGCTGCTGCTAGCTAACCAGCTGTAAGCAACGTTATAAGGCCACTGGTGGAGGAAAGGGCGCCACACGATGCTTTGTCTAATCACAACTCACGGACTGTATGGAAACAAACCGAACCGACTTGGATGAACCGACGTTTTAATGCACGGTTGGCCTCCTCGTGAATGCACTTATAATCGCTCCCAGAAGAAGCAGCGGTGCTTTCAGAGCCGGGCTACACTGAGGATGGATTGGCTGTGACGGGATGAGTAACCTCGTTTGCTCTGTGCACAGACTGCTACATATGTGGGATTTACCGATTGGGAACTGAATCCGTTCTGTCCATCTATGCTCTCTTCAAAGCCACCGGACTCGCTTGGCAAAAACACGAATTTTACCTCACAGGACACTGGAGTTGCGGCCAGTTTGTGTTTTTGCGTGGCTTTTGTGTTTTAACGTATTGATACTCATTAACGGAGCGGACCGGACCGGAGCTCCGGGCCAGGCAGCTGAGATGAACCCGGTGAATGCGACCTCTCTCTACGTGTCCGCGAGTCGTTCGGTGCTGCAGTGCGACCCCCGAGACCCCCGGGCCCTCGCGGAGCTCTGCAAGCTGCTGCCGTTTTTCAGACAGTCCTTGTCCTGCTTGGTCTGCGGTGAGTGTGTCTGTGTGGTTTAAATCAATTATTAAATGTAATCCGATAATGTGCAGGTGTGAATGTGTGTTTTTGGGAGAGGTTTTCGGTAACGCGAGTTGTCAGCTGTACTCTCAGTGGGAACGAGCCTTTAAATAATGCTGCTTTCAAGTACAATCGGAAAAGTCTGAATTTCCCCGGTACCTTCCAAAACAGAGATTAAAAGAACCGCTTTACATAATGTTTTCATGAAAATATAATGTACCGTTAAAGAATAATGGAACAAGACGACAGGCCGATAGTACTAAAGGTAACATAGCTTATTAGAAATAACATTGTAACTATTTTGACTCTTACTCAAAACTAGATGTTGCTTTAAAGCCCTGCTGAAACACAAGGCATCATTAAAGTCCAGTCAAATCCAGTCATTCTGAAAATGCCATTCAGCCTAATGTGTACTTGTAATATTTAAACACTTCCTCCACCTGTAGAAATGAGAACCTTGGAGAGGAAATGCTGTTTTATTATCAGATGATAATTGAAGGTTTGATAAGGAGAAGGGTAGAAGATTTGACAAGTGTGCGCAGTGGTGTGTTGAAAATATACAACAGTGTTTGACATGCAGGATTTGCACAGTCCGTGTTTTGATACCTGCCTCTGAGGTGAGAGGCGCAGAGTTGCTTCAAATAGACGCCTCTGTTAGATGTATTGCTTCAGTCTGTCATGCATGTCAGTGCTGTATGTGGTGGGGGAAAGGCTGTTTTTTCATTCACTTCACTCTATCTCAATTCAAGTGTTTATAGAAACCCGAAAGTGGCGAGTCCGAAGCGCAGTGAATGCATCATCAGCCACAGCTACACCCATCGTGACACACCCCCCTCTGTGTGCTGTTTGGCAGCATCGGGGCGTTTCTCTGTTTATCGTGTTGAATAGCAGTGCTTCCATATATTGCATGCTATGCACCTAATCTCTCCCTCACACTCCTGATAAATACAAGTGTTTTTAAATAAGAAGAGAAAGGAGAGAAGAAGAATATGAAAAACAGTTTGTACTTTAGGAAACAGTTTTGTTTGCTGTGTTCAAACACTTTTCCACTTCACTGGCTGTACCTGTGCAAGTTAAACAGTTCATGTTGTTCTCTTTGTGTGCTGCTGGTGGCTTGTAAATAATCCTGAACAGTGATTTATTTTGGCAGTATTTTTAATGCATGGTTTTCTCTCCTCATACATTATGTAGTAACTTTACCCTAGCCACAGTGAGCGGTCAGTCCTTGCTTTGTGTTTCATGTTGTTTTGTGGCACTACAGAGGAAGCTTTTTTTGCAGTTTGTTGGTAAATGGCTGGATATGTGGATTATATTTGAATTATTGATGTCATATTTCATATTGCCCCGACTCAGTGTGAGGTAAAGGTGATTTTTTGTTTACCTAGCGATAATCTACTTCATCTCAGCTGTATAAATAATAGATCCACATGAAAGCAGTCCATACATTGTGTTTATATATAGACTTTGTGCAGCTATGTGGGATTTATCAGACAGGGGGTACACAGTGTGTAAGGTCGGTTGTTTCTCATGAATGGACCTTCATCCTTTCTTCCTATCTGCAGCTGCGCTCCCTGGTGATCAGCGTTGCTAAGGAAGCTCCTCTCAAAGAGCGGTTGTCATCCAGACTGGCAAGTTGCCAGGCACCACTCAGGTTTACAAATACATACCGGTTTAGGAAGCTACTTAAACACCACAAATGAGGAAGTAATAGTTTGTAAACCCTGAATGAAAACTTGCAAAGCTGTTGGGGACATGGATCTGCTTGACGGTTTTATGTTTACGTGCTCTGGTGTTCTGTTTTATGGATCCTGTGGAAGTCTGTGAAGTATTTAGCAATCCAAGCTGATCTGCACTGTTCCTGTGAAACGTGTCATGTATTAAGGTTTATTATATTTTCTCTCATCTTCAGGTAACTTGCTGCAGGACCCCATCGCTCCCACCGACTCATCATGTCAGCATTACGTCTGTCGAGGCTGTAAGGGTCAGAGGATGCAGCTGAAGCCGTCCTGTAGTTGGTGTAAGGACTATTCCCGCTTTGAGGAAAACAGGCAGCTCTCCTTGCTTGTCCACTGTTACAGGAAGCTCTGCCTCTACATCACCCAGTCGCCACTCGCCCCACACATAGCCAGCGCCGCCAGTGACTCGCCAGATCTCCAGGCCATCCTAAATGAGGGCCTGACGTTGGCCGAGAGCGAGCCAGAGCCGGAGGACATTTCAGACTCAGTCGGGCTGTCACAGACGGCCTCCACCTCTGATGTTGTCCAGCCCAGCGAGGCTCCTCCTACAAAGGAGCTCAAGGGAGAGGAGCCGAGCCCTGTGAGCATTAATGGACTGCATGATTGTAACGGCCTGGTCAGTTCGGACTCTCTGCAACCCATCACCATAGAAACAGGTGGAGGTGTTGCAAAGCAGGAGAGCTTTTCGGGGGAGATCCCAGTGTGCGTGAGCGTCACAGGGACCGGAGAGGCGGGGCTTTGTGACATCAGCACTTTTGGGATGATCTAAAACATGGCGGGGGACCATTGTTGTTGAGTGTCGAGGAGGTGCTCAGGACTCTGGAGACGGACACTGACCCTGACCCCACACCTGAGCCCACCCCCCAGCCAGACTGCCCTCCCTCTGTACCTCAGTCTAGCCTCAATGGGCCTCACTGCCCATCTGGGCCAGACTCCTCCCGCCTCATCCCCTCCCTCCCCCCTGAGAACAGCCCTCGCCCCCTCCAGCCTCACCTGCAGCCCTCCTTGCAGCCTCCCCCTCAGCCCTCCACAGTCGTCCCTCGCGTCCCCCCTCGGTGTCACCGGAAGCGTTCCCGCTCAGAAAGCGACAGCGAGAAAGTGCAGCCCCTCCCCATCTCCAGCTTCCTTCGAGGGCCTCCCCTTGGTGCCAACAGCTCCCCCCACCACCCTAATCCTGGTGCCACCACCAAACAGGAGCCTAAATTTCCTGCAGCCTCGCCCCACCCCCACCTGGCCCCAGTGCCAAACGGTGGACCCCCTAAAGTGGGCAAGGCTGTGCTCGTCTCCAACAAGGCACTGAAAAAGACTGTGGAGCATCACGGGGCCACTAAGAAGGCTTACACCAAGGCCAGGCAAGGGGCCCCCAAGCCCCGTGTGCAGCCCCGTGACCGGGTGCCCCCACACCCCCATGCACACCCTCTGACACACCCACCCAGCCCCTCGAAGCCACTGTACAAAAAGCCTGTGGAGAAGAAGGGCTGCAAGTGCGGCCGAGCCACCCAGAACCCCTCTGTGTTGACTTGTAGGGGGCAGCGCTGCCCCTGCTACTCCAACCGCAAGGTGAGAACAACACTGATCCTACACAGAGCTCCCCCCACCAGCTTAAATGAGCAATAACGTCTGCACTAACTAAACTGAATTTCCACCCAGAGGCTCGTTCCGTTTCTCTGAGATCGTGTTTGTTTACATTGCAACATTGTTTTATGGCTAATTTGTTTGTGTGGGAGCGATGCACGGGCTTTAAATACTGTTGACACAGTCATAAAGAGCTTCGGCTCTTCAGGAAGTTCGACCTCTGTAGAAGTGGTTTGAGACTGACAGTCGATTCTTGGAAACAGCCTTCTCTCAAGAGTGTAGTCTTCAAGTCATAAATGCTGCATGATGTGTTATGTTGTCATTACTCGTTAAAGCAGTTTGTATTGATTATTGTCCTAGGCGTGTCTGGACTGTATCTGCCGCGGCTGCCAGAACTCCTACATGGCCAACGGAGAGAAGAAGCTGGAGGCCTTCGCCGTGCCAGAGAAAGCTCTGGAGCAAACGCGACTCACGCTGGGAATCAACCTCACCAGTATCACCGCAGCAGCCCTCCGCAGCCCGGCCACCAGCTCCCCCGGCAACACCCTCCTCAACGTCACCACGGCCACGGGGGCGCCCGTCACGGCCACCTTCCTGTCGGGGGCGGGGCACGACAACAGGGGGTTCGACGATTCACTGGAGATGCGGTTCGACTGCTGAGGTCCCGCCCCTCCTCCCGTGGTCGGTCGTCACGCACATTCCCCGCCCCGCCAGCCGGGCGTCATCCATCGGGTCGTGCCAGGGACCTGCAGCGGCGGAGCCAGAACAAGGCAGCTACAGTGACAGGCGGTAGTGAGGGTCACCAGCTGAAGCTGAGGGGTCGCCCTCCGTCCATCGCCCGAAACTGCACCATGCTTGTGGTCTTGCATACAGATGCAGCGTGGAAGAGAAGAAGGAAAAGAGAGAAGAGATGTAGCGTTACTGTATGTGCAGCGATATCATTTCAGTGGGGATAGAGTTTCTTTTTTTGTTTTCTTCTCTACTGTGGGTAATGTGTAGAGCATGTTGTGTAGCAAAGTCGGGAGTGTTGACCACGGTCGCACGCCTCTGTGTGTGTGTGTGCGAGCATGTGAGTGTGTATGTATGAGGGGAAGGGTTTGGTTTGGAGATGAACCTTATTAGCAGGAATGGAGACATCATCATCATCATCACCACCATCATCATCATTGTCATCATCATCATCAGAGACTGGTGTAATTTATATAAAAGAAAGAACTTTTTGTACATGGACTTGGCAGTTTCCATTTAAGAAGACATTTTATGATATATTTTATAAGTTACATATAAAGCAATGGAAGCCAGTGCGGGGCAGACCTGCCGTCAACCAGAACATTGTCACACAAGTACCGATTATGTTTTGTAAGCTGTAGGCGACCAGATAGAAAACATGATATTAAAACTAGAGCTGGGTGATACGGCCGTAAAATAAAGTCTCTTCTTTTTTTACACCACACCAGATTTATGATTGCAATCATTTTTTTTTTTACATTCTTAAAATCTGTCTGCAAAAGACAAGCTCTGACTTGTTTGGGCTGTTTTTGCCTTTATTTAGAAAGAAGAGTGAGAGATAGACTGGAAAGTCATGAGGACACAGAGGGATGACATGCAGCAGATTAGAAGCTAAAGCCACTGCACCCAAACATGGGCATTTCAGCTGTATATACAGGCACCAGATCTGTGGCAAACATTACAGCAGACGGTGGCTCCTTCATGACCAAACACTACAAACCCCACAGACTGCTTCCAGACTGACGAGACGCTGCCTTTTTGTGGGGAGTGATGTCCTCGCTGCCATGGTGACGTTTTACCTCGCCTCACTATGAGCTTTGAACTGGAGCTCAGGGAAGCAGTGGGGGCGTTGCACCTAATGGCCCAGGTTAAGTGATATTCCGTTTTCTTTTTAATCATAGACCCAAAAGCATGAATTCAACCGAATAATAAAATGGTTTTGTCACCCAGCTCTAATTAAAACGTGAAATCTCTGGATGTGAATTGAACACCACCGGCCACAGTCTGCCTGTCGAGTGTTCAATTCAGCATCCACCTCCAAACATCCTGCTCATCTGTTGTTGCATACGAAGAAAAAAACATCTATTTAAAGATGTTAAATGGTGAATTTGTGTATTTGAATATATCAAGGTTGAGAGATAACCTGTCGATCATTTGTGTGTCCTTGTATTAAGCACTTTCCCACTTTGTCACACACACCTTTGAACCACCATGTGTCCGAGCTGTGTGTCGAAGCTCTGGTTGGCCGCAGGCCGCGCACACTGTTTCACGAGTTGTTTTTGGTTTCTGAAAGCTACACACATGCTGCTAAATACCACAAAGGACTCAAGAAGGAGAGCACACCTGTTTTCCTCATCTTTTGTTCAGTTTTTTTTTTTTTTTTTAATAAGTTTTGTTAACAACATCTGCAGTATTTATTGGACGTCTCCTACCGCAGGCCGCGTGCTGGGCTGCAGTTCGGCCCACTCTGCCTGTCAAGTCTGTCGATCCGGTCTGGACTGTTTCTGTCTCGGTTAAGTTGCTGTCTTCTTCTTAGTGTTAGTTTCTGGTGTCTCCAAATGGGTTTTGTTCTCCCTCGGGGCATTTAAATACCTGTAATATAACTGTAACATATTTCCACAAAAAAGAAAGAAAATCAAAACCTTACTCAAAGTGTTTTGTGGTTATTTGTGTCCACCCACCTGTCTGTCCATGTCTGTCTGCGGTTCTCGGAGGAAACACTTGATGCTCGTCCCTGTGCTGCTGAGGACAGACACTAGAGGGCGGCACAGAGCCTCATGTTCCACTGTGAAGGGCCTCTGTGTATGTCCAGTAATCTACAACAGCCCCACCAGGTGGACTGGTGTTTATCTGTGCCTCTGACCCTCTGCAGCTTCTCTTGTTTTGAAAAAAGAAAGAACACAGCTATGATCAAATAATGAATAAGTCATAACTGATCTGTATGAGTGTATGTCCTGGAGTCAGGTGCTTGCATACACACACACACACACACACACACACACACACACACACACACACACAGGACTCCCACTGCTATGATCTCTTTGACTTTAGCCAGACTGCAGCTCTCTCATGTTAATGTGAAACTCTTCAGTCGTGCTTTGTTCACCAAACGTTTCCACTTATTCTGCCGTCTGGTTTCCTTTTATTAAGTCTGTTGATCTTTTGAGCAGCTAACAGACCATCAGCACAAAGTACACAAACCATTATATCAAAACATCAGGTTTAAAAACTGTTTTTTACAAAATACAGTCTAAGATAAATATGAATAATTGTACAGTGAGTTCAAAATAAACAACATTACAACTAACTTTATGTTGTAATGTGTCAAATCTACTTCAAATAGGCTGTAACAGTCTCGTACAGTGTCATAGTTGCATGACGGACTGAAGGAGTACATAAGACATCAGAAACAACCTCAGACACAATGGTGGAGAGAGCTGACACTGTTTGGTGAATGAAGAGTGTCTCTTTATTTCACATATTTACAGACAAAACATTTTATATTTACATTCACATTAGTTTTGATCTACTTGGTAAAAAAAAAAAAAAAAAAAGTCCTTTTTTTTGTGTTGTTCTGATTATTGTCGTTTCATCTTCTCGGTTCCTTCCAGGTGTTCACGCTCCGGATGACAAGGCGATCGACTGCCTGTGGATGGGTCTTGTTGTTCCACATGCAGGTGGAACATACAGGTGCTGTCTGATTTCACACTACTGATCAGGTCTAAAGTGAAAGCAACCACCATCAGACCACAACCAACAGATTACTATCAGGACTTACCAAGGAACTCAAACATGCCTCTGTACAAATAAACCAAACCAATCCACCTTAAAATACATGTGATCCCAGGGCCAGTTACATAACACTTTGCTTAAGGTTTCAGTTGCACAATACACCCTTTAGTTTCATCCTCATGGGTTTCTTTAACTGTTTGCTTAAGTAATTATCTTTACCAGGGAAACACCACCGAAGAAGAGTGTTGACAGCCAGGAGACGCATGTAATGAGGCAGCAGAAAAAACTGTCACTGCTTCAAATGCTTTAAACGTTCTCATTAGGAAACTTTTCTAAAGTTACTGAGCAACAAATAAATTAAACTTTAGGTGCTAAACTTGAATAAGAAGCCTAGGGTGGAGTCTAAATTATCTGCAGTAAATTTTGTAGATCACAAAACTAAAAACAACCACCAAAGTTTATAGAGTCGAAGCAAAAACAAGAAATTACAGGGAAAAAGTCACGTCTCATATTTACAGAAGTGCTACATTGAATGCTGCATTCACGTGGTATTGGTAAAAAACAATGCTGTTTAGTTTCTGAACCTTAATTACAAAAGAAAAAAATCTTCTGAATGACTTTTATATTTCTCAAATGGAGCTGAACGCATCAGTGAGTAGAACTGACTGAACTCTGATTCTAGAGTAAAGGCCACTTGTTGAAGCCGGATCTCATGGTGCATCAACAGGTGCTCATACAGTATATTACATGGTAATTCATAATGTATGATGATTAAGACCACGAGATGCTAAAAGGGAATCAAACATACTGTATATTAAGAATAGCCCTCCTAGCTCAGTCAGTCAGAGTCACTGATGCCTTCATGCGTCATATTTTCTGGGGCATCAGTGATGTCCAGCAGTTTGGCCTACAGCTCTTCATTACACCACCCTGACAGCAGAGCAGAAAAAAAAATACAAAAACTATCATGTCTCTGCAGTTTGGACGACGTGAATGATGTTTTCCACGTCCACAGGTCACATCTGTGTTTAATCCAACGTGACACGAAGGCCCGGGAATACCAGCCGTTAGCGAGCGTTTAATTCGACATTTGGAGAAGAGCGGTGGCAGCTGAGCCAGAGCGCTGAGAGGCCGACAGCAGAGGCGGAGACTCTGATGCCACGGCCAACAAAAACACAGGCAGCAGGGCTTTAAATTTACTTCTTCCAACCTTGCAAAAGAAAGAGGTGGTGAAATTACACCTTTTATCTTCTATCATGGCTGTCAACATGGGCGACCTCTCTGACTCTAAGCCTGTCTGAGAGGTCTTTGAAGAGGGGGCAGGAAGTCCATGATCAGTAAACTGGCCCCAACCTTCATGTTTGACATCTTATAGAGAGAAAAGAAAGAGCTAATGAAAAGCCTCACATCCCATATGTGCAGGTCGATTAGGAGAACTATGAAAAAACACACAGAATTCAGCACCATATGTACATCTTTACACGAACGCACAAATGAACACAACGTGTGTGCATGAGAAGAGCTGCATACAAACATTTCTGGAGGCGACAACACTCCATAAAATATAATGTAATTAATGTGTTGTTTTCCTATGTGGGGCACATGTTGTTCTGACGTTGATCTCTGCTGGTAATGACTCAACAGATCCCCAACCTGGAGAACCTGGAGGCCGATAACTGATTGCGAATTTGTGGAATTTCTTCGCAGTGTGTACCAGCATTTCACCCGAAAGCTGGTCCATTCATATGTAGCAGGACTTGTGTGTGTGGTATAAACCTGGGACACATCACGGGACATCAGCTAATGTTGCTTGTCAGTTTCGGGCAAAACAAGTCAATTTAGGGTTTTGGAGTTTGGAAATTTCACACGCCTGCTTCGAGGTCTCATAAATGTGACCATATGTCAGCTGCACATGTTGCACGCATCTGTATGTCTCTAATGTGACACACAAACATTCAAAGGTTATGGAGTTTCCCTATTGGGACAATAACAATTATCATTGGAAAGTACTCAGTGATCAGCGGTCCTGTGGATTAAAGAACAGCCTGTGGTTTGAAGGAGAATGGGAAGAATTGTGCAGAAAAACACAAGCAGGACACAACCAGGCATCAGATTAGGATCTTTGTTGCAACTGAGCTGCAGAAATAAATTCAGAGATTGTAGATGAAGCCAGTAAACTGGTGGAATGACCGTGTCTGCCTCACAGAAATGTATGTAGAACAGGTCTCTGCAGGTCACACTGACCTGACACAGTCACAGAAACTCAGTGATACGATCTCACACACACAAACACACACACAGCCTTTAGATCCAGGTCAGTCCTTTGTCTCCTTCTCACCCACAGAGCCAGTGTTGTCAGATTTTTCCGGTCGTCTCAGTTTTTTCATTCGATGGGTGCCTTATCAGCGAGAAGTCTTTAATCAACACAAACATTATAAAAACGCACATCTGTCACATCTGGAGATTTCCTGCACCTGGTTCTCTAGCTGATGAGAAAAGCGCCGAAGAAGCTGCTCTTCTCGTCCATGTCCACAGCAGAGGCGTTGGTCACAGTGACGAACAGCCTGTCGCCGGCGCTGAGCGGGAACAGCCCCCCCTGGTGGGCCGAGTGCAGAGAGAACTGGGAGCCCCGGGACCAGCAGGAAGTCCGACTCGTCTTCATCAGCAGGATGGGGACAGGGTAGGAGCTCACCTGTCGGGAGAGGAACAGGTGAGTGGGGGGAGGGGCTCTGTAGTGACATCACAACCACCTCAGGGATATGTAGCAGTGTTAGCTTAGTTGCTGCACATGATGGATCAACTGAAGCTGGAGTTTTACTTCAACATTTGAATATTTAAAAATAAAACATTCAGATAAATATATTTTTTTATAAAATCAAACATCAGCAAAAACTTGTTTTTGTGACTTTAACTAGTTTTCGTAAGAACAGCACTGATCAGGGAAATTTACAGATAAAACTCTTCTGCTCAGTGCCCTCTAGTGGACAAATGATGTCATAGGTAGAACACTGGGTCTGAATGACCTCAGATATGTCTTTGACATTTGAATAAATCTGAGCCAGACACAGGCAGCAGCAGTTAGGACCCACAGCTCTGCATGTGAGAGTCAAAGCGGACGTCAGTTTTGGTCAGTACCACCACACCCAAAGCTGGACAGCTTTGTTAAAACATCATTTTAAATGATGTGCCATTAAAACATCATCTTGGTATTTCCTTGAGGGCAGCTTGTATGATTCATATTTCTATAAGTTTGCCCTCTGCTTTAAAGTTCAAAACAAATTCAGCCTCTAAAACTTGACGATTCATTTGCACAAGAAACAAACAAAGCAACAGCTCCAGTCACGTTGTTGAGTTTAAAGACTACAGTAGTATGAGTGGCCTTCACTTCCACACAATAAATACAAGGTGATATTTCATCTGATGTAATTCTACTGGCTCTGTGTTTTTGTTTGTTGCACATAATAGATAATGTGTAGTTTTATCTGACTAAGCAGAGAGTGTGTCTGGATGTGACACACACTCACTGTCTGGACTGATGTTAGTCACCTCACGTTTGATTTGTGAGGCAGATTCTCTCCTGCTGTGAATCAACCGTCTGTGGTTTTCAGAGCAACCAACACTAACAGATTAAAAATATACTTTCAGACGTGTCCTCGTGCCTAGAGGTTAAAACACATGCCACACAACCACAACGTCCCCTTTGTGTTTCCTGCCTGTCTCTCTCCTGGATGGCTGACACAGTCATTTCACAGTGCTGAAATCAGATTCTCACCTTTTTATAGACGTACTGCAGCAGGGGCCTCCCCCTGTCCTCCACCTCCTCGCCGTCCTCACCCTCCTCCTCCAGGGAGTGGGTGTGTCTGAAGTAGGTCTGGGCGTAGACATAGTAGAGGCCCGGCTGCGGCACCACCAGCTCCCCGTCCACCAGCTGGACGTCCTGGAGGAAGGCCAGCCCCTTCTGCCCCTCCCACCACGAGATCTTCTGGCCCTGGACGCGACGCCCAGTTGAGACAGGAGCTGCAGACAAGACACGTTCAGGAGAAAAGCAGTTAATACTATGCTGTATGCATGTCTTAATGGTAAGTCATTACTTTTTAGACTTTATCTAAGTGTATGTGTGTGTACATCTATAAATACATACCTCCTCCCTCTCGCTCCAGTTTGGGCACAAAGCTGCCAGTGACGTGGGCCGCCACTTTGGGCCGAGGTGAAGCCCTGTCCTCCATCACAAGTGAAGGCAGCACCCGAGAAACTTCATCTGACGTGGAACAATGACACACCAACAAAGATCTTTAACTCACATTGGAGGGAATAAACTGAACATGTGTTCCATTGTGAATTGGTTAATGATTGTGTGAATGTTATAGTTTGGTTCTCTCACCTCTCACTGCAGAGGAAATCTGCCTCTGGTAACGCTGAGACAGAGACTGCAGGGAAACAATAGCATTATTATGGGGTGGTGCATTTTTCAGCCAAAACAAACACATAAAAGTAGCTTCTCATAAACATTTTGAACAATTACAAAGCTGAAAGTCAGAAATTAGTTCCTCAAGTTCGAACCGAGCACTGGTGTAAATTAGAAAATGAGTTTAAAACTCATACGCACAGCTTCAAAAAAAACATATACAACATTTATATAATATAATAAGAGCCTTCAGCTCATACTGCGTCCCTGCCAAACAGCCATTATTTGACTTTTGGCCCTGAAATTCTGCTGACACGAGGATCGGGAAGTTTGCTCCGGTGAATAAAGAGGAGCTTTCATGTCCACGTCGCGTAACAGATCCGTCCCCGGTAATCGACCCCCCCCCCCCCCTTGTATTTTACATTCCTTTTCCCAATTAATTGGCTCCAAAGATGCAACCGCTGCCAAACTGATGACAGCCGTTTGCTTTGTAAAGCCAGGTTCTGGATGTATGTGTGTGAGGTCATTTGAGTTGGGGAAACCTGGTGAACAAAGGTGTTCTGAAAGCATCAGGGAAGAAAGAGTCATAATCACCAGTTTCACCAGTGTGCTTTAAGTTCTCACTGGTTACTAGTTTCTTATTTTCAGCCATACATGACAGGATGGTGGAGGAAAACTGCAGAATCCAGTTAGTTTTATTAATTTATGGGCAGTGTGACAATGACAATGACTCTCCGATTAGAATTTGCTGTGAAGTTTGACACAGCTTTCGGAGGGAACAGGATATGAGGCAAGACTTTGTTTTGAGGAGGAATCAAAGAAAGACCTGAGGGAAAAAAAATTGAAATGTTGCAAACATGTGGGAGGAAGGAGCTCAACATATGCACAAGTTCAAACGATGTTGGACGACGTTCTGTTCAGATCAAAAACATTACACAGACTCCAACAGCTCAACATTAAACAACTCTAAATCTCCTCAGTTTGCCTTTGTGGTTATATATTGTCCTCATGGGCAACTTTAAATCATAGTGCTCATGTACTCTAACATCCATGTGTGATTGATGTATGTGTGTATGACTTTATTTATGAAGTCATTACCTCCAGTTTATAGTCAGACTGTTTGATGCACATCCTTGAACCTGAACCTGACTTCAGTTCAGTGTGTGCAGCGGCGCCTGCAGCTGTGACTGTCAGTCGTCAACCATGAAATAGAGGTGAGGAGATTTTTTCTATGAAAAGCTAAACAGCCCAACCTGGAGGAAACGCCAACAGATCACTGATGTCAGCCTGATCCATCCTCTGGGTGTCATCAATATCTGTGTAAACTTAAAACTCTCAACCGAAATGATCTGAGCTCCATTTGCTGCCAAATCCATCAAGCCCATGATATGTTTCACTAGGCAGGAGGACTTAGAGATTATGTATTCTCTGGCAGACATGAAGATCTGTGGAGCATTTGTTTTCACTGTCAGCCACTCAGCCACATCAGAAAACTAATTCTTACATATTGTGAATCCATCATATCTGAAACACATTTTACAATGTTTGGGAGAATCAGCTTGTTAGGACCAGTTACTGAGGATGTGGTTGTTGAGATAAGATATTCCTTTATTACTTTATTAGTCCTTCAAACTTGTAACTTTATAGTTGTTCAAACAATAACTGAATCATGTGAATATGAAGCAAATAGCTCCATGAAAAACATGGGAAATTCATTTGTACAAACATGTGGGTGGTAAATAAGGTAAAAAAAAAAAAAAAAGCCATCTTTTGTTATTACAGGATATTTTAAATGTAGATTCACTGCGTCCTGACTAAAAAGCATAAACCAGTGCTCTGGCTCAAAATGTCCCAGTATCATGTTTATACTCCGAACTAAAATTATTCAGGCAGCCGAGTCAGAAAATACCCGAAGTCTGAGGAGGAGAAGAAACAAAAACAAACGATATGTACAAATAGCAAGTTTAGACAAAGAATAACTCCCTCTCTCTCTTCTGTGTGTGTGTGTGTGTGTGCGCGCGTGTGTGTCCGTGTGTGTGTGTGCTTGCAGGTGAATGCATTCCTGTGCTGATTAAACCTCGCAGGATCACATCCAGCTATGAAGGAGCTCATTGTGCATCTGCAGACGGTGATTTGGATCATTTCAGCATTTTTCAGAGCCCACATCTACCGAACAGGAAGTCCCTAATAAAGATAATCATGATGATAATGATGATAATAATAATAATTATGACTTTGTGATGTGTCCACCATGCTAACAAGGACCTAGTGTCCTCATAAGTCATTTTGTTGCCTTTCACCCCTAACCCCCCCTCAGTATTTAATCTAACATCAAAACCTGTCAAACATTAAAGCCTGAGGCTGGTGTTGGTTAGGGATGGATTTTATTTATTGTCAAGAAACTGCAAGAAAAGACCAAAACAGTGTTATTAGTTACTTAGTTCATCTCCCAGTGCTTAGATTTTCCTTCTCTTAAGTTTCAGCTGTAAAAAGGCTCATCAACAAACAGCTGGAAACAGTGAATCTGTTGGGGACTACTTTCAGCAGCGGATGAATCCATATTTGGTGATCTATTGGTTATCTGGGGCAGTAGGACAGTATTTGTGTAGGAGTAGGTCTAAATAAATGGCAGTGTGTGTGGTGATGATGAGGGAACATGTCATCCAGTGTAATGTGTGAGTCAGTGATGTGTTTTTAATGGTTTTTGGAAACGCTGGAGCTCTGTGGCTCAGAGGAATAAGATACATGAGGCTCAGGCTTGTTAAAGGATACATTCAGTGTTTGTTCAGAAAAAGAAAAATGTACAACAACAGCAGACTTGTCCTTCAAGTTATTTTGTTACACTCATCTGGTGTCTAGCTCATATGATAGCCCACATATAAATACTACAAATATTACTGTCATCGTTTATCATGCTGTTATTGTGTTCCACAGGTGTCTACGCCTTTTTCCACAGCAGCATGAGCGGGAATTCACATTTATCAGGGGGGAAGTTGGAGAGAGCTCTGATGTCAGTGTGAGAAACAATCTGTCCATGGTACGGTGTTGTACAGTTAGAGTGATTTTCACAACATGCAGCTCTTCTGAAGGGAACAGGAAATGTTAGTCTGAGGCAAGACAAATTGAGAAAAAGAGTCTAAAATGAGTTGGGAGCTGTGTGAGGTCTGATAAATGTCCTCAAGTCATGTCTGCGTCACTCTGGGTTGAATACCATAAGACAGATAAGTGAAAAAGTCTGGGGAGTTGGAGCTTGAGAGATGCGAACTCATCAGACATTTATAGCTTTGGAGCGCTAAGTAACAACTGGTCAGTGTCAGCCAATCAGACGAGAGGAGACTCTGAACCCAACTGACTGATTGTTTTATGAGTGATCAAATAAAAAACACAGCAGGTTTGATTGAAACACTCAGAGAAGCCAAATCCTGCAAGGTTGGATGGTAGGTCAAGGTGGGCGGGGCTTGGGCAGAGCAGTAAGAGCAGAAAGTAGTAACTGTTCTGTTGTGACATCACAAAGTCACAGGAAGTCCTGAGGGCTGGTTTTTAGACTCAGTGTCTGAATACAGGCTGTGTGCATTTCTCTGTGGACTGAAGCTTTGATACTTTCACAGTATTAATATAGAACCTAGAGCTGATTAATAATCACACAACACATGAACATCTACGTTTATACTGCATGGGGCTTTTAAAATGGTCCATTGTGAGGCTGACAGTGTTATTAAGGGGGTTAGCATAATATAAAAATTTTCCAGAGCATTAGCAGACATCATCAGATTGTCTTTTGGTTTTAATAACCAATTGGAAACCAAACTCATTCAGTCCGTCAATCAATAATCAGATTCAACTTTAAATGGGTCAAAACTCTTCCCTGCTGTTTAAACGACTGACTGTTTTTCATTTTTTTTCCGTTTCAACTCCTCTCTGTCTTCAAGAAAACCAGTGACTCAAATGTAAATCATCGAAGGGCAAACTCCCACAGTTGTGAAAAAAACTATGATTACATAAGCAGCACTATGTATAATAATCGATCAGTAGAGCTGCTTCTTTGGCCTTTGCAGCTGAAGTGTGGGGGGATTAGTAATGTTTCCAAACTGCAGTGGGTGGGGATTTTCTGATCCAGCGCAGGCTGGGACAGAAAACTGGAGCTCTGAAAGCCAGAAATCTGAGCAGCTGGCCAGATAATCACTGAGTCATTAATACTGATCAGGAAATACAGGTCATTTGGTGCTGTACACAATGAAATCACTCTCCATGTTAGGTTTTGAGACATTCAGGGTGAAGTTCGGTGTGTCGGGGTGAGACAGGGGTTTGGGGGGGCTGCTGTTGTTTCACGTTACCTTCTCGATGAGCAGGTGAAGCTGCTGAGTGACCTGCCAGCACGGATCCCCTCGCACGGCCGTGATGCTCTGCAGGTCAGAGCCCGTCAGACATGAAACACTGCTCCTGCCGAACGTCTCCTTCATCTGCACAGAGCCAAAATGTCGACGAACAATTAGGCCGAACATCTCCTCCAACTTCCTGTCAAACACGTCTGATGGAGGTATTACTAACTCTAACTAGCTCTTTGTTTCCTTTTGTTACATCCCCATTCTTAAAGGCATAATAGAAGATGTTCCCTTTTTTAAAGAAAGACATGGGCATAAATAACTTTTTACATTTATAATCACTATCTTAAACTTCACTGGAACCTGGGTCAACATATTTCCTGGCACGTCCCTCCCTGTCTTAGCTTTTGATGTGTTTATGTTTCATTTCTCTCTATACTGCTGCTGCATCTCCTCTGGATTAATGATTGATTCCTGTAAACACAGTCTGAGAGTTGTCTTGGACTGAAGCCAGGTAACCAAAGGACTCTGACTTCACCAAAACAAGCACAGTGAGTTCAAGGCGCACGAGCACACGCACACACACACACACATACACACAGCTGTGTAAAACTTCTTCCTGATGATAACAGATAATCACTGGAATGGCTGCAGTTCACCATAGCTCTTAACTTCCTTGTGCTCAATGGTTATTTATCTTTGCATGTTAAAACAGAAGGTGCATGCATGAAGTTGCATTGTGCATTGAGTTGATTTATTTCAGTGTGAGAGCATGATACTGTGCAGTGTGGCCTGGTTTGTGCTGTGGAGCGCAGCAGCAGCAGCAGCAGCAGCAGCAGGATCCAGGCGCATAAAAAAAAAAAAAGTTCAAAACTTTTTCAAAAAGTTTGTCAACGCTTAATTGCGCGTTGAAAGTCCGTTGAAATCACAATGAGGTGTTCAAGGTCAGCAGGTCTAATGTCACGCCTCTGCATCTAAACCCACTCCAGCCTCGCGCCTGCCTCGCGGTGCGCACTGCATAGCGATGCGTAAAAGCCCCCGCGCGCCCCCGGTTCGTCGGTCCGAACCATCAGCTTTTTCTTACCGAGTTGAGAGCCGTGGTGAAGTGCAGCACGGTGATGGTGACGACCACAGTCTGGAGCAGAACCGCCAGCAGCAGCAGGACCCCGAGCTTCGGACCGGAGCCCGTCATAACGACAGACCGCCGTCCGGTTCCCCGACCAGCGCCGTCCCGTCGCGTTCCCAGACTTCCAGAACAAGAACAATGGCAGAGAGTTGACTCCTTCACTTCTACCCTCCCCGTCCCCTGCACACAGGAGGAGGAGGAGGAGGAGGAGGAGGCGGGGCCGACCTGAAGAACAAGAGCTTTCTCCCTCTTTGACTTTCTCCTGGAGACATTATTGTTTCATTTTTGCGCTGAAAAAACACAGATAGGCTTCTATAGTTTATTGTGAGCGCTCATATCGTGAGTGTAGATCTGTGTCCCGAGGCTCACTGTGAGAAAAACACCTTTGACATCAGAATATGATCAGAGATAAAGTCTTAAACCAGGCTCACTGTGGCACAGCAGCTGAGTTCTGACACGTAAATGGCACAGTGTAGAGTTTAAAGTCATTTACCAGCCCCCATATGAAACCTCCATATCATACTTTTGTACAGTTTCTATCATTATACTGACTGAGGTGATGTAACTAAAGGGTCTTCCAGGTCTCAAAGGCCTTGGTCTGTCTGACTTATCTGCCACTGTTTGCTGCTTCCTGCCCCATGCAGCCAGGACGTCAGGTTGTTTAAATTAAAAGAAAGTTGAGCTGATGTTGCTGGCATTCCTCTCCTCTTTTTTTTATCTCTTTTGGCTCCAGATCTCTCAACCTTTCATCTCATCATACTCTGAGCATCCATCACGTTTATGTCCGAGGTGAAACGAGGGAGAAAAAAAAGGCTTTGAAGGACACAAATGGATTTCGAAAAAGATATCTGTCGGAAAAATATGATGATCTGAGGTTCTATCAGTGATTAGAGGAGTCAGTGGGAAATATATTCAGCAGATACCAGCGGAGAACAGTCCTGGATGATGGGGAATTCTTGGAAGCCGATGGATTTCGTGTGTTATCAAGCTGTGGAACAAACACACAGTGTTCTTTGTGGCTCCAGATAAACCCAGGTTTTAACATTGTCTTAGTGTCAGAAGGTATAAAATTCAAGTTTTCCCTCAGTCAGTGGACAGAGAGAAGCTGTCTCAGCTTTGTCCTCCACTGTTTATGTTTCCCAGTCATAAATATATGACACGGTTGAAAAGGTTGAAAGGTTGAAAAGATTTAAGAAGTGGAGATAGATCAGCTGCAAACTACAGTTGATACAAATGTAAGTGGTTAATGTTGAGCAGTGTGAGTGTTGTTTTGATGAAGAGTATCCTCTTCACTGGAGGCGCTCTCTGTTAATTTGGGGTCAACACACAATCCTCTGCATCAGGTTGTGTAGGAGAACTGGACCCAAATGCAGATACGGCACGGAAACTGATAAGGTACAATAAAAGTTATTTATTTAACTTACAGGGGAAGAAAAACAACTGGAAAGACAAAACTGAGCAGGACCACAGAGCAGACGATCTGACAAAGGACAACAGGAACACCGAGGTTAAATATAGGGAAGACCTGGCATGGTTGTAACAAATAGATGGGTGTAACAGCATCACTTTCAGCAGTAAGGGATAACAATAGAGTTATGAGATGAATACCACGTGTACCCACTCCCTCCCTGACCTTGCATGTGGATTTGCATGGCTGTATGAAGAAGTGTGTAGGTTTTACAGCCAAAAAACTTTTATTTTGGTAAGAAACTTTTGGACCAAGTCTATATTTTGATTAGTACTGTTTGAATAAGGTCATTTGTATAAGACTGAAGAGCAGGTTTTTAGATAAAACGTGAGTCATTTCATTGTTCATTTCAAACCACCATGCTGGTACAGCTGGTCAAACCATGGCTGTCAGGGGTGAGGATGATTATAACACCTTTTACCTTTGTTGTTGAATGAAGTGTCATCCATCTCTCTATGGGCTGCTCCTGACCTCCTGCTGAAGGTTTCCACTCATACATGTTCAACACCACTCATCGGTATGATCAGAATATGTTCTTTAAGGAAGCTCTGCTGATGTTAGGATCCACACCACTGTCACTGTTCTTCATTTAGCCATCAGTGATGAGCTCTTTTTGTTCATACTGAACCATAGGAAGATGCTTTAGTGTTGGAACATGCACAATAAACTTACATAAGTGTATATTTTGTGGTGTGGTCTCAGTTTTTAGTTTTCAGTCTCACTGTTACACTTTACCCCAGGCTGTGTTCCAACCTACCCTGGTAGTGGGTAGGTGGGTAGGTCAGTAAATTGAGGTCACAAGAGCTCCAGCAGCGAACGACAGAGATTAAAGTGCAGGTTGAGTCAAATGTAAACCAGTCTGGCTCCACCATCTCATTTCATAACTCGTCGTTTCAGAAATCTCTGTCAGCTTTGATCATAACCTCTCCTCAGATAAACAGGTAAACTCTACAGTTTCACCCTGTTTTCAATCATCTCTGAAACATTTCGAGGACGTCTTTCTGCGAAAAATCTGGAAATTGTTATTTGTGCTTTCACAACCTCTCAATTTGATTCCTACAATTGGCTGCTCTCTGGCATCAGAAAAAACAAGCGCTCCCCCCGCCGCCCCCCCAGCTCACCCACAACCCTGCTGCCAGGGATTTAACTGGGACTATAGGAAATGTGACCACATGTCTTTTCACTGGCTCCGTGCTGCTTTTAGAGTTGATTTGAAGATTTTATTGATCACTTACAAAGCCGTTGAGAAACTTGGCCTCAAACTGTCTGTCAGTCGTCTCTAGTTGCTCCGAGGTCTAGACTGAAAAACAAAGGAATCAGGTCTTCTGGGCACTGTTGAAAATCAGTGATGTAACTTCATTGATATTAAATCAATTTGTTTTCATAATGCAGTTATAATTCATTTTACAAGTGCCCCACTGAGTCAGGTTTTTATTATCATAATTGCTCTTACTATTATCAGCCTATATCCTTGATTGGTAACTTCACTGGATTCTTCTCCCAGAATTCAACAGAGTGCAACAGAAACATTTATTGGACACTGACAGAATTGCACAGTCATGTGTATTTACCACAGTGCCATTACAGTGGAGCATGTACCATTGACTTTCCAGCCTTTAATGGGAGTTTTTGCAAGTATGGGACGTTTTAAAGTGCCGGCGCGCTCTAACCAGAGTAGATGTCAACTCATTGAACAGCATCATAAAAACCCCAATGTTGTAATTGTTGTATCCAAGAATTTGGCAGTTACACCCAGCTCGAGCCCTGATTGGTCAGATTAAACTTTCTCAAGCTTTGTTTTCTCATTCTTTCCACACAAGTTGTCCCAGATGAAAACACAGTGAAGGAGAGGTGGCCTGAGTGAACATCACTGGAACCACTCGCCACGTCCTCCCCACTCTTTATGACGTCAGGAGTCCAAATGTACCTGTTTTGGATGCAGGTCAGGTGTCTTCAGATGACACATCATGCCAAAAGTTCGCTTCAACTATTAGATTCTGTTTTAAAGTAAAGTGTAGCTAATGAATAATTGTACAAAACCCGCAAGACAAAGAGAAACTTCTCCATCGCTCTTCTTGTAGGCGGTCAGCGGCTCTCCCGTCTTCTGAGCCTGCTCAGCTGTGGCTGTGACTGCGGCTCTTCCTGCTCATTTTAACTCCCAAATTCTTCTTTGATTTATTGCAAATTAAAGTGCATCACTTCCTGTGTGCCAGAGGGGTTTTCACAGGAAAGGACCCTCCTGATGCTGCAAGTTTCAAACAGCTAATTCAGCAGATTTGGTTCTCTGTCTCTCCACTATTGTTATTGACATCGTGCACACTCCTGCAAACACTTCCTGAATATGCCGCTGCTTCCTGGTGAAACCTTTGTATCTTATTAAAAACCTCTGAGACTTCAAAACATTACATTTGATTTTAGACCACCCAGGCTTTTTATTAAATCAAAAGGAGCACGAGCAGACGAAAACACAAAAGAACAAGACTTGAATTAGAGAGTTTGTACAGAGTGAGCGGTGAGGTCGTTTTCCCCCTGACATTAAGTGCAATGGGCAGTGTAATGAAAAGCCCTGGTCATGTTATTATCAGAGTATTGTTATGCAGCGAGGCGGGCTGAGCCTATAAATGGATCCTAGGCCTGTTGGCTCGCTCCTACATCTGCAACATCTGGCCTCAATCTGGCTCCTACGCCCGCCATCCCCCGAGAGACGCTCTCTGCTTAGGTTTCACTCCCCTCCACCGGCATGTCTGAAGGGCCTGCTGGGGGTAACAGTCTGTAATTGTGTGTGTGTGAGATCAAGAACACTGAGAATCTGTGACAGTCAGTCTTGTCCATGAGAGCATCCTCAGGACCGTGAGGCTTGAATAAAGAGAAGGCTAAAAGAGAGAGGATCAAATATTCTGACTTTATTTTGACTCATGTCTAACGTCCACCCAAACTTCAACAGAAAAAAAAAAAGTCTCCGATGAAGTTTTACCCTCTAAGGATGACTTAGTCGTAGAGTCAGGATAAGCTGAATGTGTAACATGGTTGTAGTCCCCACTGTGTGATCACTACAGGCTCAAACACATGCACACGCACACACACACACACACACACACACACACACACAGACTGAGTGTATTTCTGAATGCCAGCCAAGTTTTGATAGGGATACGAAGAGGAGAACTGAGTAACTCCCCCGCAAAGGCAACTCCCTCCCTCCCTCCCTCCCTCCCTCCAAATGTCGTCTTTGACCCCCTTCTGCCTTCGCTCTTCCTTCTCCCTCTTTCTCTCTCTTTGTTTCTGTCTGCCCCCCTCTGTCAGTCTCTCTACTGTTTGTGTCTTTTTCTTGTCCACCGTGACTCATCTCTGTCTGTCTCCATTTTTGTATCTCCTTCTCTCTCTCTCTCTCTCTCTCAAGTTCATCTAGTGGCATTGAAAAAGAGGTGCAGCTTTGCCAGAGGAGGTTGTGTAAGGTTTACGAGCTGTGCTCACGTTTTCACAGAAACTGCTTTTGTCCTCACCCACTCCATTAGTGTGTGTGTTTGTTCCTGGTGACAGCAACGCACTGACACATGCAACATGCTGTACTGAGGGTCACGTCTTCCGCTGCCATTAAATATGGAGGATCGTATTGAAAACCAATCTAAAACATGGATCGCACCGCTAAATGACACGTCTTCAGTTGAGTGTCGTTTCAGCATGAACAGGGGTGGTTTCAGATTTAAGCTGCCTGTGAACTCCATCAGAGCCGTCTGTCGGTGGAATAACTTCTGACACGCACACACACCTCTCCAGCCACGGCATTGGAAGGCCTGTGTCCAGCAAATTTCTATAACCTCCCAAAAAACCATTCGTGCATCATTTGGCAACCATATTGCTTTGAAATGGGTGGGTGGTGTTTTCAGTTGATTGCAGAAAAAGATGGTGACCCGATGATGTCACGAAAACAGCTGAGGTCAGTGAAAAAGTGGGGAAATTATGATGGAAATGTGGCCTCTCTGTTAGTTGCATGCATTAATGTGACATTAGTCAAACTCAGCCTTCATACACGCACAGTGAAACCCCTCAGAGATTGTCCAGAATGCACCTGGTCTCATCTGTGCTGTGGCGACCCACGGCCATGGTGTGACTCAAGTTTAAGCCACTGCCTTCTTAGTGAGCTGCATAGACAGTCTGAGTCCAGACTCTTCTGGTTTGTGGCTCCCTGATGGTGGAACAAGAATCTCTTCAGATTACACCTCCACGCCCAAACATGTTTGACTAAGATCTGTATTGATCCACTGAGCAGGAAAATCAGATTTGACACGTGCAGCACAAACGAGCAGCAGCACAAGAGGGAAATGGAATGAGAAATAAATAAGAATAGAAGCAGAATCTAAGCGAGATAAGACAAAATAACACACACTGGCAACAAGCTGTCTCCTCATCGCTCCTCACAGATCTTATGCCTTCATCTTCCTCCATCTCTCGTCCCTACAGTGGATGTTTTGGTCAGATGCTTCATATACGCTCAGATTTATCTGCTAACTCTGTTTCCTTTGCACTTTGCTGCATTTTGCTTCGCTCAAACCAGCTCCACCTCGACCGAGCGTGAACACTTTGAGGTCTCTTTGAGTTTCTGCCGCTTCCACTCAGAGCGCACATAAAAACAGGTGAAGGATGGAAACCCACCTTATAACAGCTGGATTTTCACTCTGCCCATGTGGAACCACTATAAACACATTCGCCCTCTGACGTGCTCTGACAGCACATTGCACAAACTAATTCTTTTCTATCATAACACAACATCTATCTCCTTGTGTTTGGTGCAAAAACTGTGGTTTTTCCCACAGTTTGTTTGAACTCTTTGTAATATTCCAGTTGTTGCCCTGTGGCTCTTTGCGGGGACATTTTTTCTTGGAAATCAAAACAGATCATGAGATGTGCTTATAAAAACTAAATGGTTTTCAAAGCAATACATTTTTTTTTAGTATTTGAAAATGATACTCAAACTGTTTCTGTAACACTCTTGCACAAAACTTAGACCCAGACCCAAAAGACAGGAGACACCACAACAGTAAAGATAAAACCCTTATTTGTCCAGTCATACACAGGTAGAGGCAAGAGCTGGGCGAGCAAACACTAAAGACAGGGTGTAAACACAGGGACGACAATGACAGTCTGGCAGAGGACACATTGAAACAGAGAGAATAAATAGGAATAATCACTAACAAAGTACAGGTGTGTAGGAAACACTGGTGGGGAAAAGAACAGGAAGTAACTTCAGGCAAAATACACAAGGATCATGATTACAAAATAAAACAGGAAGTGAGCCAGACCTCATCCTGTCGCCCATTAACACCAATACAAAGATTTTTTGAGACAAGCAGAAGGGACTCTGACTCACATGAGATCCAACCTGTTTAGAAACACCTAGAAAAACCTTTGATGGAGGTCAGGAAGTCCTCTGCTCTCCCACAGTCTGCTTCTTTTTCTGATAGGAGCTACCGTTTTGTCACAGTAAACCAGAATGTGCGAACAGCACCAAGGCAGAAAATCACCCTCTTTCTTGATGTTTCTGTCTGCCTCAGCCTGAAGTGCATGTATCGTCGTGGCAACCACCTCAAATTGCCATGGCAACCTCTGAGCCTCAGGCCAGAGCCACAGCTGAGACCGATTTATTAATCAGGGACTCTGAGCCCTATCTCCCATACATTTCTATCAAGTCTCTGTCAAACACAACCACACACACACGCGCACACTCCTCCCACACAGACACACTGTACTCATAGAAAGATGATCATGTGTCTGTCTGATTAGCTCTGTCTTGACCTCAAGGTTGTGGGTTTGGTCCAGTGTTGACAGAGATCACAGCACCAGCAGTGGCTCCGATGCTAATTTTCTAGTCTTTCTTTGTCATACTCAGGTTCGCAACTCAAGACTTACTAGTTATTATTATATTCAGTACCTCTCCTTTCTTTTATTTTTTTTATTTTTAGTTGAATTTTCCTGAATCAGATTAGTTTCACTTTATTTTATCTTAATAATATCAAATCAAATCTGTTCAATAACGAAGCTGTGGATAGAAACACAAACCACAACAAAATGACTTAGTTAGTTAGTTATTTAGTTCTTGTAATGTTTATTGAATTAGATAATAAATGTAAACACAAAAATTAATTGTAAAAACAATAACTGTGAAAACTAATATGCTCTAAGTCCAACTTTCCCCTGTCTCTGTCTGAGAGGCTGCCAAGGTAAACACCCTCCTAATACACACACACACACTGTACCACATATATTTCAAGGGGAATGATCACATGCAGACCAGGACAGAAACACACACACACACGCACGCACACACACACACACACACTGGTACACGTCAACATGAAAAAATAAAAATCTTACAAAAGCAAGAGGAGCCAAAAAAAGTTTGGAAACTTTGGAAAGTCCCCAAATGTTTCCTGTTTGCTCATTGGCCAGCTCTCAGGTTTCCGGCATGCCTATTGGCCGCCTTGGTTGTCCCAGTGCTCCCTTCTCCTGGTTAGTGTGTGTGTGTGTGTGTGTGTGTGTGGGAGTGTATGTGTGTGTGTGCATGTGTGTGGGTGTGGGAGTGTGTGTGTGTGTGGGAGTGTGTATATTTGGAGCAGATATCAGTGATATTGTTCAGCACTGGGTACTGCTTTCTTTCTATTGGGACAGATAAAATGAATACAGTGTGTGTTTGTGTGTGTGTGTGTGTGAGAGAGAGGTGCTAAGGTTGAGGCTGTTCACTCGCTGCTTCATTTCATTTCAGGAATCAAGAGTTCAAGTGAAGCGGGCGATCGAGGGGGCCACCACTCCCTAGAGAGTGAAAGAGAGAGGGAGTGGGTGAGAGAGAGACCCCCTCCAGATACAATTACTAAAATGTGTGTGTGTGTTTTCATGTGCAAGCTGTTAAATGTACCCCATGCATGTGTGTGTAGATTTATGTTCTGCTGTGTGTGTGTGTGTGTGTTTGTCCATCTATACTTTATGGCTAAAGGTTTGTGGACACCTACTTTAAAGTGCCATTACTCAGAGTGTGTTTCCATGAACCCTCCTGCCAGGTTTGTTCCCTCCATCTCACATCACTGTCCTGTGAAAACCGTGTATTTCCAAAACATCATGCAGAAACAGACACCACTGGTTCAATGGGTTCCAATGGAAATGATAACAAACATGTAGGTTTAGGCACAAACCTCTTGGTTAGATTTAGGAAAGGATCATGGTTTGCGTTAAAATGAGAATCGCCTAAATGATACGGGATGTTTGTTGTCATGGTTACACACAGGTCAGACACAGCTTGCGCACACATCCACCTTAGCATCTTCCTAATGCAGACTTTACTGATCTGACTGATTCACTACCACCTCACCTTCTTCTTGTGGCCAAGGACAAGAGGACAGTCTTCTTAAGATGTTCCTCATATCTGGAGGTACATGGTTTTCCATCAGCATGTTCCAACTGTGGTTATTAATTTATGCAAATGTTAAGTGCAGGTGTGTGACGGGATGTGAAGTAGACACCAAGCATCAAGGCTGAAAAATGAAGCAAACGCTTAAGTACCAAAACTGCAGTTCCTCAAATAACCACTAGAGTGAGCCTCCATCAGTGGTTCAGTCTCCATAGGAGTTAAAGCAACACTATGTTGTTTCTGAACACAGATATCAGCTCCCCACCAGAATCTCACGCCCCTGGTCAGAGTTACAGGGTGAGCTCAAGCCCGGTCTCCCTGATCCTCTCAGCCACACACAGGCGCCCTATGCTGGGACGCACGGCCGGTAAGCCTCCCCTCCAGAGCTCCAGCGACACACAAAACTCTGTCAAGGCTCGTGTTCGATCACTTTTTCACTTTTTTTTTTCACTTCCTCTGACAAACCCTCTTTGCTTTCATTCAGCACCGGCTCTGTCAACAAATTCACATGCTGTGCTCCCCCGGGATGCTCAAGCAGGACCCATTCTTTACCATCACAGCAGATGGGGGTGGGGCTGTGTTCCTACCTGCACAGGAAAGTTACTGTTGCAGTCTGCACGACCCTGCTCTGCAGTGGCGGCACCATTCATCCTATTAACCTTTATTCTACCACTTGAATGAGTTTGGAAACATTATTTTAAGGTTGAGAAACTACAGAGTGCTGCTTTAAAAGTGTTAAAATTCTCAACTTACCAACAGAAATGAACATGTTCACAGCCTGGTACAGCCTGGTGAGCTTTTGTACAACTTACTCATTTAAATGTATTTATGCTTTATATCCTGAATAAATGAGGGCGTGGTCACTTTAAGTGAGTACATCGCTGCAGCAATAGAGCATATATCAAAGTGTGGGCTCCACACATGCCCCGCCTCTTTGCCAGTTTTTGTGCTGGAGAGAGTTTGGCTGCATCAAGTTCAGACAAGAGAGGCTCACTCTGAGAGAGATTAATACTGACAAATATATCATGTCATTTTGAGCTATGATCTTTGTCATATCTAATAATATTTGTAATATCTGATCTTTATCATCACAGGCAACATCATCAAGTTTTCTTTCAAAGCTTTTTCTTTTCCTCTGATTGCACCAGTCAGGATTCATCAATATTTGAATCAGTATTTCCACACAGCATTATGAGAAGCACTAACGCTCGATTGAAACCATGTCTTGTGGGCCCATGTTAGTGTCCACATACTTCTGGCCATGTAGTGTTTTTACGTGTGTCTTTGTGTGTGTAATGCACTGAATGTGTCCTTGTGCAGTTTGAGGCCCACATTGTGGTTTTCTCTTCCTCCCTACCAATCTTTCTCTGTCCTCCCTCTCCCTCTCTTTCTCTACAGTTTCACCCCCCCCCCTCCCTCCCTCAGCCTCTTTCCAAACTGCCTTCCACACTCCCTTCTCTCCCTCTCCCTCTCTCTTGTGCTGCCTGTCAGGAAGAAGTGAACAATATGACCTTTGGTTGCAGCGATAACATTCTCCCTTATGAATTCCCCGTCACTCCGGCTTTCCTTTCACATTCTCACCAGTTTGTTTTCGCTCCCGGCGCCTCTGTTTTCCTTAGAAATGATCATCTCGGCACCCAGTGATTAACGAGCAGCTCCAGGGGGGCAGGGAGGAAGTAAGGCCTCCGAGGGTCACACACAGACATATACATGCTCTGTATATACGTCCACACCGCAACTGAGGGTGTCTCATCTCTGATTCCACCTTCCTGATGTTAATTAAATGAGTGTGAACAGTGGAAAGCTGCGTGAACTCGTGTGTGTTTTTTCTTATTTCCCATCAGGGCGGCATGGAAACTTGTGCAGATGAAGCCCAGAGGCAGGAATGGATTAAGCTAAAAGGACCCTGGGGCAAAATATGAACTGCAGGGCCCCTATTTATGTAGCTGCCTCTCTCACTGTCGGAGAGTCTGAGGTGTTTCTGGTGTTTATTCATTTATGTGGAACCACCAAGGTGGCCGGGCGCCACGTAAATATGACATCATCATGCTACCTATATCTACTTTCATCCCCATTGTGACCATATAACACAGCTGTGTCATACACTGAGACACAGCTTTTGAATTAAAGAGGATCCCCCCAAATACAGCAGTCAGCGGGACGTGATGGATTATGGGATAGTGGCAGCTGCTTAAGACGGACCAGCTTTTCCTAACTTGTATATCGCCGAACCATATGAGATCTGACAGGACTTGTTGACCTGTTATGACTCATTCTGTTTTGATTTGTTTTCACTGAAAGATCCAGCCTCTGATCTGAGGACTCATTGCATGCTGGGATAAGTGGAATAAGCTCTCTGCTCTGTTGTGACTCTAAATGGGATCAAGTAGTTCTGGAAAAACAATGACTGAGTGAATACCCATGCAGGACTCGCGCTCACAAGTGCAGGCTGTTTGGCAGTGGACTGCAGTGTTGCAGGCTGACTGTTGCTTCACTGATCCACCACCCACACACACACAAACACAAACACACACACACACACACACACACACACACACACACACACACACACACACACACAAACACAAACACACTAATGCACTCTCTCCATTTTGGGTAATCAAGTCCTGATGGCCAATCGCACACCAATCAACTGTGTTAGGTGTGTGCAGAGAAACCCTGAGCCCTGTGGCTCTCCAGATGCAGAGCTGATGATGCAGGTTTGGCTGCAGAGCACAGAAACACACAAATACACTCACACGCGCACACGCACACATGCACACATACATACACAGACCTGTCTGTCAGGAGAAGCATGTTCCTGCTCACCTCTTCACTGCCATCTCTGATCATATGATCTGACAGGCATGTTACAGTCAGTCACGCAAACATCTGATGGGTTTGGTTTCTGTTTCCTTGCAGGCTTTGACTTGAAGAACACATCTCGGTGTGTGTGTGTGTGTGTGAGGGAAAAGGAAAAAAAATGAAGGCGAACCCAAGAAAACACAGAACCAGAGCCAGCCAGGTTGATATACAGTCAGAGGTGTGGTGAGAAGGAGAAAAAACAGCTTCTATCCCGTATGACAGATAGAGAGGGTCTGGCAGATCTGTCACACTGAGCCTGTGTTTATGACCCTCCAACATTGCAGGACGTCAGATCAGATGAATAAATCACAGGCCGAGGCTCAAAGTTTCGAGTCCAGGGATTAAAAAAGTACTCAAGTGTAAATCCATCAAAGAGACACTATTATATTTTATGACGCCCATAAAAAAAATGAGATGAAAACAAGAAGAGAAGGAATAAAAAACACATGATTCATGAGATAAATAATATGTACTACACATATCTATAGCAGCTGATTTACTGATCTGGGGCTGACGCTCAGGAGGAGGATTTGGCGCCACCTCCTGTGTGAGACTTTTATTGTGAAATTAGATTGCCTTGAGTGATCAATACTGATTTGTATGTTCAAATTGATTACTATACTTTAAACATCCATGGTAACTTGGCACATTATGACTGGATAAATACTCATTTTATTTTTCAGGAATATGATATTTTTATGTACATGATAACAAATAAATATTTGATCAAATTATTTTTAATCACTAAAGAATTAAAGAATTAAAATGAATAGTTTATAAGTTAATATTTTTATAGATCAATAATAAGCACAACTCAAACTTATTAGGAGGAATTCAATTGTTGTGAGTCATCTGGTGTCAAGTGAATGAACTGTCTTAACTTTATACAAGAACACATTATTATGTAATTATAAAAGTTTATTAATGTATTTGTCAACAAGACGAGCTCCTGTGGAAGCAGCTCTATAAAACACACACATAAAATACATTTTCATTGGAGAGTTTATAATATCAGACAAATACTTTATATTATGATTCATTTAAAATGGCTTCTTACGACTGCATTGTACTGTGTAATAAAGCATTTATTAAACATATGTATGCTGCTCATAAATGTTAAATAGGGAAGATTTAAATACCATGAGTCTCTCTGCAGATGTTTGGATAATATTTCAGTGTCACATGCACATGTACATATCAGCATCGTTAACAAAATACATCATTAATACATAAGATCTGATGTTCTTCTGTGACACAGGTTTTATGGGTGTATATCTATATTAGCACAAGGTCACATAAACTAGAACTTTTCCATGTTTGACTGATCTCACCGAGACAAAATCAACTGTCCAGTCCTCTGTTCCAGCGTCAAATCAAATATAGAAAGGTTCTGTTACAAGTTTGACGACCTTGGACCAGCAGATCTCTGCAGGTGCAGCAACAGATCGCCTGCAGAGGAACTCCTCGTCTTCACAATCACAGCAAAAACACACAGTCCAGGAATGTCATGGCTTTCAAACACAACAGCATGTGCAAACAGAACCCCCCCCCCCTTGCAAAACACACACACTCAAACACATACACATACATATACAGTACGTTATGAAAAAAAAAAAAAAAGAAAAGCAAGAAATATTGTGCTCCTGCTCCCCACATACCACTATATTTGTCACGGCAGCCAATAAAACAGCTACTTTATAGGCTTTATTAGCACTGCAGGACAACTGGGGCCGGTTTGGTGTATTTGCTTGGCTGAAACAACCTGTGGCACAACCCTACTTATATTAAAACCTTATTTATACAACATAAAACTATTTAATGCATTATTCCATATAAAGCATTAACATTACAGCACTTAGAAACATTCAAAAGTCTTTCTCCGAGGTCCAAATCCATCTATCAGATTTAAAAACATTTTTTTTTTACTACATGCATATAAAACATGGTCACTTTTCTTTTGTTTTTTTAATATAAAGTGTGCCAACAGTGTGCACGAGGAATTTGCATTGCTCAAAGAATTCCACATGTTGGGAACAAGCTGTCCAGAGTCATTTCCCTTTGAGAAAGGGAAGAAAACTGCAGCCTACTGATAGTCAGTGTTATAGATTCTACATTTCTAGTGAATAATAGTGAAGCCCAGTGACAACCACACTCAGCTCAGTGTTTCTGCTGTGCTCTTGGCTCAGTGTGTTTCAGGCCCGGAGCCAAAACCCGGTCTGTGTCTAACGCTGGCTGTCGTCGGCTCATTACATTCGCTTTGGGCCGTTTTTTTTGGGAGGAGGGAAACATGATAGTCCATTAGGGATGTCCCGCCCCTGGTGGTGATACAGTAATTCACGCATATATTTCACAGCTATCATCATCATCATCATCATCATTGCATTGGCCCTGCACTACAGTGGTCATCAGAGGGTGAAGTTACAGAGAGTGAAGGATGCTTTCAAACATACATTATTGCACAATCCAGTGAGTGTACACAGCTGCGAACTCTGGCATACTTTTACCACACACACACACACAGTCACAGTGACGCTGATTGGCCTGTTTTGTGTGTGTGAGACTGTTTCAGTGTCTCGGTGCATCATAAAAGAATAAAAGCTGGAGATCGTTTCTGTGAGGGGCTCTGAGCTCTGACACGAGGCAGAGCACGAGCTTGTTAGGTAGTAAGTTATCAGTTCCTGCTTTTTACATCAAGACACTGTTCCTGTCCACATGAGAAGACCTGTTTGAACTTACTGTTCTCATCTTACTTAACTTCCCCAGATCTAAGACTTATCAGCTGTTTTCCTAAAAGCTCCAACTATAGAAAATAACTGGTGAGAAAATGTAAATAAACTGTTCATTACTAATAAAGTAATTATTAAAACATACACTGTAAAATGATAAAGTATTGAGCTCTGATTAAGTTAAAATCTACACACAGATTTTTGTATTACTAGTATTGTAGATGCACGTTTCCCGAGTTTATTATAACCAGAATAAATAACCAAATAAAAAACAACCACATATGAAGTGTGGCCACTAAATTCTTGCTTGTAAAATACAGTATAACTGAATATTCCTCTGATGTAGGTGTTTCATAAAAGGTCTACAGATTTCATAATAACGCAAATGCGAATACACAAAGAGCTACACAGAAGATGTTTCATGATTCAATCATGGAATTTCTCTGTGTCTCTGTGTCACTTCACTGTCTTTGGTTGATAGTGATTGGAAACGTTTTGGTTTTAAGGTTCTGAGACGATCGACATCAGTCTGGTGCTTTTGACACGCTTCATCCTCAGACATTATAGCAACAATGACAATGCAGTGAAGCACATGAACAATAAGGACGTAACATAAAGTCAGGAATAAACTCAACAGCGACACAGGTGGTGATGAGAGACTAAAGATCTTGTCACCACTGTTTCTACACATGCGATCTACACTGACCTCATTGTTCTGTTGTTCCCACTTTGTGCTAAACTGAAAGGTCTTTGTTAGATTTTCCTGGCTTGGTTTGGTCCTGATTAGTGGTTGTAAGTTTTTAATCCTCCAGGTTTGTCCTAAGTTTGAATGAGTCCTGTATGTGAACATCAGTGCAGCCAGCTGTCTCCATGCACATGATGGTTAAAAAGCAATTCTATCCTGATCTTTGGAATTTGACTTGTTGGTTATATTTCCATGTTTTTAAATTGTATGTATGATGCAGATGCTGCGTTGTAGCAGCTGTCACATCTTAGTTACAAGTCTGATAGTTTACCTCCTCACACATTATATTTGTGAAAACCAGAGATAGAAATTCTCCAACCATGGGCTCTCATACACCAGAGCTCCAACTGACTCTACTGATCCTGGAGCAGTTTGACTTTCTACACGTTGTGGTCCAGCCAGTGGATGAAGTTGTTCATGCTCCTCTGTCCAACGCTGGACATCATCGGCAGGAACGCAAACACCATGCAGCCGTGAAAGCCGTCTTCGTAGTGATCGCTGGTCACCGTGACGCCAGCATCCTGCAGCCGCTTCACATACATGAGCCCGTCGTCCCTCAGCACGTCAAACTCGCAGGTCATCACATACGCTTTAGGTGTCCTACTCAGAACCCCCTGCTCCGCCAGCAGAGGCGCCGCCCTCACGTCCACCAGCGCTGGCACCTCCCCCACCACCCCCGGAGATCCTGTTTCTTTAAGAACTGGGCGGAAGTGCTTCTTGCGCTCACCTGGGAGTAAAGAGGTCCAGTCCAGTCTGGAGCGGGTGTTTGCGCTGATGGCCGGCTGGTCCAGGGAGCTGTGGTTGTTGGCGAGCAGGAGGGGCTCCAGGGAGGAGCTGGCACCCAGGTACTGCAGCCAGAAACGAGCCATGATGGGCCTGTAGAGGATGGGCACGGCCTGGTTCTGCTGGTAGGACGGGGTGTAGAAATCAAGAGCCTGCAGCACCGGTAGACTAACGCCTGGGCCTTGAACCTGACGGTCAGAGTGTCATCTGAGCTCAGCTGTGGAGACAGGAGGGAGCCAGATCACAACTAGGCTGCTATGCTATGCTATGCTATGGCTCTTAGACTTATATTAATATGAGATATAGATATGGTGAGATGTGTGTTTGTTTCATTCACCTCCTGAGCCACAGCAGCAGCCAGGTTCCCCCCTGCACTGTCCCCAGAGATACACGTCCTCTGTGGGTCGATGCTGTAGAGCTCCAAGACCTGAGGGGACAGGAAGGCCCGAGACGCCGCTAACGCATCGTGGTACTGGTCTGGGAACACCGCCTCTGGAGCAAGCCGGTAACTATAGCAACAGGACATCATAGACAGACGACATTACCCTTCAGTCGTGACGGTTGTGTTTTGCTGATGCCAACATTCAGCTGATTCATCCACTGATGCACTGATTATCAATGAAATCCCTGCAGAAATGAATTCACTCTCTGCTCTGAGCTTCTGCTATGGCATTTTTTTAATGTTTTACTCTTTAATCTTATTAACTTCAACTTAAAATATTGATTGAGTTTTGAAAAAGTAATTGAAAGAATAATTGATGGAGAAAAAAGTTTTCAAGTTGCAGCCCTTTGTTTTTGACCTGCTTACAGGAAGTGACACAAGAGCATCAGTTTAGATCCTGTGAAAACTGTGCCATCCACTACAAACTGAAAAAGAACTGAACTGTTTAGAACCGTTTAAGTGAAGTGAAAGTGCCGACTTGGAGTCTTGGAGATAATCAGTGAAACATCAGCTGACAGCAGCGTCAGTCTTAACGTTCTTTCCTCCACATGAATAAGTTTGTCTGACAGGACTCACTCTACAGACATCACCACAGCGTCCAGATCCTCCGCCATCTTCCTGCAGAGACGGTCATAGGATCGCATTCCTGGGGAGCAAATACAGTACAAGTACAGTGTGAGGGAAACTGATGTCCACCGATGATGACTTTTGTTATCTGTTATCTCATCTCTTATTCAATGTCTATACCATTATTTAAATATGTAAGAGGAAGTAAGTAAGTAGTAAAATATATTAAGCTCATGTTTCAGTTCTGGACTGAAGCAACATTAACATTAACACAGGAAAATTCAAGCACACTGGATGGATATCTTGCAAGATCAGAAAAATAGATTTGGTGTTGTGTTGCACTCTTTGATCTTGGGTTACCTCAGTCAAGATGCTATTGTGGATGCTAATCCCACCAGACTGTACAATATCCTCACATATGCAGCAAGGAAGAACATGATTATGTCTTGGATAAGCGACAAACCCCCCACTAAACCAAACCGGCATAAGATACTTATGGAATGTTTTCCCTTCGAGTCTCGGACCTGTCTGCTTCACTCTTCAGAGGGACAGTTTATGAACATTTGGACTCCATACTACACACTTTTCCAACTCTTGTGTCTTACATCATAACATAATATTTCAACCTTGTCATTTGAGACTCCCAGAATTGTGATTTGGGGTGTATTATATTTATTTATTTATTTAATCGATCTAGTTTTTCTACATGGGGGGTGATACGGGCTGTTTCCCATTCATTGTGTTGCTGAGGTGTATGTGAGATGTACAATATACATGGATTATAATATACATTAGGGATTGTCTAGACCGATGTTGTACTGAGTGTTTTGTTGTTGTGGTTACAATCATGTAAAAAAGGAAAAAGCTCAATAAACATACTGAGAAAAAAAATTTAACAGAGGAATCAGAACAGTCCAAGTTCTCTGCACTCACTTCCGCTGCCGAGGGCCCACCCTCCTCCGTGGAAATATATGATTCCCCTTTTGAGACCTTTCCCACCCTTTGGCTGGAAGACCCTGGTGGGCACGCCGCCCAGCTCGAAGTCAGTCACGTGGACGGCGGGGCAGGAGCGAGCCTCGATCACCTCCACCCAGGACACCACCTGGTTCAGCAGGTGGACACGGTGGCACACGCCGAGCGCGTGAGCCACATCACTCTGGAAATATGAACACAAACACACACACATGAACCAGCTGAGAGGACACAGCCCTGACTCCTGCACCCTCAGAACTTGTAGGACTTGTAGCACAAAATATTTCGCAACCTGACATTTAAAGGAGAACTCTCAGTCTGCATCCCCTGCATGCCATTGTGATGATAAAAAACAAGGTAGAAGAAGGCAGAAAGGAAACCAGTAAAACCACAGAGTAGGCTAAGACCCAGCAGAGTGTGAAAGTGTGTGTATAAACTTGTTACACTGCAATGGCGCCTTAGATTAAGATAGATAGATAAGTGGTAGGTGTGTGAACTGCCAGAGCAAGCTTTAGAGCAGCTTAAGTTAAATGTAACATGTTACATAGCTCTATCCTATGAGCACAAGGCCAGCACCTCCTATCACACAGGTGCAGCTTAAAGGGCGCTCAGCGGCAGGGTCAAAGGTCATTCTTGTTATTCCAATCATCTGAGTGTCCTATACCTGCTACCTTATTTAATTAAACGTGCTCCACTCCACTCTCTTCTCTTCATCTGCTCTGTTCTCCTGTGTAGTTAATAACATTTGTATCTGTTCCTTCAACTCAACAAATACACTCTACATTATGATCCAGTTGATTCTAAGTACAGTTATGTATCATGTAGTGGTCAATATTTGATTCTACTACAGTACTGTTCATGTAGTATATAGTATAGTAACCTGTGTATACATAGCAGACATACAGCAGTATAGTCAGGTCAATTCATGTCTGTTCTTGTATAGTTTATATCATAGTGAAAAATGGTATAACACCGTTTAGTATTGTATTCTGTAGGATGTTCATTAAATATTATATTAGTGCAGTATATCAAAGCACAGTCAATTTCTGTAAAAGTGCAGTTAAGTATACTACAATAGTAGTAGTAGTAGTAGTAGTAGAAGTTGCAGTATAGAGTACTGGGTTATGGTAAAACATAGTAGCACAGTATAATACTGTCTAATTCAAGAACATTAGTCAGTGATTCCTTGTCTTCAGCCTGTTATACTCCAGTGTCTTGGTTCATATAGTTAGCTGCAGTAGATTATATGTTGACAGCTATGTCTAACACACCTCTGTCTTTCTCCTGTTTTCCATAATGAATAGGTGGATGTTCTGCTGCATGTCTCTGACACTATGAGCTGATTACAGTGTGTTGTTCCAGTGTTGTCTCTAACCCTGACAGCTCCGTGTCCCCTCTCTCATCAACCTGTCCACCTCTGCTCTCCTGTCCCCTGCATCACTGGGACTCACCGCCTGCATGAAGCTCCGGAATAGCGCGTCCAGCAGCATCAGCTTCCACGGTTCGCTCACGCCGCTCGGTAGCGGCAGGTAGACGTAGTAGGCGGCCGCCGACAGCAGCACGGCTCCGGCCAAACGGAGCCTCATCGCGGCGGACTGTACCTGCCTGGTTCGCACCGTTCATATGGGATAACCCTCCCACAGGTCCCGGGCGGTCGGTGGCTCCGCGAGGGATCGACGAAACACGGATGAATGACCCCGATTTCAAAATAAAAGTCGGGTGTTTTGTTTTTGGTCGATTTCACAACGGTGATGACCAATGACCATCGCGCGAAAGTATTCTTATTTTGAAAATCCAATTCAGGAAGTAGAATAAGCATTGCGTAATTGGATGGCTGACGGGAATTGTAGTCCTTTAGATAATCACAGCTGATTATATCAGATACCGTCAGTGAGTATCATTATGTTTCGTAAAGGATTATCGTTTCATATGTAACAGTTTACATAGAAAAATGTGTTTGTGTCATTGGTGACCATTATGAAACCTTACTTTACTGGGTGGAAGAAAGCAGTCCTGACAGAAAACTTTATGTGAAACCAAACTTGAGTGTTAACATGCGGATTTAAAAGGCAAGGCAAGCTTCAATCCATACATTGTTATCCATGGAGGGTCGTGAGGAGGTTGGAGCCAATCCCAACTGACACAGGGTGAGGGCAGGGTTTTCCCCGGACAGGTCACCAGTCTGTCATAGGACTGACACATAGAGACAAACAACGCCCATGACCAATGTAGTGTTTCAAATCCACCTATTGCACATGTCTTTGGACCGTAGGAGGAAGTTGGAGAACCCAGAGCAAACCCACAGCTATGAAGGCACAGGAAGAACATGCAAACTCAACCCAAAAAGGCCCCAAGTCTAGGATTGAAACCCAGAATCTCTTTGCTGAGAGGCCACAGGGCTAACCACAGTGCACCACACCACCCTGAAGGAAAGTGTCTGGTTGCTTTAGTCAATATGCAGGTGTGTGTTGTCCATTGTCCAGTCCAGTTCCTCTGTGCTTCATACTGAGCTGTCAGTGAAGTGATGATGATTTCACTTTATTCTGCTCTCCTCTAAAGCATCAACCAAGTTAGTGGATGAAATAACACAGTGATGAAGCTGACCAGGTAGACCTACTTTTGCTCTCTCCTACTTTGTTCAAATATCTCCTTAAGTTGGACTGAAGAGACTCACCCTCAACAATCTTCTTACTTCTCATTAGATTTCAATGTTCAAATGAAATGCTGCAATGCAGGCCAACTTTTCCTGGTTCACATAATGAAGTGGACCCCTCCTGTCAGCTAAATGGCCACACCTGTGATCAATTACCCACACCTGTCTTAAACAGGAGGGGGCAGTTTATAAAGAGCTCCTGCCAGACTTCTGTGACATATTGTTTTCAGTTTTGTGGTGTGGTAGGAGCTGATAGAAGTGAGATTGTTGCTTCACAGGCCTACGACTGCGGTTAAAGCCATGTGGGTTCTCTTGAGGTAAGCCTGATATCTATTTGTTCAACTGTTCAACTCGGTAAAGAAATATAGTAACAAGGTTTTCTCTCTAGATGGTTGCTGCTCTCTTTGCTAGTTGTAGGAAGACATCAAGCCAATGGTAAGTTCGGTTAAGTGAAACTAATTAATTGGTTGTATGTATGAACTAAAATGTTTGCTTGCAGCTTACAGTGTTGGATCTGTTGAGAAGCATCATGGTGATTCAAACCCAAATCCAAATGAGGTAAGCAGCTGTAGTGCACAACCAAATTTTCAGCTGAATCACAGACTAAATGACCTGTGCAAGAAATTGTATTATCTTTTTTTCCTCATCATCTGCAGGTGCCCAAGCAGCCTGGTTACCAGCTTCCACAGCCCCAGGAGCAGCCCCCACAGCCCCAGCAGCTGCAGGTGCCCCAGCAGCTCCCACAGCTCCAGCAGCCCCCACAGCTCCAGCAGCTGCTGGTGCCCCAGCAGCCAGGCTACCTGTCTCAGCAGCCCCCACAGCCCCAGCAGTCACAGGTGCTTCAGGTGCCCCAGCAGCCACAAGTGCCTCAGCAGCCCCCACAGCCAAAGCAGCCACAGGTGCCCGAGCAGCCCCCACAGCTAAAGCAGCCACAGGTGCCCCAGCAGCCCCCACAGCCAAAGCAGCCACAGGTGCCCCACCACCCCCATGCACCTGAGCAGTTGGACTACCCACCCCAGCATCTGCAGGTGGACCAGCATCCCCCACAGCCAAAGCAGGTGCCCCAGCAGCCAGGCTACCCACCCCAACAGCTGCATGTGCCCGAGCCGCCAGGTTACCTGCCCCAGCAGCCCCCACAGCCAAAGCATCCGGAGGTGTCCCAGCCCCAGCAGTTACAGGTGCCACAGCATCCCTCACAGCCCCAACAGCTGCAGGTGCCCCAGCAGCCCTCACAGCCCCAGCAGCTGCAGGCGCCCCAGCAGCCCTCACAGCCCCAGCAGCTGCAGGCATCCCAGCAGCCAGGCTACCCATCCCAGCAGCCCCCACAGCCCCCAGAGCCAAAGCAGCCACAGGTACCCCAGCAGCCCCATTCGCCTGAGCAGCCAGACTACCAGCCCCAGCAGCCCCATGTGGCCCAGCAGCCAGGCTACCTGCCCCAGCAGCCCCCATACCCAAAGCAGCCACAGGTGCCCCAGCAGCCTAGCTACCTGCCCCAGCTGCCCCCACAGCCAAAGCAGCCTCAAGTTCCCCAGAAGCCCACAGAGCCTAAGCAGCCACAACTTTCCCAGCAGTTTCTCCATTGGCTTTTGCAGCAGCAAGATATACAGCTGCCTAGCTACCCACCTCAGCAACCACAGACACCTCATGAGCCCAGTTACCCACCACAGCTACCCCAGCATCTGCAGGTGCCCCAGCAGCCCTCACAGCCCCAGCAGCTGCAGGCACCCCAGCAGCCAGACCACCCATCCCAGCAGCCCCCGCAGCGCCAGCAGGCCCCACAGCCAAAGCAGCTGCAGGTGCCCCAGCAGCCCCATTCACCTGAGCAACCAGGCTACCAGCCCCAGCAGCCCCATGTGGCCCAGCAGCCAGGCTACCTGCCCCAGCAGCCCCCATACCCAAGGCAGCCACAGGTGCCCCAGCAGCCTAGCTACCTGCCCCAGCTGCCCCCACAGCCACAGCAGCAACCACAGCAGCCTCAAGTTCCCCAGAAGCCCACAGAGCCTAAGCAGCCACAACTTTCCCAGCAGTTTCTCCATTGGCTTTTGCAGCAAGATATACAGCTGCCTAGCTACCCACCCCAGCAACCACAGACACCTCAGGTGCCCAGCTACCCACCACAGCTGCCCCAGCAGCCGCAGTTTCACCAAAAGCCTATGCAGACACGGGTAACCCTGCAGCCACAGGCAACCCCACAGCCACAGATTCCCAAGCAGCCTGGCTTCCTGTCCCAGCAACCTTCAGAGCAATGGTTACCTAAGCAGCCACAGGTACCTTCACAGCCGCAAGTACCTCAGCAGCCTAGCTACCCATCACAGCAACCGCAGGTATCTCAGCAGCCTAAATGGCCACATATACCCCAGAAGCCCTCACAGCTTAAGCAGCCACATGTTCCCCAGCAGCCTGGTTACCCTCCTCAGCTGGCTCCACAGGTAACCCCACAACTGCAGGTACCTCAGCAGCCTAGTTACTCACCCCAGCAGCCACAGGCACCTCAGCAGCCTAAACTGCCACAATTACCTCTGGATCCTGTCTACTCACCCAAGCTGCTCCACCCACCACAGTTTCCCCAGCGGCCTATGCTGCCTGGCTACCTGCCCCAGCAGTCCCACCAGCTACCGGTGCCTAAGCAGCCGCAGGTACCCCCACAACCACAGGCGCCTCAGCAGCAAGGTTACTGGACCCAGCAGTCCGGCTACCCACCCAAGCAGCCCCGGCAGCCCCAGGTTTCCAGGTATCCACCACAGCTGCCCCAGCAGCCTGGCTACAGGCCCCAACAGTCCAAGAGGCCCCAGGTGCCTCGGCTGCCACCCAAGCGTCACCATCTGGCTATCCAACTACCTAAACAGCATAGTTATGTGCTCAGGATGCCTCAGATGCTGCACTACATTCCCAAGAAGCCCCAACTTAAACACCTCTTCCCAAAGCAGCTGCAGAGACCATAGGTTCTTGGTTTTGTAATCTGTTTCAAGCACACCATCTCCAAAGAGCTGCTTTCAACCAAGTCATTGTACTGAAATAAACCATGTCTTAATATTGTTTGACTATTACTTTTAGAAAACAAAGTACTTGTACCTGAAATAAATTTCAGATATTACTCAGTTTGATTTTAAAATGCAGCATCATGAGCCATTATACCGACTGATTCCACTTGAATACATCAAGTTAGCAACTAGTGCTGATTTCATACTTGCTTTGGTGTAATTATTCAACGATGCAAGTCTGTGCAGAAATCTGTAATTATTGCTAAGCTTTTAAAATGCATGCAGGTACTGACTATGCCAAAAGAGTTTCTATTCTCAAATGTCAAAATCTTGGACCCAGGTGCTGTTTGCATGAGTCTTAGGTTTCTCAACCCAATTCAGGTAAACATTTGCTGGACACTCCCAATTCAAAGGTTTTATTGGCATGAAAGTTTAAAAAAAAAAAAAAAAAGAAAGAAATAAAGAAAGAAAAAAGAAAAGCATCAATATTCAAGAAAGATTACAAAAAACATTTTATATATATATATATATATATACAAATAATGTGGAGAACATGGGGTTATGGAGTGTTTATTACTGTTAAGACGATTGTGAGTTCAAAGGTTTGTTTTTTATTTCACATCAACTGTATGTAAGTGCATTTTACACCTGTTTACGAACATAAAACCTATTTTCCTTATCAATGTAGAAACCAAGGGCTATCCATAGTTTAAATATGAACATTTTATCCCTTCACCACTAGAGGGAGCGCTTCTACACAACAAGCTTTAAAGTGAAGCTGAAGAAGGGGGGACGAAATGACTGGCATCTTGTTGCTCCAATCGAATGACCAAGGATCGACGTGTCGGCCAATCATATAAATACATTCAACATCTCTGGGCGGGACCGGAAGTAGCCGTTCGGACGCTTCACGCTAGCTGCTAAATGAAACAGTTAGATCTGTTGGCTTCATTAAAGCTCCCATGACTCGTTAGACGAAGCCGTTCTTAGTCAATATTTGATTCTCAAAGCTACATTTCCGGTGTATAATTATACTCTTCTCCAGGTAAGTCTGAATTCAGAGCTGCTCGCTCAGCTCCTTTGCTAATGCTAACACACTCTGCTGCAACAACAGCCGGCTGGCAGGTGATTTAGCTACACCTAGCTTAAAAAACACACCCATGAGGTACGAGTTTGTGTCGTTTGTAGGTAAAATTAGTACAGTTTAGTTAAACGACAATCATCGGTGTCTTTCACTTGTTGTGTTGTCTGAGTAGCTTCAGCCTCTATTCGGCTCTTTTGTTGCCCAGTGTTGCAGAGCTTGTGTGTGTGTGTGTGTGTCCCATCAGGAGTCATCATGGGTGAGGTGGAGCTGTCCTGTCGTGCCTATGTGAAGATGTACCTGCACGCCTGTATGTTTCCACGGTGCAGCATCAACGGGCTCTTGCTGTCGTCCAGCTCGCCAGGTGGCGCTGTGTGTGTGACGGACTGTGTGCCTCTGCTCCACTCCCACCTGCCCTTGGCTCCCATCACTCAGCTGGCCCTCACACAGGTGGGACACCTGCCGACAAGCTTGTCATCCTTACAGACTATCTAGTCAAGCTCTGTATGTAAATTTGTAGGTTATGTGAGGCTGGTGTTTGCATCACGTTTGGGTTCCACTGCTGACCATCCGTTTTCGTGTTGTTTTCCATCAGACATAGCTGATTTAAAGGTATCACCTAAAGTATTACCCAGAGTCAAATCCTAAATAATTCCCTGAATACTATTTATTTCTAAGATGACTTCACACAAAGTGAATTGGCAGAGAACACTAATCCTCTGCTGCTACTCTTAATTGAAGAGATCCCAATGTGCATGTGATCTGAATGTTTCAGGTGGATGTGTGGTGCTCACAGACTCAGCAGAGGATAGTGGGATACTATCAGGCCAACGCCTGTGTATCAGACAGCAGGTGAGTCTGTGATTTCTCTTCAAACCCTCACATTTCAGCTGTCATGATTTCAGTAAATTCAGAATGTTACTGCCGTTCTTCTTCCCAACAGCCCAACACCATGTGCACTGAAGATAGCTGATAAGATCGCTGAGCAGTTTGACAATGCAGTTTTGTTAATGGTAAGTGTAAAGTAACACAAAAGACATATATCCCCTGATATGATCAGGGGATATTAAACCTGGAACATGGAATTGATTAAACAGGAAATAAGCTGATGCCAAAATAGTTGTTTTTACACGACAGTCATCATACATGTTTTTTATTCTCTTTTGTTTCATAGCTGGATGGTAGTAAGATGTCTCCTGACTATCGGGTTCCTCCCATCGTCATGTACGAGCGCAAAGATTCAAGATGGATCCTCAAAGACAAACACACGTAAGACACAGCTGGTGGGGTGAGATGAATCCTACAGGCTCTAAGCTTCAGTATTGGCAGCTGGCCTTGAACGGCCTTGAAAGTCACAATAATAAAACATTTTCTCAAGTTTAATTGACAGAGGTTTACTTCAATAGTAAAACTCCACACCACGTAGACGTGGATCGGAGGAAATAAAATTATATATAAAGAAAAACAATGAAAATTTGAAGTGGTGGGGAAGCAGCAATAAAATGCCTTCACTAATGCCTGATCAATCATGTCAGTGGAGAGTACAGTCTGAGACTTGATGATGGCTTCATGTCTTCCCATTAAATTTCAGGTCAAATCCAAATCATGTATTATGCATTAGAGCAGAGAACTCATTGTCCACTGTCTGACAACATACTCCAGACTCCAGAGGAAAAGAGTCTGAGTCTGTTTTCCATTTACTATTTTTAAATTTTGAAACATCTGCTTCCCAAAACTGTCATTGAAATCTTTTCTGGTACATAAAAATTGCACATTGTGACATCATAACCCCGAAGTCCTGTGTATCTATTACTATAAGTGTCTCTTTAGACATGGTTGTGAACATGTTGACCAAAGAACAAAACATAGGTCAGTTGTCACCATAGATCAGGCATGGGGAACCTCTTCCACAAAGGGCCAGTGTGGCTGCAGGTTTTCTTTCCAGCCAAGCAGCAGCACACCAGACTTGACTCATTCAATCAACTGATCTCAGTCTGCAGACAGCTGATTGGTCAAACTGTGTGCTCTTGGTTGGCTGGAACAAAAACCTGCAGCCACACTGGCCCTTTGTGGAATCGGTTCCCCATGCCTGCCATAGATGATTAGATTAAATTTTGGTGTGTATTATCACACACATTTGCATATTGATCATGTAAAACTACATAAGCGTGCTGGATGTCAGCAAACATGCTTGTAAAAGAGATCACTGTTGGATGTGAGCCAGTCCAAGTTATTAAAACTGCCCCGATCTGCCACATCCACACTGACACATGCCTCTGGTTCGCCTCGTGCAGGATAATGCTGAGACAGTGGGAGGAGACCCGGGCGATAGCCGGTCAGATGCTGGAGTCGGGCGATCACATGCTATTGGTGGATTTTGACAGCCACTTGGACGACATCACAAAGGACTGGACCAATCAGAAACTGAACACCAAGATAGCAGAGCTTGCCTCGCCAGCCAACGGAAACATTTAAGACTGAGAAGCTGTTAGACCAGTTTATACTAGAGCCCAGAGTTATTTATGTTCTGACCCCATGTCATCATGTACTAATGTGGTTTTGTTTTGTTTTGTTTTTTAATAACCCGACACAGCCTCATGTTCCCCACGGATCTTAGGAAGACATTTATTTTTAATGCATTTTCTTGATTCAACAAGGACATAACTAACTAACAAACAAACAAACAAACAAACATGCATGAATATCAAAATCTTCACCATTGGAAGGAAAGGAAAAATCCACCTTAAAAACACCCGTTAACACTGCTGCTGACCACCTGTGGTATTTACTTCCTGTTCTGTTTGTCAGTTGATGCTCGACTATTGTTATTCCTATATATCACAGTACAAAAGTTTTGCAGTGGGAACCAATATGCTGAAGTTCACATGTTTGTTTTTTTCAATGAGCCAGGTTAAAGTCGGAGTATCCTTTGCTGTCAGACTGCATTAGTTTTAGTCACATGTTCCTAATAAACTGCCAACTGATCATTTGGTGCCTCATCTTCCAAACATGGCATTGAAGTTTCTTCCAAGAGGCAAATGTTTGTGATGATTTGACAGCATGTGTCAGAGTTTGTTCCTCTGTGCTTTGCCTTCAGACCTTTTTTTTTTTTTTTTTTTTTTTTTATCAGGGCCGTATACACACACACTCACACACTGCTTTTCCAACATAACATGACTCACTTGTAGAGCTGCCTTTGTATTTTTACACTACAGGAGTTATTGCCCAAACTGATCTTGTGACTTTCCAAGAGGAAACGCTCTCTAAAAAACAGCTCCTGCCAAAAACAGCTGGATGTGGGCAGGAAGAGGAGCAGTGTTGCACACATTTGTCTGAGGCTGTATTTACTGTATCAAATGTTTCTGTTGTTCTGAGGATCATGTGTCACTCTCAAAACACTAATTAAGTTTGTCTCTGCAGCATCATTACTTTCTCCTGTAATAAATGCACTGATGTGAATGATTTCTAACAGGTGGATTTTTCCTTTAACTGCTGACTGAGCTGCACAGACTCACACCTGAGGCCGGCTGCAGCATTGTCACGTCGCACCAACAATATGAAACTTTATTAAAACACAACCAACCCCTATCCATATGTACATCCATGTTTCTGTGTAACCTTCCATAAAAAAAGAGTATGGGTTGAGTAGATGCAAAAAAGTACAACTATGATGGGGATACAATTTTTCTACTGAAGTTTCTATGGCAGCTATGACTTCATTTATGACGTTCCCTTTATTAACAGTAAAATGAATATTTATATCTAAAGGTTTCTATAGTGCTGTAGTATAAACACAGTTGTTTTCAGTTGTTTTTTTTGTTTTCCAGTTCCCGACCTTTGAGCTTGTGAACCATCTAACTGCCTCGCTCGAACACTTACACCTTATAGCACCTCCAATTATACAGCAATGTACAATGAAAACAAGCAAAGAGTAAAAGAGATGTGTTTTTTTTTGTTCCTCTCCCAGGGGTCTTAGACCATGACTTGGAGCAAGATATAAAAAATCTAATTAACGTCCTGTCTTCAAAGAGCACAGACGACCTCTCAGTGTTGGTTTGCATGTAGTGCTTCAGTTTACCAACAGATCTGAAAGACACGAGGGGCCAAACTGTCCCCTGTAAAGTCACTTCCAGCTGACAGAGTTCACTAGTTGCTCTCTGGTCATGAAGTGTTAAAGCTCTGGTGAACCTAAACTAAAGTCACATCAACTATAAATCTTTTAAGTGCTATGCTTTAATTTTCTGCGTCCTACCTGAGTGGTGTGTACAAAACACTTATGTTCTCAGTTATCATTCAGGAGGAATGTAGATCCTTGTTAAACATGTCAACATTGTCACATTGCTCAGCCTGTTTGGTCTGAGCTTTTTAAGACTGGGTTTAAACAAGGGGTGCGGGGTGGGGGTTCTTGTTTTTGTGGAATGAAACCGCCACGTAAGCATCAGTGCTCAGAGAGTCCCGCAGGTGATCATGTCGGATGTGGGCGTCGGCACGGTGACCAGGTTCAGAGTTATTTCCCCCAGAGGAGACTGACTGGCCAGAGACTGCAGGATGGTGATGGACTCCAGGAAGGACTGAGCATTGTGCACCTCCTGCTCCGCCCACGGTAAAGTGATCTGCAGAGGAGGAAGAGGAGGGTGAGGCTTCTTCACTCCAGTCTGATGTCTCACTGAGCCACAGCTACAGACCAGCGTAGGTTTCATTTTTAGAACATGATGAAAGTTTACAGAGCATCACTTTAAATTAATGGGTCACATTGTTGTGAGGACTTCTACATCCTTCCATGTACCTGCGTCTGTAAGATTACCTTAACTTAGTGCATATACAATGTGTGACAACAAGTATACCTTCATGATGTCACTTATTTGTGAATAAAACTGAGTGTATCCTGCAGATACGACAAGTGGTGACCACAACTGTAGGACTCCAGAGGAGGAAGTTATGGGTTAAATATAAAAATGATCTCAACTACATGGTCTGGAAAAGTGTTCATTTCACTTCTGCTGACACGAAATCTGACACATCTGACCCACTCATGATACCACTCTGCCAGATGCCACAACCCACATGTGGTTTCATCTGATATTAGGTATCAGGCATTGAATCATTTGATGCACTTATAGAAACACCACTGGGGTTTGATAATGGTGGTGAAGGAACAATGAGTTTCTGTGTTTTTGTTTTTAACAAATATTTAGCAACAGGTTGGGATGTATGTGATTATTATTAACAGAATATTCCTCAATTAATTAATGATGTTGTTGGTGAAAGTCCAACAATGTTCCATTTACTTTTAAGTATCATATCAAAGCCTGAATCACAGAGTAGTTGAGCATTTTATTCTAAAGATAATAAAACAGTTTATCATCATATGAACAGAAGTGTGTCTGTGGGTGATAATAACCTGTGAAACTGTGACAAAAATAAATTATCATCAGCAAGAAAGGAACAGAAAAAACCCTGACAGTCTTTATTACTCAGGTGTGAGTGCATGAGATGGATTTAACTGTCAGAGCTGAGGAAGTGAAGTGTCGTTACCTTCACAATAATGAGTTTGGAGGTGGGGTCCTCTGTGTTGCTCAGCTCCTCTCCAAAGCACAGAGTGACGCTGCACTCAGGAGGCTCGCCGCCGTTGGACCGGAAGTGGTCCAGCTCTGAAAACACAGCAAAGATATTCAAGGTTGACACTTTCTTTAATATCAGTATATTTCTCTATTGTTTTATCTGTACAGAGCCGGAAAACTGTGAATAAACCAAGTCCAGGGAAGTGTCATGTGATCATGTGAGAACACTTGACCTTTTCACCTGAAAATTTCAGATTAATTAATGGTCTACTTTAGCTGTAGTTACAAAATGTGCAGGTCATTGTTTGCCTAGGGTCCAGAAAAATGTCTTTTTGTCCTGAACCACTCATGGAAGTGATCTGTTCATCTCGAAGATAAAACCTTCTGCATTTAAAATGATCCTCCTCAACTCCCTCTCAGTCCATTTACTCTTCCTCGACATGTAAGATAAACATTGTGAAAACCTGTGACGGTGTGCAGCTGCTGGTCAGAGCTTCATTCATCAATAATCTGTGGACTAAATGTGACTCATCCAATCACATCACTCACGTTGCTTGAAGACCTCTTTACTGAAGAGCAGCACCGGCTCGCTGTTTCTCTCCATCTTGTGGGGGCCCGGGGTGATTGTGTGAGGCCCCGTCCAGAAGACCCGCCCCTGGCAGAACCTCTTCCCGTACACTCCCTGCCTCCCTGAGGTCAGCACCACTCCCTTCTCCATGAAGGGCAGCAGGGTGAAGAGCGCCTGCAGCTCCTGGCTGGCCGGCAGCGTGGAGGGCGGCTCCGGCAGGGGGATGCGGGGGAACCTGCCCTTGAGGACAGCCGGCGCTGGGGGGGCGAGGAGGAGGGCAGGTACGTTATCCGCACGTCGGTGCCCTGGATTTGACGCTTGAGGACTTCCTGCCCTAAATATTGAATGGCCACGCTGAAGGAGTCCTGGTCTGGAGGCAGAGACAGAGAGGAAGCGTGAAAAAGATGTTTGATTGCAATAGTGTTTGATGTGGACCTTAACCCTGAACCTTCTGCAGCCCCGTTTGGTTCCCCCCCACTTACACCTAATCTCCCTTTGACAAAGCGCCACATACTGGCCCTTTCAACTCTATTGGCCGACGCCTGATTTTGTGTAAGTGGAAACATATTCTCCCTCCTCCACACAACAGTTGGCTTAGGGAGTTCTTAACTCATCAGACTTGATGAGATTAGATTCTAAAATCTTCAGCAAAACATACACTGTGCATGTCAGGTACTACTGTATGTCAACTAAAAATCTAATAAAAAGATTTATGTAAAAAAAAAAGAAAGAAAGAAGAAGATGTTTGATGGAGCTGCAGGAATGTAAAAACAAACAGCTGCTGCTGCCCTGTTACTGAGTTTCACTGTTTTACCTTCTTGAGGAGCAGGGACGGGCTCCTCGATCCGCACGTCCAGCCTGATCTCGTCCACCACCCCTGCAGACACACAGACAGAGATCCTCAATAAAAAGTGATGAAGTGTAGTAACACAGCGTCAGCACTCAGCAGCCACAGTGACTTCCTCTGGTGTGCTGTCAGATGTGAGAACAGAGGAGCTCATGCAGGAAGTCACAGTGACCTGGTCAAGTACCCATGTACTCTCACCTGTCCACAGATGTGCTTTTTATGAAATAATGCAATCCAAGTTACACACAGGAACTCCTCTGGGCATCATTATGTGTGTAATGGCTTCGTCATGCACATGTATAAATGTAATAAACCAATGAGAAACCTAATTAAAACATCTCTCCCTGGGAGAAATCAGGTTTCTCCTCTGATTCCTATCATAGCAACATGTCTGTTTACTGAGTTAGTGTGTGTGTGTGTGTTTGTGTGCAGGTCAGGTGGAGGACTCACCGTCTGCCTGAATGGTGTTGGTGGTGATGTGCTGAACGGGCTCGTCTGTCTGGATGGTGATGTCGCTGTGCAGCAGAGCATCTTCAACACACTGACAATCAGAGAGAGTGCAGATGAAGACAGTGAGAGAGTGAGAGACTGGTACAACCTTCCACCAACTGTCAGCTGACCTCTTACCTCTATCTTAAACTATGTGCAATGATCTATGTGCCATTTATAATGATGTATGTACAACCACAGTAACACGAATACAGAGAAACTACTGCCCTTCAATAAAGTAAAGGGTTAATTAGTTGATCCAGACACAATTATCCGAGGTCTTTTATGAATTTATGGATGTGGGGTAAGTGCATTCCTCAGGAGTGAGATAAACCCTGGGGAGTGGGAAGAGACCTTGAGAACTGTGCTTTCACTGTTGCTGCCAGAAGTAAATGACGTCTCCTCCTGTACACTAGAGTAACTGATCCTTCAACAAACTCTATTCAGCATTAAATAACTTCATCACCTAGAGTCTAAACTGTTGATTCTGCAACACTGATGCTAACATGCACAGACACTGTGTGGACAGTTCAGACTCAGCTTGGCTGAACTTGGTTGAACCTGTATTGCGCCATTATTTTTAATCCCTTCCCCCTCCGATCAACTTACCAGCTGAGACACGGCGACCTCGTCCTCTGTCTTTATCTGTTTGACCTGACTGGCTTCATTTCTCTGGAACTCACTGCTCCTCCTTTTTGATCTCTTTGTACTTTTTTCCTTGCATTTCTTCTCAGGGGCCAGCACACCTACACACACACACACACACACACACACACACAGGGGGTTTAACACAGCTGACAAACAGTCACCACTTACAGAAGAATGAGACATTCTACTTTTAAATGTCCCAGTTTGTGTGTTGATGTTGGGTGAACTCCACTGACTAGGCAAAACAGCAGTGGGTGCAGTTCTCCATCTGATTCATATCAGGAAACATACAACACTATCTTTAAGGAGGTCAGTTCAGGCCATGTTTGTTATGACAGAGTGACTCCATCCAACAACACTGCCAACATATCTTGACTTACACTGAAACATCAGTGTGGGGGGTTATTCATATTTGTTCTAAAAGGATAATTTAAAAAAACGAACTACACCCACTGAGGTAACAGCAGTCATTCTGTGTCACTGTGTTGCACTTTGGTCTTTTCTCACTGTGTCATCAGCAAGGCATCCAGGTTTATTTGTATACGAGCTCTAAAACACAAAGGCAATGCAAAGTGTCCTCTATAAGTTCTCATGTAGAATCTAAAGTAGAATCCAGAGGAAAATGAAGCTGATCTCAGTAGAAGTGAACATGAATCCCTGCTCTCAGGTTTTCAGGGAGGAGGTCATTTGAAGAGAGAGGTGTCAGCAGAGGCACGAGAGCAGCAGAGCTCGCAAAGAGCTGTCGACTCGAGGATGTGACACTGCTGATTCTTGGAACTTCAGAGCCCAAGCCACAGAAACCTTGAAGTATTCGTGACAATGAAGAATCAAGAGGCTCGGTGCAAGAAAGGAAGTGGGTTCTTGATGGGCGTTGGTTAATACATGAGCGGCAATGGAGACATGGCATTGCAACATGAGGTGGAAGGTTTCTACAGCCTCACTGTGAGAGGTTTCAGTCAGTGTTTCCACCCAGATGGAGGAGTGATACAGTGATACACTGATACAGACATATCTGTCTATCCATCTATCTATCTATCTATCTATCTGCCCCTGTTGTTATCAGGAGTGTGTGTGTCTGTGATACTCTGATACACACAGATCAAACTGTCCTGACTCTCTGCCAGGCTCATCCCTCATTCCCACCACACAGGGGGAAAAACTCAAATCCCGTCTGCAGTACTGTTTGTTTTAATTAATATGTCAAGCAGTGACATGCAGGCGTGCTGATGACTGTGGGAGGAGCTGCAGGACTCTGGCTGTCATCCTGCCAGGTAAGTGACGGGACACATCTCTGGTGTCTGCAGCTGCCTGCACATCTTCTATGTCCTGCCATAAGAAAAAAGTAAATGTCCTGGTTTCAGCCATCTGAGGACATCACGCTGATCTCTGGGAATTTTTTAAACTTAAGCAGCTCAGACAATAACAGTCAGGATCATCATATGCAAACACTACAGTACAGCTGGACGACCGCGGTCGCTCTCCCACTAATGGTGTGTGACGCCGATGCTGATCATGAAACTCCTGCGTAAACACTGTGGGTTTTCAGCTTAACAGCTCTCTCCTCCTCCCTTGTTGACTAAACTCAACACAAACACAAGCGTTTGTTTACAGCGATACTATGTGAGATCCAAGTTTAAAGTCCACACAGAGCCACACACAATCACTTCACTTCCACCTATGTTTCCGTGATCCTGGATCAGTTTCCTGGTACGTCTCTTCTCACACTCAGCAGGAGCCTCCAGTGTTTGTGCTCTGATCTGAGTCCTTGTCTGTACTTGCAGTCTCTTCTGGGTTAGAGCTGAATGATCTGGGAAACACGTTCTGAATCTACCTGCTGCGTTCACCTGAGCAAAAACCAGCCAACACTGATATGATGGGAGGTCATGTGATGTAGAGGTGCAATCAACGCCTACTTTGTTATTGATATCCCCAGTAAATAAAAGATTCTCAGCCAACAGTGACACCTTCATATGAAAACACAGCAATTAAAATACCTGCTGATTATTCTTCCAATCTAAAACTCAATAAAAATCAACCGACTGTATCAGCACAACTGTTCACTCCTCTGAACCACTCCCCCAGGACAGGGGGGGAGTGAACTCCCATCCTGTGTGTGGGCATCTGAGACGACTCTGAAGGAGCCTCACCCTGCTCGCTGAAGGGCACCAGGCGGTAGACCTTGTAGGGCTCAGAGATGTCCAGCTGGGCTCGGTCCATCACCTCCTCGAACTCCTCGCTCTTGTTGAGGGCGCAGCGCAGACGGGTCTTCCAGGAGGCCGGGTTGTCCTGGCTCCCATCCGTCAGCTTCCTTTGAACGCCGCCCACGCCTGCAGAGGACACACATTCTCAGTTGAGGGTAAACTCCCATTTAACTCATTTGAGAGGAGTTTGGAGAGTTTTGTGATTCGGTCTGGAGCCAAATAAATAAATAAATAAATAAAGGATCCTGACCTTGAAAATGGCCGCGTCCTCATCTTTGCGGAAGTCCTGTTTCCCAGCGTGTTTCCATGGGATCCGGAACATTGTTTTGGCTTCATCGTCCCACACCAGGCCGGGGTATTTTCCACTGCTGACCTGCAGCGGTCCAAAGGAAACACACACTTCAGATGAGTTTTATTTAGTCACTGAAGCTTCTCTGAGCAGCGTCTCTCACTGTCCACCATCGTCCACAACACAATTATTGATTGATTATTGATTGATCTGTCACAAGTTGAAATGCCATAAATGTTTCTGAGGTGTGCTGCTGCTGAGTTCCACTGGTTTAGTTACAGTGACTTCCAGCCTCAGGTATGATGTCATCCCGGCTGACACTGTGCTCATGATTGGTTGGATTATTGATTGATCTGTCAAAGATGTTCTCGATCAATCAGGACACTGTGACCGGGACATTGTCTCAGGTCCATGTTCAGTAGACTGTGCCTTCACAAAGTTTTCTGTCATCAGCTGACTGAGTAACGGGCAGTCAGCTGGTAGGAGTCACTGACTGAGCAGCTGTGCAAATAATATCACTGTGTGGGTTTAATGTGAGTGGAGCCCCCTATCGCTCCCTTTCCCTTTCCTTCTCCCCCCTCCCAAGTGCCTACTGTCCCCCCCTCCCTCCCTCCCTGGGTACAAACATACACACCTGCTCGACGATCCAAGAGCGCAGTCTGCGCGTGGAGCGCATTCTCCCTGCTGGCATGACTCTAAACAAGCTGAGCAGAAACACCCATTGTCACAAACAACAACAACATCAACAACAACAGCATGTATGAACGCGTCCCTGCAGTGGCACTTAGATCATACTTTTATTCCGCTTCTGATCCATCGATAAGAGATAAGAGATACAGTAACTGAAAATGTCCAAAGTGCAATTTGCGTTAGTGAAAATACCGACTGAAGCTGTAAGAGACAGAGACAAAGTGTGTGTGTGTATGTGTATGTGTGTGTGTGTGTGTGTGTGTGTGCGCAGCCTCACACGAGATACACTGATCCCCACAGAGAAAAATAACTCTCTAAAATTAACTCATTAAAAATATATCCTGGTTCAAGGACAGAAGTCAGACGCGGCATCCTCCTCCACCTCTTTAGCAGCGGTGTGTGTGTGTAAATAGAAATCACTGAAATACAGGTGTAAAATGAAGGAAGTAGGTTTAAGTTTCGTTTACCTCGGCTGTGCTTCCTCCGCGGCGCGCTGAGTGCGGTGCAGTCTGCTCTGCGCCTCGGCGCTGCCGGCTCCGCTGCTTTTCACCAGGCGCTCCTTTTCCCAGAAATCACGTGGTTTACCATAAACGGGCAGTGCTGCGACCCGCCGCTGGGGGCGACAGCGCGCGCACTGAAACAATGATGTAAAGTAAAGATAGTGGGCAATTGTTGGGTTTCAGTAAAACAAAAACAAAAAAAAAAAGCCAACTTTGGAGAAGTAGCACTGATAAAACCACACTGTATTTATAATGTGTGTAAAGAAGAAGCAGGGGTTTAATCAGGGAAATAAAGTGAAAGCACTGGAAATATAATTACACAATATGATACTACAGCTACAGCTGTATAAATGATTGTCCTGTTTCAACCATTTGATTTAAATGTTATATCTCTGATACATTCATGTAAAAGCAGAGCGTCACAGTGCAAAAGAGCGTGACGGAGCTGGTGAGACCACACTCAGAAATGTTACCACAGAACAGCAGAATTTGGTTTTTCTTCTCTCTTTTCTATTTGTGTGTGTTTCAGAGAATGGGCATGTCAGCACCTGTGTGTGTGTGTGTGTGTTTGATATAAAAAAAAAAAATCAATTGAACAAAGTGAAAAATGACTTAATTAGCCATATCACAGTTACTTTTTTGTTTTTTCTGATGAACTGATAAATGTTTTCACCTATTCCATGTGTATACAAAATACATTTATGAAGTAACTAAGGCTAAGTGCAACATTCCTCTCTGAACTGTGAGTTAGAAGAAGCATGGAAATACACAAATTAAAAGTAGCTGGAATGTGTGTGTTACTGCTGGAAGTCTTGCTACTTAAGATTAAAAAAATAAATGTAAATAAGCACATACCTCCAGTGAATCTCAGTTACCAAACTCAGGGACATTGTAATTACTCAGAAAGCTAACAGTAATCCTCTTAATTGAATTTAATGTGAAAAAAAAACATACAAAACACATCGTTCCACATTCCAAAATGATCATATTTATTCAGTTGTTGAGTTTGAGGCATCAATCCATCATTTGTAGGAAGAAAGTCTTAAAGTTTTACCCATGAAACAGTGATTGTGTTCACTTCTTTAATATAATCTGATATTTCAACATTGTCCTCATGCTGTAAATCTAACATACATTCAACATCATACAAATACGCTCCTTTAAATGTTTTAACATTAAATCACATGGAATTCCTTTATAGAAACATTTCTCTTAAAACTCCATTTCTCTGTGATCTATGGAGAATATTTTTTTTTACCTGTGAGAGGAGTCAAGACAGATACCAAGGACACAAATCAAACACAGCTGCTTCACATGCCAACACACACACACACACGCACTCATGTTCCTCCTGTGGTTTGTCTTGCCACCGGCCTATAGGTGAGTCAGAAGTGTTGTCACTTATTTAGAAATCAGCTCTGTTTTCCCCAGGGCCACAAATGATGAGCTTTTCAAGAATCTTTATTTACTGCGGGGAACCTTCTCTCCGAGAGGAACCTCCATCAGTTTCTGTCGAGAGATTAGAAAACACATCAGGCTGTTGTAAAGCAAAACGCTGCGTTTATGAGAAGTGTATTAATAGAAACCAGTTTTTCTTGATTCAGTTTGAACATGCTGTACAGATGAAGATAATGTGACCTGGACTTAAAGGGATAGTTCAGTTTTTTGAAGTGGGATAGTTTGGGGAAGTATGAGGTAAACATGGCCACAAAGTATAATATATGCAGTAGAAAGGTCTCTGCCCCGCCCCCCCCACTGAGAAGTACTGGGGCATCATGCTAACCAACCCACTCAGCATTCCTCTGCACAGGCAGGCTCCGCAACGCACTACGTCAATTTGTCTATCAGCTGTTTAGGTAAGTTGGTTAGTTCCAGATAAACTAACTTTTTTCCGACCAGCTGATGCGTTGTAAATTTACACTTTATATCATACTCTTGAACTGGTGTATTATTTTGAGACGGGACTTCTTGTAGGCGGCGAAAATACTCTGATTAATAATCCCCTGTTCACATCCATTCACTGCCTGTGTCTCACTACAGCACAATGCCCCAGTACTTCTCGGGGAGGGGGGGGCAGAGACCTTTGTATATTATACTTAGTGGCCATTTGCACCTCATACAACCCACTTCAAAAAAAAAAACTGAACTATCCCTTTAATTGTGATGCAGGAAGCGTTATATCAGGCATGGGGAACCTATACCACAAAGGGCCGCTGTGGCTGCAGGTTTTTGTTGCAACCAATCAAGAGCACACAGGTTGACCAATCAGCTGTCTGAAGACTGAGATCAGTTGATTGAATGAGTCAAGTCTGGTGTGCTGCTGCTTGGTTGGAAAGAAAACCTGCAGCCACAGCGGCCCTTTGTGGAAGAGGTTCTGCGTTATATGTCAGATAATGTACAGGGCAACTCCCTGTCGAGTGAGTTACGAACTTGAAATAGCTCCACAAAAACATTATTGGTTTTTATTGTGTTAAACCTGCACACAGGATCAGTCCCTCAGTCTAGGTTCTTTGCAGACAGCTAAAACTAAACCACAAAAAAACATCTGCTTTATATAGGGCACAGGAGAGCAGTTATACAACTCATCCAAATCTGAAGGCTGGATATTGTGGTGACAACTGTTTGAGAAGTATTTAAACCTCAGACTTCATGTAACAAGTAAATCTGTGACTAATGAAAATGGGCTGAATATGAGTGATGAGAGAGGTTCAGAAAGTTGGTGAAAGGTCAACTTGTTGCAACACTGTCTGCAGATGCACAAGATATGCTGATTATTACTCTGTGTGTGGGCAGGCCAGTAGATTATAAACAGGCATCAGGCAAATAGCTGGAAATAAAGCTCCTGTTTCAAATGGTTAGTAGAGGCTCAGATGGTCAGAGTGACACAACAATGTTCCCACTAGGTCTAGATGGGTGCAGCGAGGATTTCCCTGAAGACCATCTGGAGGATTTGCCATAAAAGCACATTGTATCCAGTTCAGCTCCTGAGTGCTGGCACTGCTTTGTCTTATCAAGGGCAATAAACTATATTGCTCTGAACTCTGCTCATCTTCAGCACAGTTTTTTTTTTTTGGATTCTTTAGGGAGTCCAGTAGATCAGGTGTGTAGGTGTAGTGTTGGTGTAGAGGTCCAGACTTTAATTTGGACCTACACCAGGACTTCTTCCCTCCTACTCAACAGGTGACAGTAGGCAGAAGGTCCAGGGACAAGGATCCTCCACTAGAACCAGTCACCTTGCATCTGTCGCCCCTGTCTGTCAGGACCCAGTCTTGCTTAAGTGTCCTAATGCATCTGCAGCTACACTGGTATCAGCATTCATAGCAGCCACTAACCGACAAACAAGTAAAGTAATGGAAAGCTACTGTGATTTAGCAATTTATCACCAGTGTCACTATTGCATATAATTTGTTCCTGAGAAAATGTTAAGTAATGTTAAGTTACAAAACTTCATGATACCTGCAGCACAGAGTTACAGGTCAGAAGCCGGTGGAGCATGGCTCTGAGTGAATAGTGTGTGTGTGTGTGTGTGTGTGTCACCTTCAGCAGTCGAGCATGATAACCGTTGTCCTCCTCGTTCTCTCCTCTCTGCGTGTCCACCTGGTATCGTTCACAGGCCCGGATCAGCTCAGGGGCGTCGTAGAGCAGAGCCGGGTCCAGAGAGTGATTGTTTATCAGACTGACCAGGTACTCTCTGTAGTGCTTGCTGCAGAAAACATACACACACATTTGTTAAAGACCTCATCTGAAAGAGCATCTTTTTGAAAGACATGTATAGAATATATTCTACAAAACAATCAGGATTGTTTCTTTTAATCAGATTAAATCTGGAAGATTTTTGTTCTTCACCACTTCCTGAGGGAAACATCTGGCTCTGTAACCGTTAATTGTGACACTGTGTTCACAAGCTGACCTCTTACTGTGCCTGTCAGCTGTTTGTTGCATGATGCTGCATGGGAACAACAACAGTGAACCACATGAAAATCACTGTGAAGCTCTGTAAAGCTGAGGAGGAACTGTAGATTTATCTGATGACTCTGTTAGTTCCTAACTCCTAGTCAAACATTTCACACTGTAACAGTATAATTATGATAATAAAGAATATAAACTAGATGAAAATAGGAATTTTTTTTGGTTTCTCTGGGGGTGGGGCCAGAGCTGCAGCAACATTTTCCAGCTCCTCCTGGGAAATGCCCAGGACCTCCTACCAGCTGGAAGAGCTCCAACACAGGAGCCTAGGAGACACTCTAACTGCACAGACACCAGATCCCTCTCAACTATGACACATTTTATACCTCAGGATTTTACAACACTTTGATGAAAACAGTCCAAAATGTCATTTTATATCAACACATGAAAAGGTCATGGAGACTTATTAAGTATTTGAATTTAACTGTTATAAATTTCATAAATTCATTCAAACTTTTCTGTCATAAAAAGGACTTGTAACCACATTTCTACATTTACTACACATTCATTCATTACAGAGCCATGTTAGTGTTTCGAGAGACTCAATCAAACACGTAATATTCAACTGTCCTCTTGAGAATCTTGAGCTCAAATGACCTCGGTCAGAGCAGCTGCTCAAAGACTCAGAGCAGACTGCAGCTGTTGTGTCTGTCAATCCCAGTCTGATCACAGACACAGCAGCGGCAGTGTCAAGACACTCACTCGCAGAGTCCTGCATGTCCCGGCTGGGTTTGAACGCCACAGGGTGAATCGATCTGGTGACCTCCTTCATCCTTCTGCTCCATCACACCACAAGCGTCTGGTTCAAAGAGGAGAGAGTAAAGTCAGTCATGGATTTAAGAACATGTTTTTGCATCAATAGATGAATTAAAAGCTGTTTGTATATTGATGAGTGCAACTAAAATACAATGATCTTTTAAGTCAGTTACACCATGGCATCACATCACTGAATAAGAACACACACCACTGAGTAAGGACACTAAACACTAGGTGAAACAATAATGGAGAAAACATCTGGATATTGACATCACTGAAGACTCATGGCTGCATGTTTGAAGAATAGAATAACCTTCAGCCAACTCCCTGGAGAGATGTCTGGTGGAAAAAGTTGTTTCTTTTTATCACTCCCAAACAGAAGTCTTAATGACCTGGCACTCAAATATGCCACAGAAGTGTGGAGTAATTATGGCTGATCATGTGCACATCCTCTGGGCTTTATCCCTCCATCCAGTCTCTCTGGAAGGATGAAGCATTAAATCACCCCAAAACAATGAGTCTTAGCAGCACTCACATTCCTCATAAGTTTGGATGATACCTAGCTCCAGATTATTCCCTAACAACAGCCACACAACAAAATACTGGATTCAGAAAAACTGAAAAAAGATTGTGAAATGTGCTTTCCAGAGCAGACAGGGAAAATACAACAAGAGGATCCTTTACTTTTAAATTCTCATTTTACCAGTAAAAACTGGTCAATAAAAACTGGTTTGTCACTGATAAAAAGCTGTTTTACCAGTTTGCGTTCCATCTGAAGGATCTGTGTTGAACTCCACGCCGCTCCTCTGATGGGAGAAATGGATATATTTACATGAGATCAGATTTTAAGGCTGCTGTTGGAATCAAACTAATGATCCTGGGATTAAATATCAATTCACTTTAAAAAAAAGTGACCTGGACTTGGAAAAGCAACAGAAAATTACATTAATCAATTTGAAAATAAACAGTTTATTTAAGGTCCACATTTTATATAGTATGAGAAGTCTGAAGATTTTCCAGCTGTGTCTAACACAAGGCTCCCCCAAGCCTTTTATTACCTATACAGGTATTTTGAGGAAACTGAAATCAATGCATTTTGAGGCTTAGCAAGACCTGCAGAAATCCTGCTGTCATGTGGACCAGTGTTCAGATACAATATGAACATGTAACGATGGGCTCAGGGAAATGATAGCAGGAATTTTCCCCTATTTTCTGACATACTACGTTGAATGAATCGTGTAGTGGTAACAGCAGCCAAAGGAATGGTCGTAACCATGAACAGCACTCTGACCTGGAGCAGAGTCTGCAGCCTGGCAGGCTCCCAGTCCCTTAAATAGAAGAGACAGTCGCGAGGGTGATGGGCATGTAGTCCAGGTATCGTGCAGTGAGGCGTTTTACAACCCGTCTGTAACACAAAGCAAAAATGAAGGTAATAAAAATACAAGAGCTTGTGGTGGGTCATTTTTTAGCTGACATCTACAATCTGTCTACTTGTGTGAAACGATCAAAGGCTCATGTATTTGTAGAATTTACACTGAATAACAGATGAATTGCACTTCCAATATCCCATATCACTCATGGAGAACTATGACATTAGTAATTTTCAGTCTGGTTTAGATCTGTTCAGGACAAACTGCTCCTCTGAGGATTAATTTAGCATCTCTATGGCAACATGGCAACATCTATCACCCAACCTAGCCCAGTTTGGTACCTGTTTCCAAGTCCCAGATGTAACCATCTGTCACAACCTGGGAGAGGCACTGGATGAGCTCCTGGGGTTTACAAGCTCATTTTAGATAAGCCAACACTTACAGTATGAGGCATGGGAAGGCATGAATCAGAATTCTTTTCCACTGAAAGAGTGAGCAGTGTAACTGACCAAGAATGATATAATGCTGAAACACAGATTTTGTTTTTCACAGTGACTCTGTTCTCTGTTCTTCTCACCTTGTGGTAGGGGTTGTTGCAGCCACTGCAGAACTGGTACCTGCACTGGGAGCAGCTGAAGTGCATGCAGCCGCCTTTGGTCAGATCATACTGGAACCTACAGTGAGGACAAGCTGCAAAGAGGACGCCACATCCTGGTGAATTCCTAATTCCACACATTGCTTAAAGAAATGTGTTTGTTTACAAGGCAACATGGGCCCGGATGGCTGAGCTGGAGAGAATGAGTCAGCTGTGTTGGATGAGAAGCTCCTCTTCCACTGAAAGACTGAACATTATCTAATGTTGTTCAACTAGGAAAACACTAAATCCTGCTCTCTTTCTCTCTCTCTCACTGTCTCTCTCTCTCATACTCTCTTGCTCTCCCCACCACACATGACAATGGTATATCCACCACAGTGGTTCATATTTTTCTGAACAACAGAATCACACTCCAAGTTATGTGTCTCTAATGGTCAGAAAACCCAGTGACAATCTGTTCACTCTCATATGAGACAAAGACAGATATTAAATAAGAAGCTGGAACTGAAAATCTATATAATATAATCACATCGTTGTTTCATTATTATTGATGCATAACCTTTCTGCATCATTGCAATACTGCACTTGTCCAGATACAGTAGCTGCTTTGTATAGCTGTAATTGTCAATCAAGCGGCAGTGATTATAGATTACGGAAACGATTAGCAATGATTTTGATAATGGATTAATCAGTTGATGAGGTTCTCGAATGTGCTGATCTTGGACTTATACAACAGTGAGTTGAGTATTTATGATTTCTGTTGTATATGTTGCTCGAGAAACTGCTACACTGAATATTGTCACCTTGTGCTCTGGGATAATGTGATTGATGCATTTTAAGATATGGATCACATTATTAAAATAATCAGCAGATTAATCAATAATACAAATATTCATTAAGTACAGGACTGCGGTTAAAAGTGACCGGTAACTACAGATATTAAATGAATATTGTTTAAGATACTGTACAGTTTAGAAGTTCCTAAAATTGTACAGACACTTCAATCTGATGCAGTTTTGACTAATTAGGTATTTTCTTTTGACTGAAACAAATAATTGAAGTCAGAGTAATATAAAAAGTAAAAGTGTAAAAAAAAAAAAAAAGATCTTTTGAAGTTATGTAACAGAGAATCGCGCCAAAAGAGAAGGCAAACACACTGGTCTCTGAAGAAGTAGGCCAACCCAGAGACAACAATCAATTAGGAAACAGAAGACCAAACAGAGTGGTGGGTGAGGCTCACTGATATATAAACAGGGAAAAGCAATGACATGAAACTGGTACACTGGTTTAATAAGGTAAAGCTTGTGGCGAGCCTCACTGATGCCGTTGTCTCTCAGGTAGCCAGCCAGGCCCTGCCTCTGGTACTCTGGGTCGTTCTCCCTCTTCCACTGCTGGAACTGCTCACAGGACAGATCCTGGTGCTGAGGCTCCCACTGAGGCCAGAGAGGGAGAGAACAGCTCATTGTTTTTAATCTAAGCCAGAGGAGAGGTGGTCACACACTGTAACAATACTCACAGGCTTCTTGCACTGAGCGCAAAAACTGTTCCGGCATGACAGGCAGGTGACCTTCAGCTGGTCTCCGTCATTGATAAACCCAGAGGTGCACTAATCAAGACAGAACAGGGAGACATAATTGATTACTTCATGTAAAATGCATCACACATTTTTTTGTCTTCATGTTTATAGTGTCTGTTTACATAGTGTTTGAATGTTTAAATTATGCACTTCACCTTCAAAAGTCTATAAAAATATAGACACATGCGCTTACTACAGCTGTAGGTATGAACGCATTTAAGAACATAAGAATTCAATGTTATACTTCAATCACTATTTATAAGGTGTTTGATGAATTTCTTAATGATAAATAAATCATAGGCTTAAACTTTACACAACAGTTTTTAGTAATTAGCAATAATTAGCAGCTCTTTCACCACATATTATTTGAAAGAACTTGCTATGAACATGACGTGTTGCAGTGGGGGAGGACTTCCCTCAACCTGGCAACCCAAAATTTCCTCTTACCATAACTTATAACTGACATTACAGAATTAGTTATAAATTATTAATTTCTTCTACTACAAGGTGCAAAACGCGGCCTTTGTTATCACCACCAGTTAAAGAGAGCAGAGTTACTGCAGAAATACTAAAATATAAAATGCATGGTTTCGGTTGGTACAACCGAGTTATATAGTTACAACTGTTGCAATTAAGGACAAAGAGAACTTTTCAACGCCACTTCAACTGGACAAACTGTGAAAACATTGAGCAAACGCAAGAAAAAATCTTGAGATAACAAGTGGAGGATTTGAAGACCAGTGATGACAAGGCAAGACAATTTTATTTATATAGCCCATTTTGTCAACCAGTAATAACCACAACCAGTTTGTCTCAAAGGGCTTTACACAGCATCATTACAACATCCTCTGACCCTCACATCGACTGAGGAAAAACTCCAAAGAAACCCTTTTTAACAGGGAAAAAAAATTGGAGAAACCTCATGGTGAGCCACAGAGGAGGGATCCCTCACCCAGACGTGACGTCCAAGTGATTCGTTAGTTCATCTGGTCCTCAGCTCTCTCTCTAAACCGGGGTTTCTCAACTGGTCTCACACTGGGACCCACGTTTTCCCATGATCATTAAGTCAATGAAGCCAATTCATTTTTCAAAAATAGTATTTGAAAACACAAGTAGGTCATCTTTTTCAACAGAAAAGTGCATTTCAGAGCACATGAATAAGAAACGGAGGACGACCACAACAACCACATGAACAAAAGTGAATAAAGTAAATATTAAAAAAACACAAAAAAAAAGACCCACAACACGAGATGCGTTCACATCTCCAAACATCAACACAAACTTAAAGTGAACAATGCAATGATGGCTACCATGCGTGTTAGACTGCTGAACATGTCTGACGCATGCTGTCAAAACAAGTTCTTCTTCAAAATAAAAGTATAACATGCACATCAAATATTATTATTATTATTATATTTTTTGACCAGCTGTTTGCGACCCACCCACTTGAGCTATGTGCTTGACCCGGGGCTCCCAAACTTTTGCATGCCAAGGCCCCCTGAAACTCATTAGCCTCTGCCTGGGGACCCCATTTGCAAACCCACCAAGTTTAAGGCTTGGAAACCTGCCAGGTCAACACCAACAGCTTGTCACGTCATGAATGATATTTTGACTGGCAGGCAGTTAGAAAGATGAGCATCGCAAATAAGATTTTGAAATTTTATATTGTTATAAATTATATTTTACAATAATGCTCAAAATATAACAAATCAACTTTATTTTGTTTTGGATTTATTCTCATCTTACCTCCAATTTGCTGAGGAGCCCCTAGCACCCCCATGGCGGCCCCCACTTTGAAAACCACTGTGCTAAACAAAGGTTTATTTAAAGTACAGATGAATCCACCTCCGGTGCTCTAATGACTAGTTGGGGCAGCAGAAGTGTGTACGTTGGACTGCATAACAATCAAAAGCAGTTTGTTCAATTCAGTTCAATTCAATTCAATTCTATAAAACTTTATTTGTCCCCAAAGGGCAATTAAAACGTTGGAAACGTTTACGTTGGAAATAAATAAATAAATAATTTAACACAATCATCTGTGTTTTTTAAATGAAGTGAAAAGTCAGTGAACATCCGCTGAACCCTGGCAGCCTAGCTGAGGTTAAAAAAAAGCCTGAATGTAAGTATGAAGAGCATGTTGTCCAAATTACACAGAGGGAGGAAATCAGATTGTGAGCGCTGATAGAGAGCAACAGGGAAGTACAAGAGGAATGATTTTTGATGTTGGGAGGAACTCACATGACAGCACCAGAGGAACTTTGGGTCCTTCATGAGAGCGTGCTCTGTCAGTTTTTTATGAAACAGCTCATACACCTCAGTCTCCAGGCAGTCCCGCAGCTAGAAACACAGCAAAAGATGAAAAGAGGAAATTTGGGACATGACTCACATTTTTATTTATAACATCGTCTAAACTGTTGTAGGTCACATCGCCTGTGTTTTGATACCAGTCTGCAGTGATTTAAATTGCTTTTGGTCTAATGTAACTCAGCTTCCTCTCTCTACACTGAGAATAGTATGTCTATAATTAAAAAACATAATAAAACAACTACACTCATCCAGCATGCTCACCCTCCAGTTTTTACTATGTAAGTCTGGCGTTTGTGTCGTGGTGCTGCTGAGATGAGATCTGGGACATAGGGTTGGAGGCCTTGATCTTGCAAGGTTGGTTTTCGGCCAAGAGACACTACATGGAAGGCAGAGAGCCTCCATTCTCCCCAGAACAAGTCATTTAGCCATTACAACTACTGAGAAGCTGTTTTATTAAGATATACTAATGTCATGAATGTCAATGTAATGGTATAATTAACATGATATATTAGCCTTATATGGGACAAAATGGCTCTGTTATTTATCTAGTACATGTCTTGTTGTTCCTCTTTCTCAGATCACCTGTATGTCCAGAGTGGAGAAGTAGCTGTCCAGCTGCTCCGGGTCATTGATGTCAGGCTCTGAGCAGACGGGACACACCATGTCTCTGATGTGTTTGTCTCTCACAGCGATGGTGAAGTGCTGGCTGAAACACTCGTGGCACACTGAGCACTGACAGGAGGTCAGAGACTGCATCTGAAAGACAGAGAGGAAATCAACAGCTGTATAATAAAGGCTGATGTGACTCTGCTGATGAGAGTAAATACTGCAGCTTAATGCATTAAAAAGAAAATCTTTCAAGCAAATTCAGTCCTTTGATTCATTTTTTGTCAAATAAATATTTCAGTTCTACTTTACAACAAAAAAAGTCTCTACATAACGTCTAAGGCTGAGCTCTCGTATCCCAAAATACTCAGTTTATGAACTTTATTTCATGAATCTGCTTTTTCTCTTTTTCTATCTGACTTGTTTCGATGTTTTCTGTGAGGAACCTGTTACATTTTGACATTCAGTCACAGTTGTACCAGTAGATCAATGCAAGCTCAAGGTGCAGCAGGTTAATCCACTATTGATTTTTATCTGACAAATCATCTTCATGATACTAAATCAAACTGATGGATTACACAGTAAATGTCTTCAGCCTCTTAAAAGAGGCTCACATGCTTTAACTCAAACATATTTTCACATTTTAAGGCAGGAATTCTTTGTCACTTTGTTTGTTTTATATGATTCACGCTGCACAGTTACTAAATTGTAAATATTGTTACTCTCCACTCTCCTCTCCGAGGATTAAAACACAAGAGGTGTTTATCAAGTTTCTGCCACAAAGAGTGTGTGTTACAATTGGGCAGTAAAACCTGATATAATAGCTAGATTGAAGAAATATGAAAATGTAAAAACATTTGGGTGTTATTAGATGTACACCATGTGGTATCCTCTATATTTAATAGATTTGCATGGACATTTGCATGTTCTTTTTCCTCATTGTATAACCACAGGGTTGCTCCCTGTCAAATCAGGTGGGGTTTGACACCATCCAGGTTATGTTCAAAACCTCAAAAACATTTGGACATGAGTTCTATTAATAGCTTCAACCAACTTCGTAGGATAAAATGTGTATGTGTGAATATGCAGGTATGGGCTGGTAGCTGCACCCTGTCACACTTTTGGTTGGAGCCAAGAGGAGTCTCCAGCATCCGGTTCTCTTATTGTTTTGGCAACATTCCTGCCACAGACCACAGCTGCAGCCTTTCTGGTTATTCAGGAGGAAGAATGTTGACAACTCAGACTCAGCCTTTATACTGCTGTTGTTAACATTTTGTGTGATTTGTGAATTTCTTGGAGGCACTAGTGTTGATGGTTGTGGGCTTGGCCAGGCTTTATGAACACGGGTGCTGCTTCCCATGGTTTTGGTTTTTAGGATCAGTGTAGTTTGGCTCTTTCAGTTCATTCCTTTTACATAAGAAGCTGATTTTTGCAACTCAGTAGGAGTGCTCTTTTGGTTTGGTTTGGTTTGGTTTGAGTTAAGTTTAGTTTTAGTTTTATGCTGTTTCAATTTTCCCCAAACTGTTCAGTACTGCCTGGATTTTCTATCAGGCCGTAGATCTGGAAAAGGAAACACCACATTCCTCAGTGACAATGACGCTGACAGTTTTACAAACCCATTATTTTGCACCAATATTTGAGGTCTCTACCGATAAATTTTGTTTTGTTGTCATTTATAGAACTGACAAATGTTCACAAGTGGAAAAATATATATATATATCATGAAACAATAAAGCCACTGTATTTCAAAAAAAAAAAAAATCTTGAACCTGAAACATTGTGTAAACAGAATAAAAACTAAGGCAAAGTTGCAACCAATTTCTTGAGACTCATTTGACACAAAATGACCAGAAAGCTCTTTTTCCCTTTGCCTTCCTGTTTACTTCCTGTTCAGTTAGCAGCCAGACAATAGACAAACAGAAATAGTAATCTTGGAATGTGAAATTATCTTGCACAGTATATAGTGAATGGTTTGGGATAAGAAGCATTTTGTTTTCAGCATTTTTAAAGTGTTAATGTCAGTTGTGTAAAGATGAATTCTAGTTTGCTTCAACTTAAAGGGAGAATTCAGCAGTTCAGTAGTTAAATGAACAGAATAATGTCTTGGTTTTCTGCATTAATTGATCATGCGATACGATCTGATCCCATCTAGGTAAAGAAAGAGTAAAGAACACTTGACAACCCTTGGCAACAGCAACCTGCAGCCAGCTCCTCCAGCAGCTGCACATCACACCTGCTCCATGTTCAGGGAGAATTTTGGACCATTTGTCCTGCGCTTCCTGCTTCAGCTCAGGATGGGAGAGAAGCCACAGAAGTAAATAATTTCCATATTCACATTTATAGACTGTTCATCTGTCTGACTATGGACTGGTGAATAAATGCATCCTTGGACTCAATAACCCTTTCAGTTTAATGCAAATTAATCATGCAAACCAAGAGATCGAGATCGAGATCTGTTTTTTCTGTGAGGCCTGGTTCACATCACCAGATGCTTCTTGTGCACAGCAAACTCATCAATGGTGCATTCAGCATGGGACAGACAACACAATTATTGTGTCATCTGTAAAAGTCAATGGAGCACCAAATGAAGACACTAGATTTCATTATGAACCGGAGGAATCATTTTGAGAAACTCCAGCTTTAAATCTCTGGTAGTGGACTTTAATCAACTCACCTTGCTGCGGGGGAAAATGGACAGACAGCAGGGACACTCATTGTTGAGGAGACGCCTGATGAAGTCTTTGTCGTGCGATTCCTTTACAGCTTGCACAACATCCTCCAGAGAGTAAGAGACCCCTGGCTCTTGTAGCAGTGACAGTACGAGCTCACAGCGCCCCCAGCTGGGCAGGTCGTACAATGCCAGCAGACGTCTGCACATCCTCTGAGGGGAGCAGAGAGGAAAAGGGGATTAATCAATAAGAAAAGAAGGTGGGATCAGACTTTCCATTCAGTACACAAACCAAGTCCACACAGGTACAATGTGTGCACACTGAAACCTGTGGTCGGACTCACCTGTTTGTCAGGGTGTTTGGGATCAATTGGTGGCTCGGGCTGGTCGGTCCAGATACGCTGGTGGAAAGGCTCCAGGAGGGGGCGCTGAAGCAAAGACAGCGCCCCTTTGACCTCACCTCCGCTCTGCCGCAGGGCCTCCTCACACTTTGCCACGTCCCTGAAGCCCAGAGTTTGTAGCTCCCTCATCTGGACAGAAACACAGCAGGGAGGGAACAGACACATCCATGTTTACAGTAATGACATCATACATTGTTTTGTCAATACCCTGTAATAGTAAAGCTAACTGAGCCCTTTAAAACCCCCTGGCCTGCACTGAGTAAAACCTTTTAATTTGATTGTGTGTGTCCAAAGATACAAAATATACAGAGATGTATGACACTGGATTTTTGCAGATATCCAGTGTGCTGATAATTTCAAACTCTGTTTGGTTGATTGCCGATGTACATAACAATAATGTCCAGCTGTGTCATATACCTAAGGCTGATGCCTTTCTCTATACGCTTCATTTCAGTAAAGAAGTAAAAACAAATGAACAAACCACTCTTACATGTAATAGGAGACAATCCTTGGTAATTGGTTGAAAGGTCACTTCACTTAACAAACTGTAACAAACGCTTTCTTCATCAGAGTAAAAGAGATGCACAAACTTCAACACAACAAATTATAAACTTGTCACCCTGTCGTCCTACCTCCATGTGCTTCAGACATATTCTACATTGAATTCAAAATGATCAAATATCAAAATTACTTCATGACTTTCTCGTGTGTTGGTCTTTTTTTGCAATTGGAGCAATTTTTTTTGCATTAGAACTATTTTTTGAAGAAGGCTACATTAGCAGACTGGCTGCTTGTTTGTAATAACACATAACAATCCAGCATCAACATTTCTGTGGTTAGGTAAGTTGTGATGTCATATTGCAACATGGTCTCACTATGAGTATTTACAACATATTTATAATTACTGGAGTGAAGGTTCAGTTTGTATGCATATGTCACCAACACTCCCTTTTGTAACCTGTTCTTTCTGTGGCTGTGAGGACTAATGTTTTGTTGACCCCACATATCAAAGAGACCTACCCTATCTCCTCCGTCACTGTAAAAGTTTTCTTTGTTTCTTCATGCCAGTGTGGAATTTATGTACTCTTCCCATTAACCAGGGTCAAAGGGGCATGTGGCACTCCTACATATCACTCCCAGAACTCCACAGACCCTCTTTGTTCTGACTTATCTTTCACAGTCAGAAAACTGGATGACATTTAAAATATGTCCTGTTTTCTCACAGCTTTAGAAAGGCTCTTTTCAACCTAACCAGTCTCTCATTAAAGACTCTGAACTCCCTCATATCTATTCATGCAACAACAAAGACACAGAGGTTCTATTTCTCTTGTTGCTTTCCATAACACCAGTGTATAAGCAATACTGAAGAAATACTAAATATTACAATTACAATTATTCACCAAGCACAAACCATTTATCACTGTACTCTTTATAAGTAAAGGTGCAGAAAATTTGGTATCTGTGTCTGTAATAAACTTTTTTTTTCAATTTTGGCTCTCATGTTTACTTTCAGTCATGGTCTTTTCTCATTCTTGTATATTCAAAATTCAAGCTTCTTTTGTAAAATGAAAGAAATATTTCATAGAGAAATACATAATATGTATTATATATATGTAATATATGTAATATACAGCCATATCCCAATAAATTGCAATATCATGGAAAAGTCAATTTATTTCAGTAGTTCATTTCAAATAGTGAAACTCATATTATATAGATTGATTACAGACTGAAATATTTCATGTCTTAATCTATTTTAGTTGTAATGATTATAGCTTACATTAAAATGAAAACCCAAAATTCAGTAAATTAAAAACATTAGAATATAGTGAAAATTGTATATTGTAACCTGATGATGTCACACTCTAATAAGCTGATGAACTAAAACCCTGGCAAAGGTTTACTGAGCCTGTAAGTGGTCTCTTAGTCTGGTTCAGTAGCTCCACTATCATGGAGAAGACTGCTGACTCCATCATATTCTACTTTATTCAGATGCACCTGTATATATTTATGTGTTTTATGTATACAATACAACATAATATGAAGTCAAAAGGCTTGAGGAACCCTTCCTGTGTGTTTGTGATTTTCCTACCTTAACCTGTCGGTCTCTCAGCAGCTGTTTCACTGCCTTGTCAGCATCTCCTCCGGCTGCCAACCACGCCAGCTTGGCCTCGGCTCTGGACAGCTTCACATCTTCACCTGTGGCGCTGGGGCCACTCTCCTCCAACTCCTCTCCATCTCTCTCCACCAAGTTTAGCTGGACAGACGCTGCCATGGCGCAGATCTCGTCCAGCAGGTGAGGCAGCTCTGACGTCAGCCAGTCACAGGGGCTGATGTTGCTGCTGCCACACATGCAGAGGGCCGCGTACACTTCCTCCGGACTGACCCCTCGTTTTTCTGCTTCCTGGGAAAGAAAAAAAGACTGAGTCTTCGTTTGGAGGCTTCATCTGGGTTTTGGAAATTTTGCTGCGTATTTTCTGACATTCTGACATTTCATTAAGGAGATGATTAACGCTGCAGCCCCTCTTTGAACAAATTTCAGTCAGACTGCTGTTTAGATTTCATGTGTTTTCAACATAACAAACCTTAGGGCCTACCAACTCATGAGCACATGAAAATTCATAACCCACCCACAATTACTCCTCTGTATTTACCACTGAAAACAACTCTGGGTTTAACAATCTGGTGATTATTTCCCCGATGAAACGGATAATTATGTGGGAAAATGCCAAAGAAGTGTCCAAAACTGGAATAAATTCAATTTACAATGACACGAAAATGCTTTTCACTGTTTTAAATTATCTGCAGTTCACTGTTTTGTCTTGGACTGTTGACTGTTGACTTGGCTGCCCTCAGTTTCCAGGCTATCTTTTTTAAACTGCTCTTGAAAAGATGCTGTTATGGTCAATGATGCAGTAGTGTTGAGATTCTTCAGAGGAACACTGACTCTGATATGGTGGATGAGGCTGAGTCCGTCTTCCCTCATTGTCTTCTGTCTCTTCAGCTCCATGTTCACTCTGGGCTTGGGGAACGGCCTCACACCGGACGGAGGCAGATCCTTGGTGATGGATGGAGTCTGCTGAAGAGACTCGGGCAGAGAATCACCAGGAGAGTCTTTACATGGCAGGTTGCACATCTCACACACCACAGTGGGCTTGATGTTCACATAGGTGCAATACTGACAAGTCCACTGGGAAAGAGAGACAAGACAAAAGAAGGAAAAAGGCAGGAAGGACACATCAAGTAGAGAAATTCAGACAAAAATATGAATTAAGATATTACTGTATTACACTCATCCAAAACCTGTCATGTGAGAGGATGCTACTAGTTTCACATCATCATCTGCAGCTCTGTCTTCTGACGTCAGACTAAAGGAAAAACCCTGTTACTGTTTTCAGGCTTTGATTTACAGTTATAACAGAACCCCCATGTCATTTTATTTTTCGAATCTATAATACTCATCTTGCTCAAGTGTCTTGCTCAAGTGGCTCTTGATGTCTCGGTATAAACAGGTTTCCATACACAAGTCATGATACAAAGAATGAGAAGGTAAAAACAAAAACAAACAAACAAACAAAAAACAGCAACACTGATTCAAACCTTTGCTCCAGTATCAGACAGGGACCCCGGGTTGGACGACAGCGAGGCGACCGGTGGTCGAGTGGCCAGACGGGGGCGCTCACACACCTCACAGAGGATGCTGCTGCCTTGATTCACAACTGTGCAGCTCTTACACTGCCACTCTGAGGGGAACAAATACAACAACATGGTAATAACAGCTCCGCGGCTTCACACTCTGTTTTCTTTCGTCAGCAACTTGTCACTATACGTCATTTTCTCAGATAGTACTGATTTACTGCCTAACCATGTTACAACCATGTACAACCATGTTAAAACATGTCTAAAGTAAAAGCTAAATTGAAGTTGGATCTTTTAAACTTTAGGATTTCTGTATTTCACTGAACACTAAAACTTTGTTTTTATCTTGTCACAGAGCTTTCTGAAACATTTTAAACATGTACTTTTATGTGCAACGCTGACCTGTGTTTGGTGACGTGGGAACTGACATGGGACTGTCTTGAACCATGGATGCAGCTGTGGCGAGTCGAGGCCGCTCACAGGTCGAGCACAGAACGGCTCGCATCTCGTTCACTGTGGTGCAGTGACCACACTCCCATGGTGACAGAGAGGGACTGAGAGACAACAGAGAAGAGTTACATTAGAGGTATAGATCATCTGCCCCTCTCCTTCTTCAACAGCACTCCAATGCATGGATGCCCTCAGTGCTTTGTGGATACTCTTCTCCATGGGACTGAACAAATGGATAGAAAACAAATTACTCTGTGATCTTATTAAGCCAGTCAACCACACTGCCGTCAGATGAGAAAGTGAGATAGACAGGCTTTAAAGTGAACCAAAAGGCTTTAAATATCATCATATTCCTGGAGAGTTCACTCCTCTCTGGCAGGAGAGTGTGCAGCATCCAGGCATAAACCAGCAGGCTGAAGAACAGCCTCTTCCCAGATGCTTGAGACTGTTGAACCGCTCCATACTGCCACACCTCTGAATCTATATCTAGCACTTGCTGTATGCTGCTACTGTCATAAATCAAATTTAAGTATGTTATTTATCATCTATTTATGTTATCACAATAGTACTGAGACCTGAGTACTGCAGCTCATGTGCACCTCGTGTTTCAAGTGTAAGACAATAGATCTATCTATCTACCGTTTTTCTCCTCACCTGGATGTTTTGGCTGGTGTGACTATAGTTCTGTTGTGTCCTTTGCGGTCAGGGTGAGAATGGAAGAGCTTGTCACAGTTCACGCACAATCTCTGGACACAGGTGGAGCACTGAGCGTAGACAGCAGAGATACCACAGATGCTGCAGGTCTCTTTAGGTGCAAAAACAGACACATAGCACAAAAAAACAGGTTAAAAAAAACAGAGACAGCTACAAAAACGAGCTGCTAGCTGCTCTTATGGTTTCTTGGTGGCATACCCTGTTTGTTTTTCTGTGTTTTGTCTCTCTTGTGATTGGCTCTGGAGGGGTGGCGGTGGAAGAGGTCGTCACATGCATCGCAAAAGACTCGATTGTCACAAGACGGGCAAACCAGAGAGGTAGCATTACCACACAAACTACACTCACTCGCTGCAGGAGAGCCTGGAGACAAAGACAGAAAAAGAATGCCATAAATATTTAGCAATGCCCCTGGGACAATAAAAAGTGAACTTGCCCAATGGACAAGTCAGATTTGGACCGGGTTGATTTCTATGAGGGGCAGGGGGTGAGTTTATCATCATGTGACTTTACTTCATTCATTCATTTATTCATTTGTTCGTTCATTAACGAACAACCACAGCTGGTGTTTCTGTGAACTACCTGGAGCTCCTGTGATTCAAATATGTACAGTATGTTAAAATGAATGAATCAGAATTGTTTTTATTACTCTTTTAGATGGAAAGTTGTTAACTTCAATGTGTAGACTTGAATATGTAACAGCCAATAATGAGGAAAGAAAAAACCGGTGAACTATTTTTTTAACCACACGTTGACTAAAGTGAGTCAAAACTGACTGAAGCAGGTTGTGATGTGTGGCAGCAGCTCACCTGTTGATGGTTTTAAAGGCTGTTCTCCCACTCTGAGGCATGGAACAGGTTTAGGTGAAGGAGAGAGGACCTGGGTTTGTCTCCCTGCTGCTCCTCTGCAGGCGGTGCCCCCACTAGGTCAGTCCCCACTGTGTCCTACAGAAAACAGCAGCACAGTAAAAACACTGATGGAAGTCAATGGATGAATGAAGCCTGCAGCTAAATACCATGACCACAGCGCTGCCATCAGTCACTAACACAGTTTTTGATTATTTTATATCACTGTATGTGTTTAACATCACTTTACTTTGCAGAAGATTCTGCAGGAATACTGTCAACCAATATTTGATAAGTGATTTTAACTATAGATTTATTACATGATCACTTTGCGAGTATGCTTTGTATGAACATGCACATAGGAATAAGAGTGAACTGTGGTAACATATTCTGTTTAAACTTTTGTAAAATTGCCGAATGATGAATATATGTGATTCAGCATAAAGTTCATGCTTTTATTCTATTACTTTTCAAGCTCAAGATACAAAATATAAAATATACCACAATATGAACACTGGAATAATACCAAATGTGCAATGTTCAGTATCATATTTACCATGAAAAACAGCAATTGGAATAAAGAAAAGAAAATACCATCAAATAAAATATTATAATATAATAATGATTTTGAGAGTAGTGAAGTAGGAACATGATAATGAGGGTGGATGTAGGAGCTCTGACTGACCAAAATAAAGTACAATGCTACTGAGAATGTTTGTACAGACCTGCTGCATGAGAGATGGGAGGATATCTTTGAAGGTTTCTAGGTGAGGATGGGTGCCCTAAACAAACAGACACAAGTGAGATTTGTTGAATCCACTGAACAAAAACTGCTGATCATAAATGATCACAGCAACCAGATGAGCCACTGAGATAGATACGAACCTTAATGATCATGTCCACCTCTGTGCGTAAGGCCATGACCTCCAGTGTGACCGCAGCGACTTTTTCAGCATCTGGTTCGCTGACTTCATCTGGGAAACTGAGGCCATCTATCTGCTGGTTGGTGTAACCGTAGAGAAAGAGGACTCGTCGCCCTCCCTGTGAGAAGAAGCCAGGGGTGTAAAACTTCAACCAAACCTCACTCAAGGATGACACATACAGATTTTCACATAAAAAGAGAAGATCTGCACTTAATGATTTGACATTCTGACAGAACTCTCCATCCTCTCGGTCTTTTACTCACCTTCATGGCATCCACTGTGGATCTGAAGACAGGGTTGTTGTGCTTGACGCTCCTCCAGTATCTGGGCCTGGCAGGGCAGGTCAGGTTACAGCCGTACTTCTCCAGGATGCTCAAGGCCTTGACTAGTTTACTCAACGCATCCAGGACCTGATTTATGGATAAAGTTGCTGCGTTAGTGATGTCCTTCTATACAAAGGCTCGGTCAACTGTTGACCACCACACAGTGTATATCCACATTCTTTTACTAACAACTAGCAGCATGGTATGCAAAACACATCGTTGCTATCACCTGGTCAGATACTGGATCTTGAGAATATGATTTGTCTCCCTTGCAACGCAACACTTATGGTGCTGACAATGCACAACAATGTTGAGACACTTTTCACCCCTCTGCAGCTCCTGCAGTTTGGATATGGTACTGGGCCAAAAGGTGATTTTTGATGAGGTGATTTACCTCATCACAGCTAACATCAACTCAATCTGTCTCAGTCTTTCAACTGTGTATACGTACAGAACTACATACAAACAACTCTGGATATTTATCACAGCATTGTAAGATTCATCATCTTTTTAAGTGGTACCAGAACAGGTGGACCCCAGTCCACAGTCTACACTGGCAGTTGATGCAGTGTCTGTTTTTTGGAGATCTTCTGCCCTCTAGTGCTCAGACATTATTAGATGCAGTTTTGCCTAACATCTGTATAAGATGAACTGAAGGGACTCATTTTCTGGCATTTTATGTCCATGACAGCAAAATTAACATTTCTCATGGTTCATCTGCTCTTTAAATTATTTATCCAGTTTAACTGTATTTTACTATATTTCACACAGACCAACATTATTTATGTAAATACTGATAATTTTTGGAGTGAAAGGTGCAATTGCAACCCTAAAAGTTCAACATTTTCTCTCAAGGCATCAAAACTTCATGTGTGCATCCCCCCTTTCGATGGAAGTTTAAAAAATAAAAAGGAAATTTGAAGTTAAGATCAGTGTGTGTTAGAAAGGAAGTTTCAGAGAGCATCACCAGCACGACAGAATCAGCTGAGAGGAACCTTTACCTCCTGTTTGCTGTGGGCGGTGACGTTCTCCCTCAGCATGGTCTCGGCTGCCAGGTGATGGTACTTCTCTGACAGGGGTAGATTGATCCCGGCCATGGCCTGGACCTCAGACTTCACATTCTGGGCTGAGCCTGAAGAGGAGAGCAGGGACTGGGCTCTGCTCCTGACCTCGTCCATCTCTAAAGATGGAGGGTTGCTGCTCATTGCTGCTGAAATGAGAAGCTGACAGTTCAATAATGAATTAATAATCTTTTCTGTGATCAACTTTTTAATTGAATTCTTACATTTCTAAATTAAAAAAATATAGATATAACAGACATATAATAACATAACTGAAAGAAAAGAAAATAATAACAATAATAATAGTGCTAATACTAATAATAAATTAAAGCTAAGAGCTAGCCACCATTAATTAATGATTTAAGTGATTGATCACAAAATTAAAATCTAATATTTGTATGAGCAAGCTCCTCAAATGTGATATTGCTCTATTTTCTAACATTTTATGGACCACACAATCATAACTAACGTAGAAAAATCCTAACTTTCATCACAGACATCTGAAAACAGAAGTCCGGATGTGAACACCTCAAACTGCTAAAACAGAAAAATTCTGATTTCACATATTACAAAGGACATATCACACCTAGTAAAGGATAACTAAAATATTAAGAATTCCTGCTGATAATTTTGCTTTAGTGCAATTAATGACTCTTACATAACTGTTCACTACACTGACAAAGTGCAGAACATCAGTGAGGAAGAAGCAGCCTACCCACGTACCTGACAGATCTACTGATACAGTTTCTGCTGTTTGTTCTCGTGTGGGCTGTCAGCAAGTAGTAGAAAGATAGGACATATGAGGTCTCTGTAGGATAGTGTCCTAATTCTACTTTTATTTCATCATATGACAGCATGACATTAACCTGGGGAAGTCCAGGTTAATAATAGTTTCACTCGCCATGACATTAAAGTAGTAAACAGTTGTCCAGCTTCATTAATAAATCATAAACACGACCAGACAACACTTTAGACAAGTGTTTTTTAAACGTGAGACCTTACAGAAGAACAGTCCATGTTGTCATTTGTTAGTTTTGCTGTGTTCATGTTAGAACCGGTGAGACAGAAAGCAAAGCTGACAACAATAATTCACATTTGGTGAAAACGAAACTTTCAGACATGTAGCGCCACAGCTCCATACCTGTCCTGTTGAAGGCTGCTCTTCACGGCAGCGTCGTCCCCCCGAGTCCGACTGGAAAACTCTACACACGGCCGTTCATTTAAGTACCGTGGTTTTACATAGATATCCGTGTTAAAGTCTCACCTTCCCTGAGTTGACAGCGTAGCTCTGGAGCTAGCTTCAAACGCGGAACTACACTTCAACGTTTTGTGTTTCTGCTGCACTTCCTGTTCTTTCAAAACAAAAGCGGGTTTCTACAAATTAAAAGCAGTGAGTCAGAACACATTCCTTGAAGGCTTCTATGCTTCAAAGTTTTCACCCAACTGTTAACATAAAAACTAAGTCGTCAAACTACTTTAACCAAACCTCTGAGTGTTTTTGCAAAACCAAACACTCACATAACTTTTATCTGTGCTAAAAATCAAACTTAAAAAATCAGATACAGGCAATGTTTTTATATAAATATTTTCAGACAACTCCAGCATGACCTGAAAGTGTAATAAATCTTTGAATTCAGAAGTTACAAACACTAAAATTTGTCAAAAAGTCGAATCTAAGGTACCTTGTCCAGCGAGAGAGAGAGAGTTCTCCCCCTCCTCTTCCTCTTCTACTTGTCAATTCTTCATCACCCTGCACTCTGACCTGGTTTCATCTCATCATCAGTAAAAAGTGTGAACAGTTTTCAGTTGTGTTAAAGTCCAGATACTTGTGCTGTAACTGTGTTTGACCTCTTCCACCTGTAATCAACAAAATCTAAATGGAAACTTGTTATGAACACTGAAGTGATGAACACTTGAAGGTGTGTGCTGTCTTTGCAGTGAGATTGTGGTGATACATGTTGTCTAGTCATACTTGTTTTTCCTCTCATCCAACAAAAACCTTCACACCTTGTTTGTCCTGCAGTTTTGGGAGGTCATCAGTCATGAGCACAATATTGACACAGCTGCCACTTGGTGACAGTGATGTGCAGCTGGACAGGATCAATGTTAATTACAGTGAGGCCTCAGGTAAATCAAGGAACTGTTCCTTTAATTGCATTGTGCTTGGACTTCACATTTCTATTACATTTCATATTGCCTCTTCAGGTGGTAAATGTTCCCCATGTGTTGTGCTCTAGAGCTTCAGCAGAGCTTTCAGTGAGTGTGTGAGTGAAAAACATTTTCGAAGACATGTATTTTCAAGCATTACATGTCACATTTTAAGACAACTCCAAACTTCCTGCTTAAAAACAAACAAACAAACAATTTAATTCAAGGCAAATCTTAAATTCTGATGTGAGTGTTGACACACACACACTCCTGGAACCACTGGGTCATGGTTCCCTAACATCTTTCCAACGTTAGGGAACCTAACCCTAACCCTAAATAATTACATAGTGTGCCCTTAATGTGCTAAGAGGCTCAAAGTATATGGTAATACATTAAACCTGGTGTATGAGATACGACCAAAGACAGAGAGCTTTGGGTTCAGACAAAGTTCCTCTCTATAGTGCTAACAAACTGCACCAACGAACGGGCTCGTCCGGGAGTTGAACCCGGGACCTCTTGCACCCGAAGCGAGAATCATACCACTAGACCAACGAGCCACAAAAAGCTTACACAAATATTACAAAAATTAAATACTATTTCAGCTTTGCAACACAGGGCAAAACCTTGACAGAGTTTCATATTAGTTACTCTTGCATTTAAGTACATGCTCTAGACCCAAAGAGCTAAAACTAACTGTCGTTGACTACATATGATAACTTGCATCATTGAAAGAATTCAATTGGTGCAGTAAGTCTACTTGTGAATGTGAATGATGATTGCTGCTGCTGTCCAGAGCGCTCGTCCGGGAGTTGAACCATGAGGAACGAGCCATGGGAGTATGATTGTATGGTGATCAAATTCTAAACTTTACAAAGTAAGTCTAGTTCTGGTTCCTTTAAATTGCTCTATGTGCTTGACTGTAGAATACATAAGAAGCGCAGCATACTACAGAAACATGGTTAAGGTAAATGTGGCCCTAAGATGTTTCATACGGGTAATGTAAGTTGACAGCTTACAATAGTGCATCTTGGTGTTTTAGTTTAGTTTAGTTCTGCTTTGGCATATTATGAAAGATCACTGCTACAATAGTTCAGAGGGCTCGTCCGGGATTTGAACCCGGGACCTCTCGCACCCAAAGCGAGAATCATACCCCTAGACCAACGAGCCACCTGTCACCATATTCAAAATCTGAGAAAAAATTAGTAGAGATATTCTCCTTTAGGTTCCTCTCTCCAGGTCTTGACGGGTCAAACTGAACCCGACACAGCCTCAGTGCACAAACATTTGGTAGCACCTGTATAAAAGTATAACATTTTAAAAGTATTTTCATTTTTGTGTATTTCGGGTCACCTTTTTTTTTTTTTTTTGTCTTTTTTTTCTTTTATTGTACAAATAGATTCACCACAAAACACACACTGGTTTCAGGCCCAAATCACAATCGTAACAGTTCACTGGATGGATACACCATTAAAATTTGAAATTTAATTTCTTTTGCTTTTGGATTTATGGTGAACTTTAAATATTTGGATCTTAGTGAGTGTATAATATCCTTGGAGAACAATTGTGAAATTGAATTTCTGTATGAAATCATGGGGCATGAGATGCTATTATAAATTTTCCAGATTTTGTTTGGGATTTTAAAGGGGAAGTGACACAGCCAGCCAAATGGATATTCAGTGTACTTAAAAATTGTGTAACTAACACAATAATGTAAACATAAAAGAAAAAAGAAGTTTAGTTTTGCGTATTTTAGCTAGGGGTTGGTAGGTTGTTGAACAAGATGGCCGTGTCCTAGCTAAAAAACTACTGCAAAATGTAACTAAACTTTCATTTTATCTTGTTTATATGTCATGTGTTAGTTAGGCCTATACATTTTTTAAGTGCACTTTAATGAATTATATTAAGTTGGCTGACTGCTTCTCCTCCCCTTTAACATCATTGAAGTCACAGCCACAGACAAAATAATGCAGGAGACAAGAGATGTGAGTAGGACTGGATTAACCCTAAAATACAGTTGGTTATGGCTAAAGTTATAAATGCAAGTGTTAGCATAGCGAAAGACATTATATTGAAGGCAGAAGTTCTCGGGTATTTTATTTATACTGCCGTCAAATATCAAAACGGGTCAAATTTGACCGAACAGTATGTAAGTGTGAATACCTTTAAATGAAATGTAGGGAAACTCCTCACAGTGGAGCAGTCAGCCACACTCAGACACGGTGGGAGGAGCTAAGTGCACCATCTGACATCAAAATCGAAAGTAAACTGGATGAGGAAATAAAGTATCACACCAGCGATACGGCTTGTCCTCTCCTGCCCCCCGTCGCTCCCAGTTTTAGCAGATAAAGAATCATATTTATTAGTCGTGAACCTGAAACGTTTGCTCGGTCATGTCGAAGACCTCCACTCTGAAAATCAACAGCGCCAGTGCTGTGAAGGTAAGAGATGAGCTGGTGCGGTGAACGCGCTCCGGACGGGGCAGGCAGGAAAGGCTGCATGAGGGGACGACGTGGTTTGAAGGGACTTTCATTTATTGATTTATTTTTAATATTTAGTCAGTTTTATGCAGCTGAAATATCTGAAATGTTCTTCAGCAACATGTTGGAGTCGTTTTTTGTTTAAAGTGACGGGAAGTCCCTTAATAAGAGGAAAACGAAAGTGAAGCTGAAATGTTTAAAGTGATTCAGCAGCTTCACTAATGTGTGTTTTAATCGCTTTGTCTTTGTATACAGGTGGAAAACTTCCGCCAGTCACTGTACCATGAGGTCTGTACAGCCATTTATTATACATATATAAGGAACATGTACATTTCCATTCAGTGACCTCTGCAGCTTCAGATTTGACCTTTTTATTGGTTTCCTATCCAGGCAGAGAACCTGTTCTCCAGCTACATCCCACTGAAGATCATTCAGCTGGATGCTCTGCTCAGGGTCAGCACATTTTACCACAACACATGGTGCACGGTCATCAGTGTTTTCTGTTCTTTATCTCATTTTATCTCCTCTCCGTGTTTTCAGGATGACGCCCTCAGCCTCACTGACATGTCCTCGCTCCAGGCCCCGCTGGACATCCCCATCCCAGACCCTCCCTCCCCGGAGGACGAGGTGAGACCAGCCAAAGGCTTTGGTTGCATTTTATTTAATTTTTGTGTTCATCCACTTCACTTTTTTCAGTCATTATTTGTGAGATTCAAATTCATTGTAATTTTGCACAAAATAGCTCAGTGCACATCCATTGGCAAGGATGACTACATAGTCAGCTGTGATCACACTATATATAGGCACACGTTAAAGGAAATGAGTTCTTTTTGGATGTAAAGGTTAATTAGTGGTTTCCTACCTTTCCCATGATGCCTCCCAACCTGACACCTTGATGCTGTAACACAATTTTGATTTTGAATCCTCTTTGTATGATTTATCAGACGCAGTCTTTGTCGTGTTTGCCCTCACATCAGTGTAAAAGATTGAGATTCAACACTAATAAGCCTTCAGCTGGACAACAGGATGGAACATGTTGCTCTATAGAGATTTACAAGCTCAGGCTGCAACAGTAACAAAATGCCTGCCGCTGCCAGATCCACTGTGTTGCATTGTAGTGGAATAGAATGTAGTAGAATTAAAATGGCACCATAAGACACAGTTAAGCGTCTTAAAGGGATAGTTCAGTTTTTTTGAAGTTGGGTTGTATGAGGCACAAATGACCACTAAGTATAATATCTGCAGTAGAAAGCCTGTCTGGGTGGAGGAATACCAAAACAGCTCATAGATGAATTGATCTAGATCTCTTGCGGAGCCTGCCTGCGCAGAGGAATACTGAGTGGGTTGGTTAGTTCCAGATAAACCAACTTTTTTCCGACCAGCTGATGCATTGTAAATTTAAACTTTATATCATACTCTTGAACTGGTGTATTATTTTGAGACGGGACATCTTGTAGGCGGCGAAAATACACTGATTAATCGTTCCCCATTCACAACCATTCACTGCCTGCGTCTCACTGCAGTGTGATGCGCCAGTACTTCTCAGTGTGGGGGAGCAGAGACCTTTCTACTGCAGATATTATACTTAGTGGCCATTTGTACCTCATACAACCCCACTTCAAAAAAACTGAACTACCCCTTTAAGGTGGCCCCTGATCAATGTCTGCATTTAGCTGCATCAGAAGCTAATAGAAATGATCCCTTTTTGACTTTGCAAAACTGATTTCACAGGAAATGGAGACAGACAAAAATGAAGATGATGAGAAGAAAAAGAAGAAAGGTAGAGTGTTTTTCTCCTTTTTCTTTTGTGGTAGTTGTGAAGGTTGACAGGTGTCGTGTGTAACCTGCACACAATGTTTCTGATGTAATGATGATAATAAAAAAGGTGTCTTCTTTTCATCTGCAGCTCCAAAATGTGGCTTCATCAAGGGGAACGAGAAGATCATGACGCTTCTAGACAGGGTGAAACCAGAGATAGTGGCTCTCAGAGAGACCATCATTGTTGTAAGTGAATCACTGCCAGTGTAAAGATAAATACTGACCCTCTATCTGCTGTAAACACTACATTGAGTCGACACCGTGAAAAGCTCCAGTGTTTTTGCTGCTTAAACTCACCTGTGCTCGTGTGTTTGCCTGCAGGCATCCTGCTGGATCCAACATCTCATCCCCAAGATTGAAGATGGAAATGACTTTGGAGTTGCCATCCAGGTACATTTCCATTCCAAAGACTGTACCATGCGTACATGGTGTTTTAGTTCAGATAATTTGTTTACTGATCAATAATTGTCTCCCTTTTTCCTATGACAGGAGAAAATCTTGGAGAGAATCGCTGCTGTAAAGACCAAAGTTGATGGTTTTCAGACAAACATCAACAAGTAGGTTGGATGTAGAAGCTGGTGTTAAGTGTAATGGTGGATACTAACATCACTCACCTGTTAGAGATGTACAGATTGTCTGGTTTACTTTGTGTTTTGGCAAATAATTAACAGCAGGTTAATTAAGAGACAGGATGTTTTGACTCTTTTGACTCCCTCTGTCTTCTTTAATGATCAGGTACTTCTCAGAGAGGGGGGACGCTGTTGCCAAAGCCTCCAAAGACACACATGTGGTAAGTATTAATGTGCTCGTCTTTATTCACGAGTTCATTAAAAGAGGTACTCACATTGATCACACACTCCACTAAACAGACACTTCAGAGGCACTTATTACAATTTTTTGCTCAACGTTTGTCTGACAGTTGTGAAGTGTGTGAGAAGGTTTTGCTCTGTGGGTTGACAGAATTTCCCCCTTTTACTGTTAATGAGCCCTATCAATTTGCGGAAATGCTTTATCATAAAGCTGATCTTTGAATATGATACGTTGCTGTAGAATATATTGGCAAATTACACAATGATGCACCAGTGATGTTAATACATTAGTAAAACACTAACAATAATACTAGAGCCACGGGAGACAGGAGGCTCAGTGAACTCTGCCAATGATAAAAATTTGCAGCCAATTTCTCCATTATTTGTCTTTTTAATGATGTTCCTCTATATGACAGGGCAGCTAATTAAAATGCTGATGACAGTTTTTATGCTTTAACCTCCATATTTCAATTATTTTATATTTAAATACAGATGGACAAGAATTCCCACCAGTTTACTGCTGAACTGTGCAGAAAACCAGCCAGAGATGGGGAAGAATTTTTCATATTGGTTCATCTGATAGGTTCACATTTGTTCAAACACCGTTGCTGATGGACTGAGTCATTGTTGATCACACAACACTTTTTTAATCCATCCATTCATCCGTAATCCATGCATGCACGATCAAGGCTGAAACCCTAGGTGCCAGCTGACACAGGGTGAGGATGGGGGACACACTGGACAGATTGCCAGTTGTTAGTCTGTCGACAGGCTGTGGAGACAAACAACTTCAGTTCACATTCACACCTTTGGGCAAATATTGTCATGAATCAACTCGTGCCCATATTTTTGGACTGTGGGAGGAACCAGGAGAACCCACTCAGGTGTAACATAAACAGAGCATGATGTTTTCACGAGAGGTCATGGTGTTCATGCAGCTACTGTACTAAATTAAACAGCTCTCAGATCAGGTGTGAGTCAGGTGACTCTCATCATGTTGGTGGAAATCAGACGTGTTGCCTGGCTCCTGCAGCTACAGTCACTTTTATCTGATGAGATTATCATTCATACATTTGTAGGACTGGCTCATTTGACTGAGCCTAGTGTGCATCCACCTTCACACACAGGCTTGATGTATGAAAATTCACAGCATACTCCTTTAACTCAGCCTCCTCTCTCTCCAGATGGACTACCGCTCTCTGGTGCACGAGAAGGACGAGACCATCTACTCTGAGATCAGAGTGATTGTTCTTGACATCCGTGGCTTCTATGTAAGTTGATTTTTCAGAAACATTAGAAGTATATACTGTAAGTCGCCTCAGACGGAAACATTCGAATATTGTTTTTTCTACCACTTTACTCTAGGCTGAACTCTATGACATCATCAGCAAGAATCTGGAGAAAGTGACCAATCCAAAAGGAGAGGAGAAGCCCTCAATGTACTGAAGCTGAAGAGGAGGTTACGATCTGATCAGCTGTATTGATTATCTGAGCAACCGTGTTCACTCGTGGTGCATGTTCATGTGAATCACTTAAAATACACAAACAAAATGAGAAAGAAGTTTCATTTACCGTTTTTTTGCTTTTCAGTTCAGTTTATGATAAAACAATAACTGGATCAGGTTTTTATCATTGCTGCATGGGTGTAGTTTTTGTTTTTAGTTTTAGTGTTTTGTACAAACACTTGCACTAAATTAAAGTTGTTGTACTTCTATGACTTTTAAAAAATAAAGTGAAAAAATGAATGAAGACATGGTGATAATTGGAGCTTTATTTGTAACAAAACCTGCCATTTTGTAATGTGTGATTCAGGATACACGGCTTTTTCATCTTTATTTAAAACAAATACTCAATTAGGAAAATTATTACAAAAATAGTTCCCTCCTCAAAGATCGAGAGAGAAGACCAATAACAACAACAACGACGTAGTCAACTAAAAAACACAAGGTGAGATTATCAAAACACAAAAATGTCCCAGTGACTCAAACTTCAGGACCTTCTCCACCAGGTATGAGCTGTAAATGAGAATAAAGAGACATTTTAGCTGTGAAGAAGACTTAACAACAGTGATGGGTCATGAAGGAGGTTTTTCTCATACCATGGTGATGTTATTGCCGTTGAGAAGGATCTGGTCCAGTTTGGTTATCCTCCTTCCCTCTGGTGTGATTTCACTGGAACACGGACAGTAAGAAGTCAACTCAACAAACAGCTGACATACTATAATAACTATAATACTTGATGCAAAACAAAAGAAAGGTACTTACAATTCTGTCACATCCTCCAAAACCATATCTAGGACACTGAGTTAGGGGCAAAATCTCAGGCAATGTTCAGAACAAACAGATCAAAAAAATCCAGAGGTGTATTAAACAGATTTTTTTTTTCTATTTGAAGAATTTACAACTTCACCAAAAGGATACTGACAAAGTCATCAAAACCCAGCAGAGTACCGACGATCTCTTTGTCTGTTTTCATGACGATGTGAATCCTGGAGCCGATACATTTATCCACGAGCTCTGAATGAGGAAAGACAGACTGGAGATTTAGTGATGGATTTTCTTTTATTTTCTTTTTATACACTTAGTCGCCTCTAGAGTTCTCCCTTTTATTTCTCTGATGCTTTAATGTTTCATTTTCATTTTTACAGTGGTTCACCCAGCCCAAGCTGCCTTCTGTCATTACTTCAGGCTTTGGGTGCCTTTATGCCATGCAGCCATCATTTAAATATCACTGCAGATCTGAATACTGTTCCTGACCATGTCCAGTGAACATCACTGTGCTCCCCAGTCACCATAATTGAATCCTTTAGGATATAGTAGAAAATAGGAACAATACGCAGCTCAAAATGTTTGATGAGAGCTGAGGGGGTTCGACCAAAAACTAATGAAGTTTCTAGTAAAGTGACCACTGAGTTTATAACTGCTCCATGATGATCTTCGCTGGACCATCACTGAGCCTCCCTGTCCTGCTGCCTCTAAGTCCCCATTAATGGTGCATTAATAGCCACCACGTCTGGTATAAATTGATTAATTGAAGCTATTTATGCTCAATATGAGGAAACAATGTTTGAGATGGGGCTCCCCCACGAGGTCAGATGATTAGTCAATAATACAGGACCCGCCATTATCTTAGTGTATTACATTGATACAGATAAATCAACAAATAAGCAACTAATGCAATTGGCTACCACAGGAGAGTACTTTGTTGCCGAATAAAGAAAATTGTGTTTAGTTGCATGCTAGCATGAGGCTAAGGTTAGTTAACGTTAGCTGTCTAACTTCTATCGGCTGCTGCTAAAATACCAGACCCCTTACTGTTGACAAGTACGCATACTTAGCTGTGTAAAAGAGAAAGTCAGCGTTATTTTAAAATGTACAAACCGAGTGGGAGCAACTGAGACGGATTCGTCGCTTGAGTGGCCGCCATTGTCAGTCCACGAGTAGTCAAAACCAATCGAAAGAAGAGACGTCAGCTCGTAGGCGAAAGCAATCGAATAGATCCTCAATCATGGTCGTTTTACATTTTACATTAAGACACAGAATGAACAATTGAATACAAATCATCCACTTAAATATAGAAAAAAACAAATTGATAAGTATAAATGAATTTAATCTCCCACGGCTGAACAGATATAATAGACTATGTTTTTCGATTTAGTTCAACGTGATGGCGCTGTCAATGCATGATGTCATTATTTGACTAAACAAAGATTAAAGAATCGAGGTCAAGATAACGACCCTCTTTGGGGTTTGCTGTATTAGATCATTTCATACATTTATACATCCTATCTATCTATCTATCTATCTATCTATCTATCTATCTATCTATCTATCTATCTATCTATCTATCTATAAGTTAGTATACACACAAAATGTAACATATCACACATATATGTGTGACTGTATTTATTATTTATTGTTTATTGTTTATTTACGATCTGTTACTGATTGGTGTATGTCATTAGTGATGTGAAAGCTAATGTTTAGTTCTGGTTGTTTCCCCTGGCCTCCTGGGCTGATCACTGTATGTGCACATGCAACATAGAAAAAAGCTGTTAGAAGACATCTCACAAGGGTCACACATAGAATGCACTGTATGGAACTAAATGTAATTTGTTCCATCATTCACTATTGAGTTCAACGTTTCAGCTCTCTTTCAACTGCATGCATGTTTTTGTTTTACCTGCTCGGGCTCTATCCTATGGTTCTATCTTGGTTCCAAAGCTTCCTCCCACACTCCAGAGATTTACACACTAGGTTAACTAGTGACCATAAATTGCCCACAGATGTAAATGTGAGTGCAAAGTTATTTGACCCCATATCAGCCTTGTGATAGACTGGTGACCTGCACTCGTCACTTGGAATTGGCTCCAACCACCTGCACTGATAAGCAGTATCCAATGGTCCGAAGGTTGTATTTCACCTACTGGCTTGTACATATTTTAATTTACCTTTACCTACCTGAGTTTTGTTGTTGTTGTTTTTTTTCTCCTGCATGTGCTTGTGTTCATCACTGGACATTGTTGGTCTTTGCACAAACATGCTAATTGTAAATAGCAAGATAGGCCAAAACAGGAAGTGCACTTCAGGGAACTATCTCACTCTGCCCGTCCTGCGGATCTTTGTGGGACGAAGCGGAACAGAAAACCCCCTCTGCTGCGGCTGAGTTGTGCTCCGGTCTGTTTACCGATCCAGGAGTTTACAAAACCCTCTGTGTCTTCGTTTCTACACCCGACCCCGGAGCTCAGAACGCCCCGGACCTGCCTAACCATCCAGGGGGAGGCGGGCATGGAGTCCCACGGCAGAGACGACGGGAAGGGGCCGGTGCTTCACATCGTGGTGGTTGGATTTCACCATAAAAAGGGCTGTCAGGTACATGAACCCTGCTCCATGCTAACGCAGCTAACTGCAAATAAAGCCACGGTTCCTCTATGGTTCCGTCTCCTGTGACTTCCAAACAGCTGACTGATAGACTGCAGCTTAATGAGTGTCTTTATTTTAATTATAGCTCTCATAAGCCTGCAGGGATGATGATAATTGTCCCCTGCCTGACATGCATTGAAGTTAAATCAGCTGTTTGCTCTGGCTCTGCTCACTGGCTTATGTAACATGGGCTCTGCGGCCAACTTAGACATCTTTCTAGTTCAGTGTATTCAGCAGCCAGAGGAGCCTTTTCATTCCAGGCTGCAGCTTGTCCTGGCCTCCACTGCTCCTGGATGCAGTAGATATGTCTCCCTCCTATCAAGCTGTGTTTGCATACAGCTGGCTGCTCGATGTGGTGCCTGGATGTTTACAGAGAGAAGTCTGGAGCTGTCTGACATTTTGTCTTGCTTCCCTGTGGATGAATTAGTAGTTACGATGTTGCAAACGATGCATGTGACTTTAAAGAAGCTGGAACCAGTAAATGTTTGACATAATCCATTTAAAAGTGACTGAATTAATCGATAATTAATAAGTAATTAGTTGATTATCAAAGAAGCTGCAGCCAGATTAATCCACTCATTGACTCAGTTCTATTATAGCACGTCTTATATCTCTGATAAGAACAATTTAATACCTGGACTGAGCTGCTACACTGCTGACATTTAACATTACTTGTGCATAATATCATCAGGCATGCAGGTAAACTCCACTATCAATGAATCTGTAGGTTATTCATTGATTATTAGTTCTGTCCTAAAGAATGGGAGAAAAACTCTGTTCGTCATTCAAACTGCTTCCTGTATATGAAACCTCTAACTGTTCTCATATATCAAAGAAAAGCAGGAAGTTTTCACATTTGAAAAGCTCGTACCAGCAAGTTTTAGCTCTGTTTACTAACCCTAACCCTAAAGCTCAAAGAAGTAATCAATTATCAAGATAGTTGCAGGTTCATTTCCTCTTTGTCGACTAATCAATTAAGCAACTTACCGCTGCAGCTCTAATCTCTGGAAAGAGCTTTGAATCAAGAGACTCTTGCTCCTCTGAGAGATGTTAGAGTGTCACCCTTATGTTTGTTGTGCATCAGTGACTTTATAACTGATGAATTATTTGTGCACATAAATAGATCAAACCTTTGATGCTTCCATCAGTGGGAATCTGCTGCTTTATCTCATCTTAACTTTAAGCAAACTGAAGTTTGACAGTGTGAACACGCTGTCAACTGTCAGAACAGTGCTGTTACTCTTTTCTCAGGTTGTGTAGCCCATACGTATCAGGTTCATCAATGATTAATAATTGAAATAATCATTAAATGCAGATCTGTTTGCAAGAGAGATTTGATCTGACTTCCTCAATAGATGAATCTTAATTAAACAACCAATATAATCCAGACACCATACAGCCTGCAGGAGCAGGGAAGACCACAACATGAGGATCTGTTTGTCTTAGTTCATCAATTAACTATTTCAGTCAGTTGACAGGTCATTTTCTGCAAAGTAAAGGTTTCTTTACTCATAAATCAAATGGTTGGGCTGCAACTGAGCCGTTTTCCACTTTAAGTTCATGCAAGGATCAGTTTCCTTGTTAGTTGTATTGTATATTGTCTTCAGATATCTTGTCTGTGAAATGTTTAATTCAGCATCAGATGTTTTCTTAAGTCAGTTATGACAAACTGATTATAAACTGATTAAATTGATAAATCAGTTATTGAAATAAGTGAAGTTAAAAAGGCTCATGTGTGGTTTTGCTGCTCTTGCCCTTGTAAACCAGTTTTCCAACAACTAACATTAAACCCACAGACCTGTCTGACCTCTGACCTCCAGCATATTAACACCTGTTAATTAGTGAGAGTGTGCATGTGGCATTCAGCATGAGTGGCTGTAATGCGTCCTCTCATTACCACCCGGTCTTCTCTCTCTTCTTCCTCTTCCTCCTGCTCCTCTTCTTCAAAACTCATGAAACGCACAGGCCGCGCTGCAGCCACGAACCCAAACACTTGCGTGTTGTGCTTGTTGTCGCTGCTGCTCTCCATCTGTCTCTGGGATGCTCCCTCTGAGGCTTGTTTGCCTCGACTAAGTGGCAGCAGCTGCTGTTTGAGCAGAAAGATAAAAAAAGCTCGTTTTTCGACTGAAGCAGGAGCTCAGCAGACAGTGCACACTCTTGGTCTCAGGTAATGAGCCTGTTGCCTGTGTTAACGGAGGTTATCTGAGAGGGGGGTCAGCGATCTCCCGCTGGGTATCAGATGATTGGGTGCCTTTAATCCCTCTGTCTCCGTCTCTCTCTGACCTGCCGTCCATCTGTTTCTCCGTCAGGAGGCTTATTGAAGAGACGTGGATGTGTTTCAGTTCAGAGCATCACTCTGGAGGAAGGAGTGGCAGCTCGCCCCGAGGCAGCGCACTCTGCAGCAGTTTATCCGTAAAGACTGAATCATTGTTGTGGGGCGTGTGTGTGTTTGTGCACGTGTGTGTGTGTGTGGTGTTCAGGACCAGCAGGTTTCAGGTTAATCTTGTAGGAGGCTCTTAACCGGCGCTGCTTGCAGGAGGCCGGGCAACAATGGCCATGTGAAACTTTTCTAAAGCTCAGAAACAAAGGAGATAAAGAAAAGAGAGAGAGGTGGCAGCGTTAGCAGCAGTGACTGAGGACCAGACACTTCATGTGGGATTCAATTAGAGCTGCAAACCCTGATTATGTTTCATCTTATTTGGTCTACAGAAGATCTGACAGCAGTCACAGTCACATCAGGGGAGTTGATGTCTTAATGTTCAAACCCCGAATGTATTCAACTGACTTGAAAACATCAAAATCTGATATCAAAATGTTAAACTGACTCACTGGGCTACCAATCCAGATGGATGGATGTTGTGTTTGAAGATAAAATCAGATCTGGTTTTGTTTGTTGTTCTCCATGGAGGAATGTGATGTGTGAGAGCTGGGAGGAAGTTAAAGGAACATTTCACTGAGGACATGATGGTGACTCTCACTACACTCTCTCTCTCTCTCCTGTGCCCTCAGGTGGAGTTCTCCTACCCTCCTCTGTTGCCTGATGAGGGTCACGACAGTAACCTGCTGCCTGAGGAGTGGAAGTACCTCCCCTTCCTGGCTCTGCCTGACGGGGCACACAACTACCAGGAAGGTACGACCCTGCCTCTGCCTCACAGCTGATGCAGCAGATGATAGTGTCACCTCAAATCAGGTTTCATTCTATTGTTTGTTAGTATACAGAAAATCCTCAGGTTGTTGTGGGGTATGTTTGAAGACATCACCTCAGTCTTCTGGACGTCCATCCATTGTATATACAGCTTCTCTGTGCAGGGTCACAGGGGGCTGGAGCCAATCCCAGCTGACATAGGGTGAGGGCGGGGTTCAGCAGTTTATTTTAGAGACAAACGACCTCACACACTCACACACACATTCACACCTATGGGCTAATCAGACTAGTGTGCATGTTGTTGGACTGTGGTAGGAAGCTGGAGAACCCAGAGGGAACTGATGTAAACACAGAGAGAGGCCCAGGACCAAGAACCTTCCTGCTGTCAGGTGACACTAATATCCACTGCACCACCCAACCCTAACACAAAGGTCTTATCTTATGATGTGAAGAAATGTGATCATGTATTTATGCCACCACTGGTTGGTAGTTACATGTAACTATGTTAAACTAGTTCTACATGGTGGTCACAGAGACGATACTATACATAAGGTGAAACGATAAAATGATTGAATGTGAAAAAAAACTTTATTTATTCATGCAAACTCAAAGATCATTCAGGCTGATGATGCAGAGAGATAAAATTACTAGATAAACAATGGACGTCAATTTAAAGCCAACAAGAATCAGTTAAAACAGGAACAAACAGAAGAATGAAAGCAGCAAATGACTGTTGAGCAATATTCATCATTAAACAACTTTAGAGGAACTATGCAGGATTTTTACCTTCATTAAACAGCTTCACAGTAATTGTTACAGGGAGAATGGAGGCTCTCTGCCTTCCACCTGGCGTCTCCTGGCTGAAAACCAACCTTGCAAGATCAGAGCCTCCGACCCGGTGTCCCGGATCTTATCTCGGCGGCACCACAACACAAACGTGCCTCGTAACCTGTAGTTTCTTGTTTATGACAGATAAAACTAAACAAATATACACATCATGAAAGGTATATGATAAATAACGTTGTCACCGCGCCATGGATTGCTTTCTTGTCAGCTTTGTTGAAAACAAACGCACATGGCCGGGAGGACAGTTAGCAAAATGGTGAAAAAGCCTCTGGACTTGCATAGTTCTCCTTTAAACACACAGTGACCATGTGAGCTCTCTGACATTCAAACTGGTTTCAGTGTGAAACCACAGCTTCATCAAACCCAGAGCTGAGACCTGATCTCTGGAGCTAGCAGCTACCTTTCAGTACAGTATGTTTACTGTAGTTGTTGCAATTTTAGCCTGAGATGTCGTACCCAGGGCAGAAGAAGCCCATGATAACATGATAACAGTTGCTGTGCAGCCCATGGCTGTGACTGCAAGTCATAAATGAATGTGACCCAGATAAGACATCTGCATTCCAGCTCTGTGGAAACTACAACGATGACAGCTTTTATTTTGGGAAGAAGTCTTTGTGTAATTGTGTTAAAGACGAGTTCAGTGTCTCTTTGGAAACCAAAGACAGTGTCCAGGCTGTAAGGAGAGAGCAGGGCTGGGTGTTGGTGACACCGGGACCAACTGTCCCCATGTGCTGTGGTCATGTGACCGTCCCGTGGTTTACCACCACCACTGCCCTGTGAAGGCAGTCAGGAGGAAGTGAGGCAGAGTCCACATGCAGATTTCGAACTACACCGATCAGCACCGAGTGTGTGTGAGAACTGATGAGACACGGGACACAGAGTTTCTTATTTCCTGCTGATGGTTAGAGCTCTGCCGGGTTTTTGTGCGGCTCTGACTAAGGAGACAAAAATGTCTTGTGTTTTCATGTTGCATGACTGCACAGAGATCTCCCACAGGAAAAAATACTTCCTCCATCTTTTTTCTCTCGTTCTGTCTCTTTGAAGAGAGGAGAGCGATCAGAAAGTTTTGCATTCAGCATGTTTTAATCAGTGACACATGAAACAAGCTGTATATTTTTAGCCCCTGCAGGTTTCAGATCGCCTTTTACACACACATTAAAATGAACAATGTATAAATCTGTGACTCTGCACAGATTCATCACATCCAAAATAAACTGACTGTCCTTTACACATGTTTTACAAACATGTATTGTCCCGCAGGCCGCTCTGACACAGACAAGCGTTAGCGGCTGAATTGATTACAGTCTATAAATGAGGAATGAATCAGCTGTTTTGATAATGGAATTCTACTTTGATTCATTTTTCAAGAACGAATGCTGAACATTCGCAGTTTCAAGGCTTCAGAAAGTGAGAGTTGCTGCTTTTCTCCTCTTACATCAACATTAATGTGATATTTGGAGGTTTTTATTGTGTCAGTCAGACAACATTTTATGTTATAATTGATTCCAGGATGTCGTGTCCTGACACTGATTAATCAGTTAATTGGGAAATCGAAAACAAAAACACAAGTTGGAGCTATATATGTGTGTATCAGCATATCAGCCTAAATGCAGCAGAATGCTTCACACATTTCCACTTCCTGCAGATCATGATCCCACACTCTGACGGATTCTGTTTCACATTTCCAAAAAACCCAGGTGAATGTGAGCTGATCCCTGCTGTGTGTTTCTTAATCTGCTGCTGGTGTGTGTGCGCTGCTGCCACATCAGACCGTCAGCTGTGATGTGACCGACTCCCTCTCTGCACTGCGGCTCGTGAAAACAACCGTCCTGCTGATGTGACTGGGTGTTGGTCGCACTGGAAACACGCGGCACTGAAGCAGCCCCTGTCGAGCTGTGAAATGAACAGAGTCTGCTGATCTCTGGTGTCTCTGCTGCAGCCTCCAGTGACGGCTGATGCAGACATCTAAAGCAGAGAGTTGCTGTCTTTTTTTTTTTTTTTGCTTGGGCTGGTTTGCTCGATGTGCTGCAGCTGTGGCCTTGGTCCAGATGCCCCGTCGCTGCCTCCTCTGGTTAATCTGTGACGTCCACATTTCGACCTTTTCAACCCTGGTGTCGTCTCATCAGACCAGATCTAAACCACATTTGATACTGCTCTTCCTTCTGCCCTCAGATGGAAGGAAGGCCCCTCATTTCAATCCTTCTGCTGTAGTGCCTTTCATTTAATTGCTATAAACTGTAATTATTGATCATGGTCATATTGTTGGCCTCCTCCTGATCATTGCATATAAGGTTTGAGATCCAACTTCCACAGTTTCTATCTGTTTGCATGATTGTGGAGAATGGAAACATGTGTACCACCAGTAATCAATCACATTTTCTTTTTGCTTTTGTGTTTTGGAAAGGTCAAACATATCAGTGCTTGGATGTCAGGATTGCCCTTAAATGCACCAGAGTGATTCTTGCTTTTAAATCAGTGCATGTGTAAAACAGCACAACATGACTCGTGAGCAACTAAAGCAAATGCAAGCAAATATGTATTAAAATGGGAGAAGTGAAATGAGTGGCTGCATTTAACTGCATGATCCACTTTGGGAAACACTCTGCAGTCACTTCAACACACAGAACAGCTGCCTTGTTTCTCAGACATCTAAGAAGTAAATGTTTGAGCAGAGCAACAAACGCCAGCAGCAGCTTGTAATTGCTGTCTTCAGGTTGCATGTTTATCCAGTTTAGCTGCATTGGTGAAACTGCTGTGCTGTAAAACGATCACTGAAACATCTCTGCACAGCAGTTCTGTGGTTGATGTTAATTCTCTCTGCTTTGTACCTTCACTCTTACATAACCACCTCCTGTCGCTGAACTTTGCATATCTTACTGTCAGATGCATGTACTGATGCAGGAGCTGGAGCTTTCTCTGCAGCACAGTGAGCTCCTCCTGATCTCTGCTCACACATGGTGTGTTTAATGAACTGGCCTCTTCACTCTGATTTGTGCCATGGAAATAGTGTTTTGCAGATTCTTGTGAACAGTGCTTATGAACGATTGCATGCCACTCTATATTAAAGGTCCCATATAGTGTAAACATTGACGTCCATGTCTAGAGTGATTTTAAAGTAGATCTAGATTCTGTATTAATACTATGAAAGGGTTGAAGCCTGAAAAATCAACAAGCTGTATTCAGAAACTGAACCTTAAAACCAGCCGCCAGGACTTCTGTAACTTTGTGATGTCACAACAAAGCAGCCCCACCCACCTTCACCCACCATCCAGCCATGCAGGATTTGTTTTCTTTGAGAGTTTTACTTGCAAACTGCTCTGTTTTTGTTGGATAGCTTAAAAAACTGTGAGCCCATCAGAAGAGAGGATCAGAGCCTCCTCTCTTCTGATTGGCTAACACTGACCTGTTGTTATTAGAGCTCCAGAGAGAATCCTGAGAGAGGAGATGGAAAACAGATACCGTATATCTCCTTGTGGATGGACACTTCAGATAAAACACAGGAGAAGAGGAAAATACATCACTTTAATCTGCTCTTCCTGTTTTACAGACACTGTGTATTTTCACCTCCCACCGCTCAGTTCAGACATGAAGTGTGTGTATGGAGTGTCCTGTTATCGCCAGATAGAAGCAAAGGTCAGTTCACATACATTTTCTTGCCTTGATTTTGTTCCCTGTCTTAGTATATTACAGACTATGTGGCCATCAGTGACCAAAGATTAAACATCAAAATATATGCAAAGTACCAAGAACTAGCAGAGGTGTAATGCAGCAGTGAAACGTTTCACTGCCACATAAGTTGAGATATCTGCATCAGGGTGTTTATCATGACTCACACAAAGCCTTTTTGTTCTCTTCCTCCTTTGTGTTCATGATGGGAGGTTTGATTTGAAAATGAAAGGACAACATTTATTGTCCTGTTTTTGTCTTTAATGACATCAGCATGAGTTTGTCAGGAGGTCATCTGCTGAGCCGTTCCTCACACGCACAGTGCCCTCGCGATGTTTATATGTGTTTATTTCAAAATATTGTTTAAATCCCTCTCCAGGCCCTGAAGGTCCGGCAGGCTGATGTCACCAGGGAGACGGTTCAGAAGAGCGTGTGCGTCCTCAGCCGAGTGGTGAGTCAGTCAGAGGATGACGTCGTTATCTCTGAGTGTAATAGAAAAAGATTTGATTTCAGTCTCAGTATCTTTACAAGCCGGAGCTAATCAAATGAAGGGTCAAGTAACCGGGCCCTGAAGTACTGTCATGACCTCAGAGATGGAGGAGAGAGCAGAGAGGACTTTTCATTTCCATACATCTTCTGTGTTGGTCAGAAATGACGTCAGTGAGGCTCTAGAGTATCGTCTCCTGTCATCTGAGGTGAGGAAAGAATCTGCACATCAAGTCCCTGAAGTAAATTTCCCTTTGTCCAAACACAGATAACTGGATTTTAATTGGTGTAAAGCAGATTCAACATGATGCAAAACTGTAATACTGGAGGTGATATTAGAGGCTGTTTAATTATTAAGATAGTGTCTTTTTTTCTCAACACTGCAGTAATGAAATGCTGCAGTGTCTATGTTTTTACAGTCTTTACAGTCTGTAATGTGTGAGAGAGAGTTGGTATTGTTTGCTCAAGGGTTTGGTCTTAGGGAAAGGCAACAGATATTAAACAGCTGACATCACTAATGGTTGTCAGAGATTGAGGGCAGCCTCCAGCAGTGGTCAGAGAGCTCCCATAATTCAGCTGTGACAGCAAACAAACAGCTGACAGAGCAGGGAGGGGGGCGGTGCTGCTGGGAAAAATGGTAATAACTGTGTTTCCAGTTAATAAATGACCAAAGATGCACATCAGTGTCTGGCCGAGAACAAGCCCAGTGCCCTCTGTACGTTCCTGTTTCACCACCCAGCTGCTACATGCTGGTAGAGAAATCATGAGTAGTTCAGAAAGTCAACGGAAATGATTGACGGAGTTAAATTTTAACGTTGCGGTGGTGATTGCTTTATTTCCCCTTTTATATAGTTCCTGTGACAAAGCAGTGAAAGTTAAGTGTTGCTGTTATGGGACCAGGTGAACACACTAGCTGGATAGTAGGTTTGAACCATTCACTGACATATATATTGAAGTGGCAACATGGCCTGGTGCAGCATCCAAACTGCAGCAGCTGCAGTTTTTTGATGAAAGTAAAATGTGTCACAGCACAACAAGACTTACATCATCATTTTTTCCAGTGACAGAAAGGGAAAAATAAGTGAAAACATGACCTGCTCTCCATCCTCAAACTCAAAATACTTCATGCATTGTGACTGTATTTTTTGCATATTGTTCCGATCTGCTGGACAAATTTGGAAACCACTTTCCAAACGGTCACTTCCTGAAACAGACAAACCGCACCTGCTTCATGGCCAGCTGTGCACACATCTGCACAAAGTGGGCGCTCCTGTTGTGTTCTTGGTTTTGGGAAGTTTCAAAAATCATCAGTGCACAGTTTCACCGTTTCTATCGCAATCAATTTAACTCTTAATTTCTATAATCATACTTTTAAAAGATGCCTTTGTTCTATCACTGTGTCTTTCTATTTACCACAATTACGATCGACACTTAGTCCAGAGTGAGACTGGGATGTGTTGGACAGGAGCTCAATGATCCTGCGATTTAGCAAAATGTATTAAGTAGAATCAAGAATTTTTAATTATTATTGTTATATGCTGTTTTTATGTTCAAAAATATTTCAGCATGAAAATTCACAAACCGTCATCAGGTCAAGTGGCATCAGTCTAAAATCTTGGTTCAGTCAAATAAAAAAAAAAGAAAATTAAATATGAATATTTATTGAAATATTCATGAATCTACATTTTGGCTTCATCAGTAGATGCACACAATGTTAAGACTAGTGTAAACAATGTCATCATTTAGCAGCTAAAGAGCCAGATGTTTCCCTCAGGAGCTGGTGGTGGAGACCAAACATGGAGCTAAAAGAGCGGGAACACTGAACCAACATGACTCCAGTGAATGTTAACATGCTAACAAGCTCACCAGACAATCTGAAAAACCGGTAACACATCAGTGCTGTGCAAAACATGAGTGATGAAAAGATCTTAGGGGGCTGTTCCAGTCCTGGACAGTCAGGAGATAGTAGAAATCATGCAGTAGGTCTCCATGTGTGGTGGTGGTGAGCTGGTCAGAACCAGTCTGCCTGCATGTTGGTACCTACATGGTCACATGTCAGCTGAGGAGGTCACAGCCTGTGGAGCTGCTGACAACTGTCCAGCTGCTCTGCTGATCCTCTTATAAAGTTCCTCGACAGCATGCCACATCTGGATAACACTGTTTTGGGCATTAGGGTGGAAGGAGGGACATTTCAGAACATGATGTACACAGACGTGTACCACTGCTGCTTGGGGGGAAAAAGCACTCATGAGTGAGCATTGCTTTTCCTGTGATGAGACATGAGGTTTTTATGGGTCACACTGTAACTGACTCACACGCACGGTCTGTTGCTGACTGTTTGTTTTGATCTGCAGCCTCTCTACGGCCTGCTTCAAGCTAAACTCCAGCTCATAACACACGCCTACTTTGAGGAGAAGGACTTCTCGCAGATCTCCATTCTGAAGGTGAGGCCGGTGTTTTTAGTTCGTGCTGGTTAATGTTTGACTTCTGTGTCATCACCTCCACTCACGTCCCATTTCCCTGCAGGAACTCTACGACCACATGAACGGCTCTCTGAGGGGCTCCACTCTGGAGGGGTCGCAGGTTTATTTAGGTACTGCTTCCATTTCACAAGTCTGTAACACTGCACACTTAAACATTTCAGACACAGAGTTACACATAACCTGCACACAATAATGTCATATAGTGTAATGTAACGTAACGTTACATGACGTAGCGTAGCACAGCACAGCATAACACAATACAACACAGAATTACATTAAAAGAAAAAGCCCAAAAGTTGCAACTACATGTGTCATTTCACTAAAAACAGGATAATTTGCCAAAAGTTTTAATGATCTTTAGCACACGTGTAGCTTCATAAATACTAAGATGAAGTTGAAAATGGCTCCTAATGGTTAAAAATGGGCCACAAATATAAGGTTTTGCTGTGTTTTGTACTGTCAGACATGCAGAAACTCTTCAAGCTGAGCATATTTGTTGTTGTTGTGTCTCTTCGACATGTGACTGCTGCTAAACTGCACAAAAATGTTCATGCATTTTTCTCTGAGGGTGAATTCCCCATCTGTGTTTTCTCTCCTCAGGGTTGTCTCCAAGGGATTTAATACTGCACTTTCGACACAAGGTAGTAGATAATGGACGTGGAGATCATTTTAAAGAGTGTAATATTGTTTGTTTGCCTGGAGATAAGTCAGTTAATCAGTAAATGTCCTCTCACTGTCACAGGTCCTCATCCTCTTCAAGCTTATTCTGCTGGAGAAGAAGGTATGAATGCACACCACCCGTCCACCCCTGTAGTCATTCAGAGCTTTTGAAATGTGACTCATTGTGTCTATTGTGTTTTTTCTGGCTCATGTTTGCAGGTGCTGTTCTATGTGTCTCCTGTCAACAGACTAGTAGGAGCTCTGATGACAGTGTTATCACTGTTTCCAGGTCAGTAAAGACCAAAGTGAAAGAGCTTGACTCCTCCTGCATGACACATTCTCATTGTTTAATTTCATCCAACTGCAAAGATAATATGAAACTCTGAATATGAATCTGCCTGCGCTGCAGTAGTGATCATTAAAAAAACAAAAAAAAAAACTGCAGCAAAATTCAAATTCAGCCACCAGCAAATTATTTATAGAAGCAGAGGAGTCTGGGAAATTAGGCTTAAAATCCCTGTGGAGATGTGGAGCTGCACCTTCACCTTTTTATGAGACGCACAAATGAAGTGAGCTAAAATATGAACATTAATACTTTAGGTTTTAGTCTATATATTTACTGAATATACATCCATATATTCCCCTGTTGGTTTTAGTTCATCTTTGGGCTGGATTAAAGCCTGATGATCTGGGTTTCAGCCAGGTCTCATCTTTAGTATTTCCTTTTGTTATTTATTCCCCTTTTGCTTTTCTCAAGGCACTTTGTATCTTTTTAAGAAAAGTGCAATGAAAATAAAGCTTTCATTACCATACATGATTACTATGTTTTTAAAAAGTGCTAACAGAAACGTCTTAACATTAAAATTATCAAACTATCATCAGGTCAAGAGCCATCAGTAGTGGGTCTGTCTAAATCCTGGTTCAGACAAGTTAAAATAAAACAAACACTTGAAAAGTATTGACAGTTTCCCCAAACTGTGTGATCCACACTGTGTAAATCAGAGGAAACAGTCTAAACATTTAGCAGCTAAAGAGCCAGATGTTTCCTTAGAAGCAGGAGGAGACCATGGAGGTCTGGAGGTTGTAGAAGCAAAAGACACAGAAACATGAATATGATGGTACAATATGGCTTTTCTGTTTATCTGGTGGTGCAGGTATGATCGAGCACGGCCTGGTGGATTCTTCACACTACAGACCCAAGAGCAGTGTGTCGGAGGACATGAGCCTGGTGGAGAGCATCTCAGGGGCCGAGGAGTTCGTCTCGGTGTCTGTCACCGACCTCGCCAACACCACTCTGGAGCTGGAGGCGGGGGAGAACACTCAGCCGGCTGCAGAGTCCCTGTCCTCGGGGAACAGCACAGAGGGGGACAACCACCTCCTCAAACCCCCCTCACGGACCTCTCCAGAGTCCTCAGAGAGCGAGTGGGAGACCCTGGACCCCAGCGTGTTAGAGGAGGGGGCCGCTAAAGAGGCGACCGAGGGGACGGGAGTGGACGAGCTACCGGACACCTTCGACTCCAAACCGGGGACGCCCATCACCGTGCAGCCGCAGGCGGTCAGTGGTCAGGGAGGGGTCACTCAGGGTCTGCTGTCTGGTCTGGAGGAGGATCAGTACGGACTGCCGCTCGCCATCTTCACTAAGGTAACAACAACCTCTGACCAGCTACTTTTTATTGTCATCTATCTGTTATTTTAATTGTCTGTGATTTTACATATCGACATATTTAATACTGAAATCCATCAGCTGAACAGAGCAAATGAAATTGATTCTATGATTAATGATTTTATGTTGTGACATTAAAGCAACACTATGTACTTTCTCAACCTTAAAATAAGTTTCTAAACTCATTCAAGTGGTTCATTCAACAGTTAATAGGATGATTGGTGCCGCTGCTGCAGCCTGAGCGGGGTCGCGCCGGCTGCACCTGCACTTTGTTAGTTTCCTGTGCGGGTCTGCTGCGAAGGTGAAGCGTGCGACCTGCTTCATGAGCATCCCTGGGGAAGCAAAGTACGTGAATTTGTTAACGGTGCCGGTGCGGAAGGAAAGCAAAGATGGTTTTGTCGGAGGAGGCTTGAGAGAAAAAGTGACGGAGTGAATCAAACACGTTACAAACCTAGTCAGAGTTTTGTGTGTCTCTGGAGCTCTGGGGGGGGGGGGGGGGCTGGCCGTGTGTGGCCCAGCACAGGGCTCTTGTGTGCAGGTGAGAGGAGCTGGGAGACGGGCTTGAGCTTCATGCTGTACAAAATCCGACCCCCCCTGTAACTCTGAGTAGGGGAGTGAGATTCTGTTGGGGAGCTGTAAAATTCTACAACACCGCTCAGATATTTATTCCTCTCCATGTTTGGAAACTACATAGTGTTGCTTTAAAATGTAAACTCATTGTGGATGGAAACTCTTTCTGTGTGAGTTCTGGGGAACAGTTAGGGAGTTTCTGATCAATATTAGTTAACAAATAACTAATAAAAACAAACTCCCAGGCACCAGCTCAGCTCAGCCATGACTCATCAAATACGAAACCACCACAGCTTGTGTGTCTGTTGGGTGTGTCTTGATGTGTGTGTGTGTGTGTGTGTGTTGGGTGTGTCCACTGACACTGTAACCCACGTCAGTCCAGGCAGGCGGGTGGAGATAAGCAAACTGACCTTTGCCTGTTGTTGTTGCCAGGGTTACCTGTGTCTGCCCTACATGGCCCTGCAGCAGCACCATCTCCTATCAGACGTAACAGTGAGAGGCTTCGTTGCCGGGGCGACCAACATCCTCTTCCGCCAGCAGAGGCACCTGAGTGATGCTATAGTTGAGGTAAGTCCTGCACGTGTGACCAGATTGATTTCCTTTTCGCTGAACCGTAATCATTGCTCTCTGTGCTGCAGGTGGAGGAAGCTCGTATCCAGATCCAGGACCCTGAGCTCAGGAAGATGCTGAGTTTGACGACAGCAGACCTGCGCTTCGCCGACTACCTCGTCAAACACGTGACGGAGAACCGCGATGACGTCTTCTTGGACGGGACGGGCTGGGAGGGCGGAGACGAGTGGATCAGAGCTCAGTTCACCCTCTACCTCCACTCATTACTGTCCTCTGCATTACAGGAAGGTGGGTCACCTGTGGTCATTTGATGTGATGTGGTTTGTTTAATCCACAGTTGTATGTGATACAATAATCATTTGAAGCACATAATGATGATCAGTGTTCATTCATTTCAGATATTCTCTAAAGAAAGAAGAAAAAAAACACAATTTGTTGTTAATTAGAGGTAAAACACAGAACATTTAGTTATTTTTAAATGCTAAGATAACACAACCAAGACTTTTTACATATACAAAATTGGTCTATAAATAACCATCATTGCAGAATAAAAAATAAGAATTAAGTTTCTTAAAACAAATCAATGAGTCATATGTTTAGTCAGATGTGAATGGAGCAGTTAATGGAAAATAACCTGGAGGTGAATAATGATACACATGATCCAGCAGTGTTTCCCTGGAGTTAAAACGAATCCACTGGTGCTTTCCAGGAAACTTAAAAAAAAACTGATGGGGAAGTAACTGTGTTTTTAGATTGATCCTTTGTCATCCTCCAGCTGCCAGCTGCTTTCCATTCACTCCACTGCAACAAAAACAGATTAAATAAAAGATCCTTTGCCTCTACTGTTGTTTACTACATTGTTTTTGAAGTGGTTGAGACCAGAAGCTGTTCACAAGAAGTCTGGTGGTGCGTTCAGGAAGCAACTGTGGTTTTCCATAGAGTCATAGATGTTTCACACAATATCTTTTAATTGGATGTTTGGCCAACATGTATTAGATCCAACAGAAAATGACCTGTGTGCAGCAGTGGTACAGTATTGAGATTACACAGCTTGAGGGAGGCAGTAAAGTCTATACATTTATAATTCACACACACACACACACACACACACACACACACACATATCTATATATGCACATGCAATGGTGTCTCTAACATAACATGTTACATGTACTGTTACTGTAGACATCTGAATGTTTCCCTCACACAATGAGACTTTGATTTTCTTCCTCTGCTAATGTAAAGCTACATTCTGCTTTTCTGGCTTTTGTTTCTTTACTGTCACATTGGTTTAACTTTTATTTCCAGGAAACATTACACATTTTGAATGAGTGCTTATACTAGTTGTATTCAGAGCCTGTTGTGTTCAGAGGCAGTACTTATTATGATTAGAGCTGTAATCACTGTGTCCTGTAACTGTGATCATCACACTTAATGACTCTGTATGGAAAATGACAGTAAATCCAGTTATGCTGTTTAATCATGTTCACTGACTCTGTTTGACTTCCTGTTCTCGTCACTGTGCAGATAGCGAGCGGCTGCTGGCTGATTACGGAGCTCCGTTCATCACAGCCTGGAAGATCAGCCACAACTACAGAGTGTGGTACAGCAACAAGCACCCCGCCATGACCGCCATCACCCCGGGGTAAGGAACAGGAAGGGGAAAACTCTGAAGTCACCAACCACTCAGTTGATACAGGGAAACTTTTAGAAGCTCAGAGTGAAGGCAGGTCACACATGGTGGATTATTAACAAACAAAAAAGCATTTGAAGCATAATCACACTGAGAGAAAGTTGTAGATTTAGAAAACAAGAGGTGACACATTGGTTCAGAACAAAACACACTCACTAAAATTCCCTGTCTGACACATATTCCCCAGTCTGAATCAGTGTGAAGGACGGGTCCAGTTTAAAAGAGCTGCACTGGTTATGTTTTCAACACTGGTTTTTAAAAGAGAAACACGCTAAAAATATTTTTTTCATTTAAACAGAATAGAATAAAGCCTTAAATGTAAAATTGAATCTAAAAACAAGCATGACATTTGCTTTGTGTTGATTTAAATAAATCAGATGATGAATCTGACCAGATGTTCAACATCAGCTTCTGGTGCTGAACAGCTGAGGAAACAGACTGTAGAGATGCATTGATGTTTGACTGTAGTGTTCATCTTCAGCACAGCACAATTTATAATGATTTAATCTCTTATTATATGAATAATTCATTTTTCTGTCTTCTCTGTTGTGTTGATTGTAGTTGAACTGATCCTCCTGGAGACTGATGTTTAAAAAAACACATAATCATATTTATTCATTAATAAACACATGAATGATGGCTGCTTTCCCTCTGCAGACACCCGTTCCAGGGCCAGTACAGTGTTGCTGACATGAAACTACGACTCTCCCAGTGAGTATTACTTCATCAGTACTTTGATTCCTTTCATTTCCTGCTGTTAAGCTTAATATTCACTCAAGTGGAAATCTGTCTTTGACTTCTTCAGTATATTAGTTTGTTTGTTTTTTTTTATTCTTTGCTGTAGTTCAGTTGATACCGTCGCCACCAACACCTGCATGTTGCTGCCCTCTAGTTGCAACAAGATGTCGTGTCAGTGAACGTGACAGGTTCAGGAAGTGACACTTCCATTCGGCAGCTCTCACTATCAATATTTCAGTGTCTTGATGCTTTGAAAAGAAACATATGAAAAGTGACTGCAAAACCTTTAAATCAGAGATAGATTTCATCCTGATGTAGTTATTTATTACATGTAGAAATGTTGGCTCATTTTAACTTATTTAAATTAAATTAAAAACAGTTTTATGACAAAAGGAAAAGTTCATCTGGGTAAACTAATGTAAAATTAAATGAATGAGTCTGAAAGTCTGCATTGCTGAAGGAATGGCAGCTTGCAGCCTGAAGCTTATCTGGATCTGAACCTGGTCTGAACCTGGTCTGTGTACGTGGGAACTTTCATCTTTTAAATGCACATGTCATGTTTTGTCCTGCTGACACTGACTGGGCTCCATCCTGAGCTGAAGTTTCCTCAGTGGAGTTTCATGGAGGTTGGGTTGGGGTTAGGAGGTGGTGGGAGGTGGGGGTGGTGACAGTGAGGGTCTCATATCAGCTGAAGTCATTCATTATTAGTGAGTTTCATTCTCAAAAACGGAGCTGGAGGCTTCTTCAGCTTCGCCTCTGGTTTCATTCCAGGAAGTGCGGGTGAAAGGTGACTCCGTCCACAGCTGGAGCTCCGCTTCTACTGTTACCAGTCGGATAAATGCCCCCAACACACACACACACACACACCCTCAGAGAGAGTGGAGTGCGTCTCTGTCCCTAACTTAGCTTTATGGTGAGAACACAGGCAGATCTGCTTGGCCGTGATCCTCGCGGCTCTCACTTTACCTTCAGGTGTTTGGTGACACGGCCGCCGTGAACTTTGCGGTGATGCGTCAGTAAACAAACACACAGACTAACAAACTGTGGAGGAACCTTAAACTGTGTTTGGTTCAGTTGAGCAGCACAACGGTTACATCAGATATGGAGCAGATACTGAACAGATGAGGAGATGATGATGACACATGGATCAAATACACTGAATAAGAAGAAAAATGACCTCTATATCTTCAGTGTTTTTAAGACTCAGAGTGACATGGGCCTTCGTCAGAGCACAGAAACCACAGTGTTATAGAATAAACAGCCAGAAACTCAGTATAGAGAAATAAAGCAGGAATGACATAAACTCAATGGAGTAAAATGATGAAAGCTACTTATTAGCTTTAAATAACAGGTGCATCATGTTTCACTCAAGGCCAATATATCGATTAGCTGATTGATGGAAAATGATTAAAATAATAATGATAGTCATAAAAGCAGCAGTTCCAGTTTGGCTTCTAATCAAGAATCAATAGTTATCTGACAGTGACAGTAGTCCCTGGTTGTCTGTCTGATTGAACTTGAATGACTCTGTGAACTGGGCCTGTGGTCTGTGTTCTGTGCAGCAGCTGCTCAGTTAGTCATCCAGCCCGGTTTCAGCTGTGCACTTGTCAGATCTGAGCTGGTTGAAGGTTTGTAGAGCGCTGCCCAGGTCAGAGCTGCCTCCATGTTGTATTCATGGATCAGGAGCAGGGGGGGTTTAAAGGGGCATTTGCTGGCTCCACGCTCCCCTCACTGCATTAAAACTCTCCATATAGCCGGTATGGTAGGTGGGGTGATCAGGGGGTGCGGGCAGGAAGTTTGGCACACGGCCATCAGAGCTTCTCAGGATTAAACACGTCTCATTTCCTGCCTCAGCTTTGTGTCAGAGCAGGGCTCCAAAACAGGAGGGGATTCAGCCGCTCTGAAGAAGTGTTTGTGTGTGTGTGTGTGTGTGCGTGCGGGCGCGTGAAGTTCGCACACGTGTTCTCTAAATGGAGATGTGAGGGCACGGCAGCAGATAAACAGCTCAGTCTTCGCCGCAACCTTGAACACCAGAGAAGAGTGTTTATTGACTGTCAGAGGCTTTGAGCCTCCGACTTCATCCTTCCTCTGAGGCAGGCTGAAATCTTTAGCAGGAGGAAACACTGAGGCAGGAGAACCTGTGAATAATAAGGAGGAGCTGATGTGGATTTACTCCTCACACTTACCTCAGCATTTCCTCCACCGTCCATGTAGACGCCAGGCTCAGCTTTCAGATGCTGATGGAAATGAGTGCATCTGACAGTTATGTTAGAAATAAAAAAACAGCTGACATTATGATACTTATAATATTTAAAATAAAAACTACAGCAATAAGGTTATATGTAAATCTCAGAGAGGAGCCCAGAGGCAGTTTAAGTCCATTTTATGACAAGACAAGTGGACTCATTCTTGGATTATGAGATAAAGATGAGTTAAAGGTCTTAAAGAGACATGAAACAAATCTGTTGGTGCCTTTTTTCTTCATTTTCACTTTTTTTGAGAGGGTCATTTTTTGTCTCTTTGTTGTATGTATATGTTTGAGAGACACTTAGCAAAACAGCCCAGGGGCCTCTGACCCTTTGGACCCCTGGGCCTGTGCCTGGTAGACCTGCCCAGTAATCCATCCTTTGTGAGCTGGAAAAGAAACATTGTATCTGCTCTGATGGCCATGCTCCAGCAGCTTCCATCATGATGTGTGTTTACAGAGGAAACCTAGATTCTTGTTGGTTAGTTTTATTCTGACGTCCATCAGCTGACAGACATTTTCCTGACCCCATAGCTCACCCTTGTTGCCGCCCATCAGGAATCGACTGAGTCAGTAAACACGGAGCTGTTTTGCAACTTGAGATTGGACAACAGGGGGAGACCGGGGTTAGTAGGACAGACGGTGGCTTCTCTGATGAATCCCACTTGTCAGGATGCTGGTTGAGAAAGTAAAAGCGGAAAGCCGAGTCCGTCAGCTCGTCACTCTCACTTCATATGAGGATGAAAGCTGTCCATCTCACCGCTGCTGCTGCCTGGACTTTTTTTTTGCCACCTCCCTGCTATTTATGCTCCCTGTAAAAAAAAAAAAAAAAAAAAAAACACTAGGCCCTCCACTGGACTTCCTTGTGAATGTGCTGTGTTGCATGTGTATTATGGAAGCACTGGGGGCGAACACAGCCCGTCCTTTTCATGCTTCCTCGTCATCAGTGTCGGACAAAGAGCAGCCGGTGGCAGAGATGCTCTCAGAAAACAGTCATGTGATGGGCTGCACGGCTGCAGGCACACACACACACACACATTTAGAGGAGCTTTCTTTATTGTCACTGTTAACCACACTACTCTACATAAGGAGCTGTTTATTTGGGTCAACCGGCGAGATGGAGAGTCAGTGTGTCCGCCGGGCTCCTCTCTGTAGCTCAGAGGAAAGAACCGCTGCCTGTTGGAAAGCCGTCTGAAGCTGGGTGGTATTAGAAAAAACTTTAAATGTGATCATTTTACCACAGTGTTTCCATTATTCCACCCAAAGTTCCTCTCAGCTGCATGAAGGTTATTAACATTTTTTCCATGCTACAGTGTGTCACAGTGAACAGTGCGTTTAAACCTCCACTCTGGACGTCTTTTGTAATATTTGACAAATGGAAGGTAAAGGACCACCGGACATTTTTTTGTAGACATAAGACATAAATTAGTAAACTGAGTAAAAATAACTCATAAAAAATGATGAGAGTGCAAAAATAAATAAAACAAAACATTCATCTGAGCAGTGGAACAGGAGCTTTAAGGATTTGATTAAAGTAAAAAATAGTTTTAAAAAAAAATGTTTTTTAAGAAAAACAGATTTCAAAATACAAGCCTGTCTTATTCTGAAGTTTAAAGAAGTCACTGATGTAACTGTTCAAATAGCAGAGTTAGATCTTCTGACAAAGTCTAAAGTGACAATTATAAAAGAACATTCTGCTTATTTGCAACTGCTTATGAATATAAGCAGCAGAATATAAATGAAAAAAAAAAACAAACTTGAGGTTTGCTTCTTTGACTTTAAAGGAAGAAAATGGTCCAGGAGATGCAGAAAAAGCAGAAAAGTGAAGTAGAATATAAACATGACTTAGTTTATCAGCAGCACCACAGCAATACCCTGCCTCTGTGCTCTGGTCAGGAATTAGACTGTTAAATATCAATATGAGGAATTTTGGTGCATGTTGATACTGACCAGTAATCAATCAATTCTTCTCAGAGGAATTATCATCCATTTTGAATGAGGGTCCCCTCAGCGTATCAAACATGGAGGCAGATTCTTTTAACTGGAATTAGGAAAATGTAAAATCTACATAAGGAGCTTTAAGCAGAGCCACTGCTGCTGGCAGCGCTCGACAGCAGGTCTCTTACTTTGAAATAGAGACAAAAGGAAGCTGGCACAGCGAGGACAGATTCCTGGTGGACGTGCAGCCGTGGAAGTGGATTATTGATCCTAGCAACAAGTGCCTAGCAACCACAGCTTGTTTGGTGGATCCGCTCGGGAGTCCAATGAGTGTCTGTGCTGCAGGTCTGACTCCGAGACGCCACAGAGGCAGCGAGCGGCGGTGCCAGTTCACGGTTCAGTGGGCTGGGACTGCACAGAGCGGTGTCATATTGATGCTGTAGTCAGATAAACACAGTGTGTGTGTGTGTGTGTGTGTGTGTGTGGTGTAGAGGAATGACAGCACTCATACCAACACGCAGCTCTCACGTTCTCTTTGGTTTTAGGTTTCAGATCCAGACTTTACACGGTGCAGGTCTCTTTTAGTCCAGCTCTGACTCTTGGCTCTGACGAGTGAAATTAATTTTCCCTCTGTCAGTCGTGTTTGTTCTGTCACAGAATATTTAGGGAGAAGACGGCGTCATTGACTGTGACAGGATGAAATCTGCTGTTTTCCCTTCACGTTTGAATCAATCCTCCGTCCTTTTGTTGCAAAAGCAGCACAATTCACCAATATTCACTGGTGCTAGAGGCTTCGCTGCTTCAGACACAGCATGATGCTTCTGTGTATTTGTGGTGCAGATGATTGATTTTCAGTTTTTCTAACATACAGTACATTAAATCCTGTCTTTGACTTTCTTTTCCAATTCTCCTGAGGCATCCTGTACTTCCCATTTGTTTGAAAGGGACTGGATACATAGCTACAGGTGCATCTCAGTAAATTAAAAGATCATGGAAAAGTCCATTTCAGTAGTTCAAGTCAAATAGCCCCAACCAAGTTATGGTCATACTTTTCAGAAGGCCAACATTTCCATAATAAAAATGCTTTTTTTTATCTGGTCTTTTGTAACATTCTGATTTTTTTGAGATACTGAATTTTATGTCTTCAAATAAAATAAACATATGAAATGTGCCATTCTGTGTGTAATGGATCTATATAATGTATTAGTTTCACTTTCTGAATTGAACTACTGACATAAATAAACTTTTCCATGACATTATAATTCATTGAGATGCACCTGTATATCTAATATCAAATAATACAAATATTGCTACTAATTCTAACAATGAAAATAACATCCAGTCATTCATGAGTACAGCTTCCACTGTGGAAAACTGCAGTTACAGTGGGAGCATGGACATGGATGGAGGAAATGGAAATGGAAATATCAAATACTAAAAATGTACAAAAGATAAATAATACAGCATGTAAGGATGGATAGTCAGCAGTTGGTGTGTTTTAGATAATGCACATGCACACTGACAGTTTGTCAGTTTGTGGCATGTGTTGTCTGCTGAATTAGATACCGCAAAAGTCTGTCATCTAAGTGTATCATCCAAAACATGAAACTACAAAAATGGAGGATTAGTTGACTGCATAGTGGGCAGCAAGCTGATGTGAGAGCAGCAAGAACAGTCTAACTGATGTTGTAGAGAGAAGATGCTGACGACAGCTCCTCATGAGAGAAATGATCTGCATTTCTTCATATTGTATGACTGGACTTTGGAATGAACAAAGAGACAAGATTTGTTCAAACTATTTCCTGCTGCAGTGTGAAGTCACAGTGTAATATCACCTTCTCAGCCAAGACAAAGAGAGAAAGCCTGACTGCTTGTCACCAGTCAGAAAGCCTGTGCTGTCACAGGTTGGATCAGGCAGCTGCTCTGTAGCACAGTTCACAGTGACAGTTTATTTTCAGATGAAATCACCGGCTCATTAGAGGGTGTGAAGGCTCCGAGTGTTTGACTGACACACGTCTGTGCCCGACAGCTGCTCGCACGCATCCGTGCCTTGTTTTTTAACAACGCTGCTGTTTTCCCAGATGAAGCAGGAGTGAGATTCCTGCTGAATGTCAGGTCAGTGGGGATCCATGTGAAAGGTTGGCCCGTTCGGATAGAACCAGGTTGGCGCTGCATTTAGCAATCCATTTGTTGTGAAATGTGTGACACTTGTTTCCTCCCTCAGGTCAGCTCCTGATCATCAGCTGCACCACCTGTGACTGCTGCTCAGCCTGTTACATAATCCTCTCTAAGAGGCCGGTGCAGCAGCAGCAGCAGCAGCACTTTTGTGTAGTTTGTTTCTGTTTCATGGAGAGGGGGAAGAATTCCAACAATGTCACACCAGAGACAGAAAGGTGAGGGGAGCGCACGAGTCCCGGTTTGGTGAACATGTTGTTTTTCTCTGTGTGTGTGTGTGTGTTCACTGCAGCTCGGTGCAGAACAGCGAGCGAGGGAAGAAGATCGGGAACGCCATGATCACCACCAGTCGCAGCGTGGTCCAGACGGGGAAGGCAGTGGGTAAGAGAGGAAGATGATCACACCCTCCAGCAGTGCGATGATGCTGTAACTCATAATGGTGGCAATCAAGAAATGACACATCCCAATCCTTCAGCCAGATGACCTTTAGAAACCAAAACATGATGTTTAATTATGCAGATTCTGACAGTAGCCTTGTGCTTTTTTAGTTTTATTTCGGTGACTGAGGGTGAGAGCAGCTTCAGTGGGTTCAGAATAATGTGAGGACACTGTAATACACAGAATGGGTGGACTCATAACTCATCTGCACTGCACAGCTGCTCCTACGTGAAGTACATTTGTGATCAGGGAGAAATTTGCTCCTGAAGGTAAAACAAAGCTGATGCCTGAACGAGGTCAATCAATCACACACAATGTTTACACGCCCACACACTCCTGAGCTGAGGTCGAGCCAAAATTAGTGAAATCACCTGTGTGGGTGTGCAGCTCTGTCTTCTGTTGATTTTCCGACAAACTCTGAACAAACGAACTCTAGTGCCACCACAACAACAGGAAAGGCATACATTCAGATGAAAGTGTCAGTGCGTGTGAGTGATCTCCTCCTCTGTTCTCAGGTCAGTCAGTGGGCGGAGCGTTGACCAGCGCCAAGTCGGCCATGTCCTCCTGGTTCTCCACACTGGCTCAGCCTGCAGCGTGTAACCTCCCCGACCAGTCCTGAGCCGGCCACTGAGGTCAACCCATGACCATCGGTGCTCCCAATGCCTCTCAGTGACTCTTACTCCCATCATCCTCTGATCCTCTGGTTACTGTCAATCCCAAGGGTCAGCAGCAGTCTGAGAGCTGATGTTATGAAGGATGTGAGCAGGAAAGTCTCAACCATACAACTCGACTCTTAACATCCCTGACTGGAGATTCTGGGCTCTTTCACATTAGCAGGATGCCATTCTGGACAGGAAAGCGGTGATTCTAACTGTACAGTCCATATCCACTGTGAGGCAGAGTCTGCCAGTGCTTCTGATCAAAACCAGAATTTCTCAGCAGGCTGCGTCACGTCTGACCACCTGTTTCTCACTGCTGCAGTTTGTATTGCTGATTGCTTCCTGTGAGACACTAAAGATGCTGTCGTTGGTTTTGCGGTGTTCACTTGCTGCGTATTTCCAGAGTTTTGCTGACTATTTTGCTGACAAAGTAATTATGTAAAAAAAAAAAAAAAAAAAGAAAATCAGTGTCACAGGATTTGACAGAAGAGCATGAGCTGTGTTACTTTCTGAAGATTTTAACGGTTCAGGTTTTAATTTCAGATGCCTGTTAAAACATTGTGGTTTTCTCTGGAACAGCTTGGATTCCTGTGTGAGGTATTATTGCACAAAAATACATGTTGGGTTATTAGATTGTAACTAACAATTATTGTCACTATTGATTATTCTCTTTTTTTTTTTTTAACTTTAATTCTTTTAGTTTAAAAAAATCTGTTAAAACAAAACTATCATGTTGTCAGTTTTCCAGAGTCTGAGGGGACATGCAAGTCGATAAAAACGTAGTATTTAAGTCCAGGGCAATGAAAGAAAATGTAACAAACTACATCAATATGGCTGCATCATTTGCATAAAGAGTAAACATGAAGAATTATTATTTTGCCTTTAACATCCAGTTTCATACTGGTAGAGTTACAAATGATGTTAAAAAGAACACACTGTCTGTAAGCAAGTCGTATGTTAGCTGACTTGGCTGGCTGGCTAGGATTGAATAAGCTAAAAAAAAAAAAAAAAAAGTAAAATGTTCAACAAGTTGGTTAAAGATTCAATAAATAGATTTATTTGAATTTATCTACCACATTTTCTAATTCAGCTTTTAGCTGCTAACCACAGATGTCTCTGTTCTGCAGAATAAAAACCAGTTCAATAAAAGAATAATTTTAATTTGTCTTATCAACTTTTTGTTGGTAATGGAAAATATGCTTTAGATGCATTAGATGAGAGGAGGTTAAAGTAAAAGTATAAACTGCATTTTTTTCCACATGCAATTTTAATGAAACAATATTGTTCATTGATGTAGTTGTTATATTTTCTATTTGTCCTCATATTAATCTGTCAAGGTAAGAGCCCTAAACTCAACAATACTCAATTTATAATGATAAAAAATTAGGTTAATATTTGGAACAAAACACATTTTGCATTAATTATTTTAACTCCAGTGTTTTTCTCCAGTTCGCACATAAACAAATGCATAATACTATGACACTGCATTCACAAACTCTTCCCACTGTTACTGAATTAACCACAATGTTATAACATAAATCCCTGTGAACCTAATGCCTGACTTAGTGCCCTGATGAACGTGATAAAACCTCCCTTAACCATGAAGGAACCTGCACCCAGCTGTGTGTTTGACAGGGTGTTATTAATCCTCACCCAGGCCTTTTTGTACTTTGCTGTCAGTATATATATTGGGAGAGCTATATTTAGTAAATCTGAAGACATTATCGAGTCAGATAACTTATTTATTTGTTGTGTATGAACTTGTTATCTCATAAATATACATGTTTTGTCATGACAACACTGGAACAAGTCCTAATCTGTGGACCACTGTGTGTATTTTGCACAGCGCAGCCATTATATTCTATTTATGTGACTCTTTATCTTGTGCAACTGTAATTTTGAGGTGCTTACAGGATCTGTTCCCTCCATGCTACAAATATTCGACAACTGTTGGATTAAAAGTGGTCCAATGAGCATGCTCTGTCCAGTCCAGTTTTACATCTCTGAGTATGATGCTGTTTTCAACTTGTGCTCTTTATTTGTTCTTCACACTTTTAAACCTTCTTTGACTCATTTGCTTTGGGTTTCTGGATTAGGAGAGAGAATATCAAGCTTCTTTTTTTACCCTCTGATGATATATTTTTCATTTTGTATTTAAAGATATGAATGTATTGTGAATTCAGATTCACAGAATATTTTCTTGACAGATGCTTTTAATGTATTTGAGAGGAAAGTGATACAATATTATATTGCTGTATTAAAATGATTAAAATACTGCAGTGTTTTATTTTTAGTGGAACAAGGTTTTTTTTTTTTTTTTTATTCCTCTGGGTTTGTGTCTGGGCTAAAATGTAGGTCAGCTAAACAAAGTGGTGGCAAAGTGTGTGTTCGCAGAGGGGGTTGTTGTTGTGGTGGCAGCACAAGGCCGGACAAAAATGCACCCATGTGCTGTCTGACAACGATTCAGCAGCATCGCAGGGACATATGAACCCAGCGACGTCAGTGGTGGCTTTAGCCCGAGGCCAGCAGAAATTCACACCCAGTGATCCTGCCTGACACACAGAGGGCCCAGTGACAGGGTCAGGGCTGTTTTCATCAGGGATCCATACACAGATGTTAATTACTTTAGATAATCATTGACCAGAACTTCAATTTTCAGACTGTCTCATGAGAAGTCAAAACCACAGAAGTATTTCAGTTACGATGATGTGAAACAGAGAGAAAACAAAGTTTTCCACTATAGATCTTCTGCAAATAAGTAATCAACAAGTAACTGAGAAACTCTGGTGTGTGAGGTAGGAGGGGTTCTGCTGTATGTCCTTGCACATGTCTGGATGTCTGGAGGTTCTGGTTCGTTGCTCAGAGAGCAGAGTTTTGGAGACATGTGTGTTTATATTTCCCAAACAATAGCAGTGAAGTAATACTGCTGTTGTTGTCAAGTATGAGGCTCTCAGAAGGCACAGTTACTGATTCCACCACACTGATCAAAATTATGGTTTTTTTTACAGTAATGAAGGATTATATAAAAAAAAATCTGTAATCACTGTATGTACAACCACTGTGGACTTCTGAGAAACACAAGGAAATAAATATCATTTCTATTGCCAATATGAACCAAACATTCTGTAGTTTTTTTTTTTTTTTATCAGAAATTGATCAGAAATAGCTAAATTTACCCAAGTAAAAAAATAAATCCATAAAACAAAACTGAAGACACAAACATCATACTGCAACAAAAACAAACTCAGAGTCAGTTTCAGGAACGTTTTTGGTATGTTTTTTAATAAATTAACGTTCATTCAAAATACAGTGCCAAAGGAATATGATGCAGCCAAACATGCTAGTAAGGGTTTGTCATGAAGCACCTGTGCTCATGTTTTTAAGGTAGGAGGAAGACCCCTTCCCTTCCCTCCCCAAACCCGCCCACCCCCCTCCACTACTGCTAGTGGTTGCCGGGACAATTTCCATAGCAACAGCCCTGGGCCAGCCCTCGCCTCTCACAACCAATCAGCAGCAAGAATCCTCAATATTCACTCAGAAAAATTAAATCTGGAAAAAAAAAATGGATATCTACCCACAATCACACTACAGTAATGTCTGATATTAAATTAAAAAAGACACTAATACAAAATAGACCTGGTTATTTTCCCCACACTAAAACAGTTGTCTTTTAAACATATGAAAAATATATATTTCATTATATATATATTTCAGCAGCTTGGAAATAAAAAAAAATGCATGAGCCCGTAACCTATGTTTGTACTGAGAGTGGAGCTGTGTGTGTGTGTGTGTGTGTGTGTTTGCAGAGACCCTTGTGGAAAGAAAAACACAAGTATCATGATCATGTGACGATGGATAGAGTGAGGTGTAGACTGCTGGCTGTGTGGAAGACCTGTGTGCAAACAGACTGACAGACAGGCTGTGGAGGCGCTGTAGAGGAGTCAGGGTGGAGGACCGAGCGGTGAGGGAGGAGAGATGCTGGGTGACCGGACCCGCGGTCGCCCTCTTTTAAACCCCTCTCCGCCTCTCACTTGTTTCCCCGTCAGCCCTCCCACCCGCTCCAGGAAAAACCACGGCCCCTGCTCCTCTCGTCTGCAGGGCCTTTGAGGAAACACATGGATCCTGTTCTTAGGGAAAACTCAGAGCTAAGGTCTATCATTTCGAGCACCTCTACAGGCTCCTGTGGGCTTCACAGGTGGCTCGGAAAAGTCTGTATTTCACTCTCTGGAGGAAGGTGGTAGTTATATTTGTAGGATTCTCAACAATTACAATAAAATTCAATGAGAACCTTGAAAGGAAGCTTCAAAACATGTCAACACTAGTCCTGAAAATCAATTCATCATGCAAGCAGAGCTGCAACTACAACTAGAGAATAAGCAATTCGTGATTTAGTGTATAAAATGTCTGAAACTTTCCAGTAAGTGGACTACGACTATGATTACTACTACTGCTGCTTCCACAGTAGATATAAACCTTCAAACCCAATATCAAAACATGCATAAAAACTCCTCAAACCGTTCCTGCTGCATCATCAGCTGCTCCACCGCCGATCGCTCAGCGGAAGCAGCGTATTTATCAAGGTATCAGCAAAACAATGAGAACCTGGAGCACTGAAAATAAAAAGACGAGTGGATCATGCGCCAGGAGCGGTTTGAGAAGTTTCTGCAGATCAGTTTGACACTTTTATTTTGTTGTAACAGTGGAGTCCAAACAGGCAACAGACCACAGCTGCCCTCCTGCCTGAAATACCAGACTGTCCAGAGCCCAGAGTCAAAGCCCACAGGAAGTGCACACCTCAAAACATAGACTTTCCACAAGTGTTCCTTTATCAGTGGTGAGAAAAGAAAAAAGGAGGGGGGGGGAGGGGGTTGCCACGGTCAGAGGGGAGTGGGGTGGGGGGATTTTGGTACAGTTGCCATTGTCATTCCAAGAGTTTACCAGTTAAGTGCATCATCATCCTCATCATCACAAAATCAGTTGACGTTTAACATCATCACATTGTAGAAACAGTATGACAGACTTGTAATAATATCTAACAGATGTCACAACTGACAACATAAGAAGAAAAACAAAAACAAAAGAGAACCGAAAACTGAAATTTTCAGATTACTAGTATTTTTCAGGGGCTTCTTTTTCCCTCCAAGCTTCTTGTTTCCAGGCTGCATCATTCTCCAGCGACAGCTGCAGCTAATGCGAGCCTCCAAAGTCTGGAGATCCCTCCACGACACAGATAACCTCAAACCCTTTGTTATCTCAGAGAACTCCTGTGCCCCCCCTTCATGTTCATCCCTCAGCGTTACAGATTCCTGGTTCAGTCAGCGAGGTAGGGGAGGGGAGGTCATGAGCTATACGTGAGGGAGGGTCACCAGCTCCCCGTCCATCTCGAACTCCTCGGCTCCGTCGGGGGAGAAGAGGTAGGTTGGGGGTTTCCAGGGGGACTCCTCCAAGCAGGAGGGGTACAGCTTCCCCACCGCGCAGCGGAAGTCCTTACCCAGATCCCAGAGTACGCGTTCGGACACGGGCTGCCGCAGGTACCAGCGGTCCAGCTCCATGTCGTACTGGTAGATAGCGTATTTGGCGCGCTCGTTCATGTGGGTTTCGCGCATGAAAATGCACAAAGAGTTGAGCAGCACCACCGCCCGCACGCAGGGGTCCGAGTAACGCTTGGCGGGGATGTTGGCGGCCAGGCGCCACTCGTTCTTGTTGACGTCGTAGATCTCCACGGTGACGGACGAGCCGTCGATAGTGCTTGTCGGCAGGCGGATGCCGGAGTTGCTGACCACGTGGAGGCCGCCGATGTAGAAGATCAGGTCGCCGAAGGCGGCCGCGGAGGCGAAGCAGCGGCTGGTCTTGCGCATGGCCATCTCCACCCAGGTGTCGGCTCGGGGGAAGTAGCAGTACATCAGGTCGTGGGTCATCACGTAGATGCAATCATGTGCCACCACTGAGGTGCTCCAGTTCCAGGCGAAGGGCAGGGGCTCATCATGCTCCACTCGTCCTTCTCGCAGTCGTAGCGCTCCACCGTGCGCTTGTTCAACTCTCCTCCGACATTGTCTCCCCCGATTGCATAGATGTAGCCCTCGCAGTAGACCAGCGAGGGCTTGATTCGGGCACACAGCATGGGGGTTTTGGGGACCCAGGCGTTCTGCTGGGCGTCAAACCAGAAGAAGCTATCGACCGAGCGGAAGACCGCCTGTAACTTGCCACTCTTGCCGTGGCTGGTGATCGAGTTTTTGAGGGGGATCTGCCCGCCAGCGATGAACACATCGTTGTCGGGTGTAACAAGGGTCCCCACCTTCTGCAGGTCTCCTGGGGGGTTGCTGAGCTTGTACACTTTCTCTGCTTGCGGACTGTAACACACCACTGTAGTGGGCAAAGATCCAGACATGACGTAGCCTTCGCCTTGCGTTTCCGACATGGCCTCCATGAAAATCAGCATCTCCTCCTTGGTCATGCCTAACCGGGGCTTGAAGAACTTGGGCATGGACTTGTAGAGGCCCTGCACCACCACGGACTTGTCGTTGGGCGGCAGACCCTGGAACCAGGCGCGCTGCGTCACCTCTGACAGGGCGTCGATGCGGATCTGGCTGAGCACGGAGGACAGGTGCTGCGAGCGCGCCTCCATGTTATACTCCAGCCACAGCATGGCCGCCTCGCGCACCGTCTCCTCCTTCTCCACGTTGAGGTTGTCGCTGCTCAGGACGTCTATCAACAGCTCGTGGGAGAGCTGCAGGAAGGCCTCCTGTCGGTACACCATGGGGAACTTGTGCTCCACCATGCGCTTGGCGCTCTGCTTCAACTCGCTGCAGCTGAACAGGTCGCCGATGCTCAGCATGCGGACGCAGTTCTCAGCATTAATCTTCTTTACCAGGTAGTCTCTGCACTGCAGCAAGACGTCCTCCACCTGAACAGGACAAAGGACAGAGGGAAATCAGACACAACGCTGCAAAACACTTTGAACAAAAGTAGAAATACATTTTTATCTTTTCCATGAACATCATTAATCACCTCATTTACAATTGAAAGTCACTTGTTCTATAATATATTTGGAAAAATACTTCTATGCAGATGTGCTGACAGCGTGTCCTGCTGTTCTGACCTGTAGGAAGCATGCGGTCTCGTAGAGCGGCTCCACCGTGCTGTCGTTGATGGCCAGGTTGCCCGTGTAGGCGTAGGTGATGATGATCTGCAGGGTGGCCGGGTCCACGTTCCTCAGGTGGACGTGGGTTTGTTTGCTCTCGCTGAGGCCGCTCATGAACATCGCCCTGTAGGAGCGGGACCACAACAACGCAGCAGCGTCGGTCAGCACGGCTGTTATTTCATGCAGCGGCGAGCAAAAGATCAATATGTCCACTGCTGTTTCCATAAAGATGAGACAATCATGACTTTCATATGGAAACTTGCGGCGTGTCCCAGTCTGTTGTCATGCAGCAACCTTGTTAGCGTTCGGTTTTGAATTATATCCTTGCTGTGTTTTGCCTGTGTGATGTTAACAATTGCCAGATTTTTTACTTTTACTGTACTTGGCGAACACAAACCATTTGTGCAAGTGAAACCGGATCCATGGAAACCACATACTTTAGAGCAGCAGACAACAGCTGATAAAGGCCAGTGGTGGAAAGTTGGTGACAAACAAAATGATACAGTTTCCCTGAGTGACATCATCCCTCACCGAGCAAACACAGCCCTGTGAGGCTGCATTCAGCGACATTAACTCGGTAACTAATAAACCCAAAGAGCTGGGAGTCCTGATGTTTTTGTTCTTTTGACACCAAATGAATGAAATGAGTGGGCCCTCGAGTGTCACCACTGCTAAGCAGGACATTAAAGCAGATAAAAGCCTCAGTGACTGAGCACTTCAGACGAAAAGTGAAGTGGCTCTTCTGAATGAAAAGACTTCATTGCTTCTCCAGTTACTGATGCTACGTCCAGATTGGTTTTAAACCTCAGACTGGTGAGCCTTCAAAAATCCCTGACAATTCTCTCCACTTTCATAAGTCCTGTTCTGTCCTCCAGACGATGTTTTGTAATCGACAGAGACTGACTTCAGAATAAACCCCGTGAGACAGGACAGGCTTTCAGTCTCCGTCGGGGGGAGATCAATGTTTTAGTATCCGAAGTTTTTCTTTTAAATAAACAGAGCCTCCTAATGACAGCGGGACGTTTGCCAAAATGGCTGGAAAAACAGACAAAGTTACCAAAGTTGCCCGTCTACCTGTAATTGGCTGCTGCTGGAGTTCATTTCCCACTGTCCTCATGTCAGACGAGGGCCAATGGAATACCTTTATTTCAAAAGCCAGGAAGTAAATATGTTTTTTACTGATTTGTCTGATGATGATTCGACACTGAGTCCAGAAAACATCGGAAAATGCTGAAAAACCCAAAGATATTCACTTTGCTTCGTCATCAACCATGATGCTCACATTTGAGTAACTGGATCCAGTGAATTCTGGGTAATTTTACAGAAGAAATTTAGTTAGTTTCAAATGGAACTGATGAAGGGATCCACTCAGCTATTAAATGCTTTGTGTGTGAACTCGGAGCACTGCAGGTCTCAGCAGCTCTGACTCTGTCTCTGGTTTATTTGGAGCAGATGTTACTACGACTTGATACTTGAGAGTCATCATACACAGACCAGCCGGCCAACTCAGTTCCCCCCTGATACTGACACGACAAAAAGTGGTGGTCGACACCCCACCAGCGGGATAACTGCGCTCGGATCAGCTCCGGCCTCAGCAGGCCGCCCACACTTCCACGTTGCCATTCTTCAGCTCTCACAGTGACTCAGAGCCTCTTGAACCTCTTTGCGCGACATCATTTTCTAACATTTTTTGCATCTGGGGAGCGTTACATCGACTTCAGTTGGTAATTTGCATTCATGCTGCTTATGTCTCTGGTGCCAAACGCATACTGCAGCAGTGATGCACAGAGCCTGGCTGATAGAGGGGTCCTGTGTCTTTTTTTTTTATTAGCAATTCTCATGATTGGGTTTGCATTGCTGTTGGTAGCACCTTCTGTTTATTCCACTCATAATACAACTGCTGCACTGGAATGTACAAACATTGCCAGATCATTTGATGGGTGGACTCAACACAGGATGGATACTGAGGGTGATATAAAAGGTCAGGTATGAATCCATCCATCCATAACACCTTCAAAAATAGATTGTTGTGGATCCCTCTTCACTTTTTGGAACCAAACATGGCCGATATAAGCTGGTAGTGGACTGTGACTTTCTATCAACAATAAGATAAGAACAACTGTATACTGATGACATGCAGCCGCGGTCTTTCATAATATTTTGTCTAACAAACCAGCTCTACCCTTGTGAACAGGAGTTTTGGGGGTGTGTGTCTGTGTGTTGATCACAGCAGGGGCAAAACCTGCCAGGCTGTATTACGCAACCCTGCAGGCATACCCCTGCACCCCCTCCCTGCTTTCCCTCTCTTTCTTCCCCTTTCTCTCCATCTCTCACCAAGACCTACGTGACCAGACTTTCCCCTACATACACAAGTTCCCTCCAGAGTCTCGCAGCCCCCCCCCCCCTTTTTTTTTTTCTTCTCTGAAGCAAGGCGTGCAAGCGGGGAGTAGGTGGGAGGGAGAGGCGGCAGAGGGACGGAGTCGCGGTTTAGAGGAAGCGCTGCGACACCTCTGAACCCCGGAGGGGAAATGCTTTGCATGTTCGCACCAGATAACGAGTGCGTGGGAAACAGTGGGGAGGACTGGGAAGAGGTGGGTACGAGGGAGGCATTAGGTTGTCGGGACCTTTTCTTGGAATGCGTGTGCGAGCGAGCGCGAGGGAGAGAGAGGAGGGAGGAAGGGTGCGAGGCGTGAGACAGACAGGGAGGCAGACAGCATGTTCAAATGCTGCATGAGCTCTTGTCATGTACAGATGGACTCTTCCCAGAGCTGAGGCTGCTGCTCTGTCACATTCACCGCAGTGCACACACTTTATTATGCAATGTTGTGCGTACAAATGAGGCCTCCTGGGGGCCTTGAGGGATACTTCTCCGGTACTACAGGTTAGAGATTGCTTCATTTTTTCCGTGCAGAAATATATCAGAGACGGAATAACTGCTGCAGACGGAGACCGAGCCGCCGCTTTCAAGGAAACACCATCCTCTTGTTTTCCATCCTCCATGTATAGAGTGGGTAACACTTGCTCTATGACGTGATGCATTATTAATTGTAACTGTAGGAGGTGAGCACTTACAGACATAACAACTGTGCTACATAATAACCGCGTACCTACACCTCATCACAACCCCCCAACCCCTGAGTGAGGGGAGTAATTGATGTCTTTAAGCACAAAAACCTGTGTGGTGCATTATTAATTGAAACTGTAGGAGACAAACTCGCCAAAGCGTAGTCACAATCAGCCTGGGGCTGTTAAAAACAGGAACCCCCCCAACGTCCACCATGAGCAGCGTGAGGCTGATAAGAGTGTGGCGCACTCACCTGAAGTAGGAGCTACATGTGGCCAGGACCATCTTGTGACAGGGGAACTCCGTGTCCTCCACCAGCAGCACAACATCAGTCAGTAATTTCTGTTCATAAAAGAACTTGAGCTGCTCCAGCAGGGAGACAGCGTAGTCCGTGTTGACCGGCCTGCGCTCACTGAGATCCGACATGGTTGCATCCCATGAATCGCGCCCCAGTTTTGAAAAGTCACACGGCCGGCAGAACCGGACTCAAGCCAACCAGGAGAAAAAATATATATATATTCTTAAAGATTCGAGAGGGTAAAAGGGGAGAGGGAGGGGGGCAGCTCTCCAACACCTCCACAGGCCAAGGTGGAGGTGTTCAACTCCAATATGGAAAAAAAAAAACTTGCTTCTCCTGGAAATGAGTGGAAAGATGAGATGAAGATGGTCTTGGGTTGTGGCGACCAACTGTAACCGTCAGAAGTCCAGGGGTCTTGGGTGAGGAAGGGGCGGTTTCCCCTCGTGGGTCTATCTGTCGTCTGAGGTCATGCAGTGAGGCACTAGGGACCGGAGGTAGAGAGAGAGCGCGATGGCCGTCGCAACACTGCTACATCAGTGCGTATCTGAAAAACACAGGAGAAACACAAAACAAGAATGAGACCAGAATCCACTGAAATCCACATGACAAAAAATCTACTAACCTATGAACTGTCTGCCTTCATATATCGTCCCGTTTATGGGCTCAGTCCAGCAAATATCCTGGAAATCTTATTTCATATGAAACTTTCACTGTGAACAACCTGCTTCTGTTACAGGTCAGCTGCTGTCATCCCTCCCTTCACCTTCTCTTCATCCCAGGCTTCTAAAAACTGCTCTGACAGCCAGGCGGTCACAGACAGGAGAGTCTGAATGCAGGTGGGCAGTGACTATGTTCCAGGGACTCAGATTACCTGACCATAAGCTTTCCATAAAACAAAACAACCCTAGACGATATTTGGATTGACATGGGTCGCTGTCGACATGTTGAAAATGCCTCAACTCCATGTTACACCCCCAACCAGAGCTGCTAATAAAATATCTTGGTCCTATCATTTTAGACTTCAGATGCTTGTGGAACATGGGGTCCAGATCTCTCCATCAGCTGTGATGGCACCAAGTTATTGCTTTCTTATACTATGTTTTGTGTCTATTTTTTCTTACATGCTCCCAGTCTGATATGAAAGCATCTGATTTAGCCTAAAGTTGTATAGTTTTTAACTTAAAGCATAGTTTTATTAAGCTCCATGACTTTGAAAAGAGCCCTGTGGCAGGGTTGGTCAGAATTGATGGGTCACACAAAAACACATCATCCTTGTGGCTGTAAGAGTTGAGCTCCACAGCTCACGCCTTAAATGACTCTGTACTGTCTGGCAGCTTAACATGACACAAAGCCACTTTTACCATCAGTACCTTCATTGGCTTCAGCAGTACAGCTTACAGCTCTGCCGCCTACTAGTGATACTCTTACTGGTGCCAACCACAACGCCCTGTCTCAGTAAAGCGCTATGGAGATTATTAGTGTTTACAATCTCCTCTGACCTCCAGTGTTGTAACAAAATCTCGGCTGAATGTCTATGTCAAATTCAGGGTTGAGCATCCATGCACTTCACAAGATCACGCACCAACGACGGTTCAGACCCGTTAGATGCGACTGACACTCACGATTGTGAACACGAGTAAATATCAAACATCAGTTACATTAACAGGTTTCACTGGCGCTTCGTGAGTGGCAACGTCAAGACTGGTTAGTGATTAGTTCTTTGGTGCATATTCATATGTTGTCCAGTCTCTGAACAGCGAGGGATGCAGTTTGGTAACAATGTGTGCAGGCTGAGGGTAAATGCTCATTTAACGTCAGGCCATATACACAAATCAGCTCCACGATTATTACAGATCATTTATTTTCGACTTTCCCTCCTCAATTACTCAATAAGTATGGGGTCATTCTGGAAGTAAAGACTAACATTTATGGGTGTTAAACAATTCTTGGGCTAGCCTGATACTGGCTAGCTGCGTTAGCACGTAACCGTTAACCACCATGTCCAAAACAAACCCCGTACCAAACAGACAGGTTAGCTAACCCGACTCATCGTGTTGCCCGTGGCTTTACAGGAAAGCACACGCTCGGCGGTGTGGTCATACTTGCTTCTGATCAATACATTTGATCAGCTAGCCTCGATGACATGTTATATTGCTAGCTCAAGTAGCGACAGCAAGTTAGCAACTTTAGCTTCCCTCAGCTGCACAGTTCCGGGGTTAGCGCTAGTGGTAGCATGCCTCCTGGTGACTGTATGAGAGCCGAGCATCTGACATGATCAGTTCATCTGTGATTTTTTAGAGAAAGGGTGAAATAGCCGCAAACCAACACAGCAACCAAATTAGAGAGCGGTCATGCTGCTAGCACACACCGCTAAGCTAAAATGGCTAAATAAACGAAGGCTAGCTACCTGAGAACTTCGGCAACCAGATTCCAAGCTCCGTTGGGGCAACTGCGGGCAGACTCCACACACTGAATCGTCACCGTGGCCTTTCCAGTCGGCAGAAAGTGCCCAGTAAGCTCCTGAAGCCGAATTTAGACATTAAACGGTTGTGTAGAAGCGCCGAGCAGCGGACACCCTTTCAGCGCATCATAAGCGCCTGAAAGACCAGAGGCCAAATCAGGATACTGCGCGTGCGCATACAACTAACAGCCTAACAGTGACCTCTGCTGGACAGACGGACGCAAAGCAACACTGCAACCTGAGGACTGTGGTGTGTCGCTTTCAACGGTGATGCCGCAGTGCTCTGTTTTCGTTTAAAGTGGAGAGGTGTTAAACTAGTCCCCGCGATGTTTCATACCCACAACATAAACAAGTTTCAACTTGATGTAAAACTAATAAATACCCAGCATTATATTAATCTAAATTTGTCATAAACGCCCCTGTTACAAGACAGACACGTTTGCTTAGAGACTTCACGAAACTCCATCATTTTAGTAACTAGTATGACAGTAGCCTAAAAATGTAGATTAATACTTCATAGCTGAGATAACTATGTAGTCGACGGGCTAAGGTTCTGTTTTTGTATTTCCAGAGGGCACAATTTCTCATTTAATTAAATTCACATGACTTTGGAAAGTTGATAATCAACCCTGAAATACAGGACTTCTGTTTGTGATACATCCTGCTGAGAACAGGCAGTGCCCATCATTTATATCAGAGGCCTCCGACCCGTCAGTGATAATCTGCATCTTTAAGACTTTTCCTGCTCTGAAGATCAATAGAAAAACTTATCAGGGAATATACAGTAGGTACCACAGGTCCTTGTGGTGCACATGATTTGGTCACTGCAAATGTGAAGATTTGTTTGGCTGAAATGAATAACAAGTTTTCTCACAGAATGAAACACAGGTGACACGTTTAATGAAATTCAAGATTTATTTGGTGAAGTTATTAAAATGAGAAGTTGTGGCTTTCAGATTCTAGTTACAGTTCATTCTTGGTGTCATTCATTTATAAGCTCTTCTTCAGGTAAATCAAATACAGTTAGAACAAATAAAGAGGCTTCAGGTTGTGAAAGTAATGAACAACCCAACTGACCAAAAAGCATTTAAAGTCTTTTAAAAAGAACAAAAAAGAATTTTGAGATTCAGATTCAGATATTACTTCATACTTATGGATGTATCTGACTCTGTACACACGCCCTGGCCATTAATGTCAAAGACAAACATATCGACTAAATCTAAAACTTAATACCTTAATATCTTTAGCTAAAGAGTGTCACATAATTCATAGTGTTTTTATGAGTCTGTGTCCATAAAAGTGCAGCATTTAGGGGGAAGATGTAGAAAATACAATGGGCACCCTGAAATTCCAGAAAACTTGAAAACCTTTGACAATGACTATAACATATGATGAGAAGACAACACAACAGACAGGTTGAGGTCCAGGGAATAAAGCATAACACTCACAGAATGTTGCTGTATTTTACAATGGCCACTACAAAGCATCCAGTTATAACACATGGCAAATCAATAGGAAAAGAAAATGAAACAAAGCTGGAGAATGTTGTTGGAAAGACAATATATAATTATAATAATGATAACAACAACAACAACAACAAAAACAACAACAGCAATAACAATATACATATCTGAGTGTGTCATTTGCTGTATATTTGTATATATTTGTATATTTGCTTGTGAAGAGAGAAACTTCAGTTTTCAAAGCAGACAAGAGATCTTACTCCTAGAGATACCCAGACTCATGGGATGCACAGCTCCATCACTCCCCCCCTCCACTGTATTTACAGTACATTCACTGTCAAATGTATATATTTGTAGGACAATTATAAAAAAAAAAAATCCAAAATATTGATCATGCAAAAAAGAAAACAGCTCAGTCTAGGCAGCAGGTATGAAGCTGGGAAACAACACGTCACATCAGAAACAGCGTTTCTCCCCTGGATTCTTAAGTTTTTCTTTCAGATCATCCATTTCTTTCTTAAATTTTTTCTCCACTTCACTATTTCTTTCAGACAGCATCCATCTTCAGTCTTCAGCTTTCTATCAATTCTGTGAGCTCCTCATTCTGTTGTTTCTGTAACTGATCAACATGCTCTTTCTCTTCTTTGTTACCACCACGTAACACTTTCACTTTGAATTCATCTAATTCCTTCTCATGTTGTTTCTGTAATTCATTCGTTTTTTTCTCCCGAGTTTGTTTATACTGTGTCTAAGTTTTTCTTTCAGCTCTGTCTCTTCTTTTTGCTGTCGGGAGGACAAGTCATCCTTTTCTCTTTTCTGACCTTCTTTGCTTTTGGTTGAACTCTTCCTGTCCAAATCTTTCATTTTTTGTTTTTGTTTATGCTTGAGATTATCCAGTTTCTGCTTTTCATCGTTCCTTTCTGTTTTTTTAAGGTTATTACAGAGATCATCCATCTCTTTCGTGTGTTTTTTCTGCAGTTTCATTCTTTCATCCTGATGTTCTTTCTTTTGGCTCAGAAGTAACAGTGCCAAGTCAGTCAGTTCTCTTTTGTGTTTATCTCGCATTTTATCCAGTTCAGCATTTATTTTTTGTCTTTTTTTCTCCTGCATGATTTTCTCTCTTGCTCATACCCCAGATTCCTCAACATCTCCTGCATGATTTTCTCCTGCTCTTCCTTCAGACTCTCCACCTTTCTCCTGCATGATTTTCTCCTGCTCTTCCTTCAGACTCTTCACTTTCTCCTGTATGTTTTTTCTCATGCTCTTCCTTCAGACTCTTCTCTTTCTCCTGTATGTTTTTCTCCTGCTCTTCCTTCAGACTCTTCTCTTTCTCCTGCATGCTTTTCTCATGCTCTTCCTTCAGAGTCTTCACTTTCTCCAGATGTTCATTTGTCAGAGCTGCAAAGCTCTTTCTTTTTTTCTCTCTCGAACTCATTGAATTCTTCAGCTTTCTTTCTGGCCTTTTCTTCATAATTTTTCTTCATTTCCTCAATTTTTTTCTCATATTTTTCCTCTAATTCTTTCGAGCCTGTTCTTCTTCTTCTCTTCTAATTCGTTCTTCCTCTTTTCTTTCATTTTCATATTTTTCTCTTTTCTTCTCATATTCTTCTTGGAGCTTTTTTCGTTTTTCTTCCTCCTCATGTTGTCTCTGTGTATTTTCCTGTATCGTTTTATCCACCACTCTCTCCGTTCTTTTTCCCAGGCTTCTCGTTGCTCGTACATCTCTTTCCTACTTTGCTCCAGTTTTCGATCAATGGTTTGTTTTTCCTGTGATTCTCTCTTGATTCTTCCTCCAAAGCTTCCAGCTTTTGTTCCCACTCATGTTGCTGAATTTCTTCCTGTGTTTTCCTCATTCTCTCTTCTTCTCCTCTCTTCTCCTCCTCTTCCTTCCTCTGTTCACGCTCCATGATGATATTTTCTTTCATTTCCTTGAGTTGTTTGTCTTTCATTTTTCTCTCTTGTTCCATTTCTTCTCTCTGTTCGTCCATTCTTCCTTTCATAGCTTCCTTTTCTTCCTCATGCTTTCTTTCTAGCTCCTCCCTCTCTCTCCTCATCTCCTCCTTCTTCTCCTTCAGGATCATCTTAACTTTTTTCTGTATTGCTGCTTCAGCCTCTTGCAGCATCTCATTAGTGTAGCAGCTGCCTCCATTTTCCTTCACCATTGTATCATCTTTTTTATCAGCTCTCTGACTTGTGCATGATTGTGTTTATCATGGTTATTAAACACGTGGTATCTACATCCACACTCAGTGATCAAATTCTTGAAGGAATCATCACATTCATTTTTATGTAATCATCAATGGACATCTCATCTTCTACCAGTTTATCTCCTCCAGTTAAAAGAATGATGGTGAATGACTCAGAATCCTTCCCAAAGACTTTCTTGATGAGTTTCAGTGTCTCCTTCTCCTCTTCTGTGAGTCGGCCGATCTGTAACACCAGCAGGAAGACATGTGGTCCTGGAGCCAGAAGACTGATACATTTCACCATCTCCTCATTCACCTCTTCAGGGACAAGGTTGTGGATCAGACGTACATGTCAACCACAGCAACAAGCACAACCGTCCACTTCACCCTGTGCTTTCTGACAACACTTGGTGACTGATGTTTGACTTGATTTGGCTTTAAACGCTTTTCTTCCTAGAATGGTGTTTCCTGAGAGCTCTTTCCACTTCCAGTCTTCCCTATCAGTACAATCCTGAGACACTCTGAGCTTGGCTTGTTGTCATCACCTGTAAAATGAGAAGACTTTAAGTTATCCATGCTATGCTGTCCCGTGGATACAAAAAGTCTAGACACACCTGTTAAAATGACACTTTTTGACATAAACAAACATGAATTAATGTGGTTGAATCAGTGAACACACCCTCTTAGATTTGGCACATGATGAATGTAAAATTTCAGTTACAGTTTTATTGCTGATATAAGTGAGTACAGTATGTTGCCATTTTTCTATCATTTGAGACAAAGTCATGTAAAACATGTTATAGACAACATCTAAACCATTAATGAAAATCTAAATGTTAAATCTAAATATAGATATTAAACCTGAATCTAAATATTAAATCTGCCTCTGTGGTGCCGTTCCACTGGTAGCTACAGTCCACACCGTTACTGGGAAGTGAAGTAGTTTAAAACCACCCAGAGTTTACTAATTAGTTGGAATTTAACTGCTTCACTTACGATTTGTGGTGTGGACTGTACTATTTTATTGTTGTGGTATCCTTTTTATTGTATGTATCAGCTGCTTGATCATTTGCCTCTGGTGGGATTAATGAAGTTGTATTGATTGATTGAACTGCACCATGGAGTGCAGCCTGCACACTGGAAATAACCTTTCACCCAGTGTTGAGCAAAGGCAGAGACCGGTGTTACCTGCATATTTCCTGAAGATTTTGTTTTACACTAGTTTTACACCACTGTGCATATTCCACTGGATGCTATGCTAGCTCAGCCCTTGGACATTTAACACCATCAGCAGTAAGCAGGGTATGCATCTAGAGGCTGTTCACATCAGAGAGGCCAAGGCTGCCTACAGGAGGAGGATCTCCTCAGCCTCAGCATTGGTTCCCTCCAGAGCTTGCAGTGAGCCCTTACTCTACGCCAGGCATCTCCAAACTCTTCCACAAAGGACCATGTGGCTGCAGGTTTTTGTTCCACCAAGCAGCAGCACACAGAATGGACTCAGTTAAAGTGATGGTTGGTAATGATGTTCAGAAACACTTTTTGTTATACTGGGTGAAATGGTCCTTCTATCCTGAGATTAGTCAATACATTATGTATTCAGAAAAGGGACAAAAATCAGAGCTCTGTGGCAGCTGCAGGACTGACAAAACTCTGACCAATGCGCTTTACGCCCCGAAATGCAAAAAACAATCAGATCCAATCAGGCCCAATCAATCTGCCGTCTCTCTCCCTCTCTCCCTCCTCCAGCGTGCGCGATCAGTGTCTTCACCCATGTCCGCAGAAAAGTCACAGTCCAGTCTGGTGGGTGGCACTGTAGCTCTGGCAATGCACGTTGAGTGTCTTTACCTACGTCCACAGGAAGGTGGAGGCGTGGCTTCAGAGAGAATCTGCGGAAAGGGGCTGGGACTTTTGACCTGTGTATTTTGTGGCCTGCTAGAACTGTTTTTCCAGGATCTCCACCCTACCTTTAATCAACTGATCTCAGTCTTCAGACAGCTGATTGGTCAAACTGTGTGTTCTTGATTGGTTGGAACAAAACTGCAGCCCTTTGTGGACAGTTTGGAGATGCCTGCTCTACACCCTCTACACCTACAACTGCAACCCTGCCCACTCCAGCATCATCAAGTTTGCTGATGACACAACTGTAATGGAACTCATTTCTGAGGAATCTATTCTATTGAATTCGTGCCCCCTAAAACATTTCTTCAGTTTGTTTTTCATTGAATTGTACATTTTGTGTGACACAACAGTGGGAAAGGTCTGAAATTATTTTCTTGTCTCATTTTATAAAATACAAATGTACACATTATGAGAAGTGATGTTTTAATATGATATTATTCCTATTTTAAAATAATGTATAGTAAGATATACTTACAAGTGATATTGCTCTTTTTCAGTGTCTGGAGTTCAGCTTGTAGCATCATGATCTGTTCATCTTGTTGTATGATATTTTCTATCTGAGCATGTGCAAATGTTTCTGTTGTGTAGCGGCAGGCTTTGCTGATGCCTTTCACAGTGTCCAACAGCTCAGGGATCTGCTGCTTGTCCTTCATGTTGAGAACAACAGATCTTCCTCCACAGCTCTGACAGAGCTCCTGGATGTCTGGGGTTTCTTTTGCAGAGCTAACAGTTGGAGCTGTAGGATCTGGGTCCACAGTGCACAGGATCATGGTGAAGTCATTAACTCGAGCGCTGAATGTCTTCTGGATGATCTCTAACTCTTTCTTGTCATCATGAGTGGAAGAGGTCAGAGGTAGGACCAGGATGAAGCCATTGATGCCCTCAGGATCACAGAGGGAAATACACCTGAATGATTCTTTCATCACTTCTTCCTGTGGTTTTCCATACAGGGCAGGAAGCTCCACCAGGGAAACCTGATGCCCACACACCTCTCCCTGATGTTTAACACACACTGATGAGTTGGAGACTGAATGAAGATCTGGCTGACCTAGAATGGCCTTGGCTGCTGAAGTCTTCACTGCTCCTCTCTCCCACACAGAACTAGGTTTAAACCTGGTTTAATTTGTTCAGACTTTGGTGTCTTGGTTAAACCTGAATCCTGATCCTCAGATAAATCACAGTGCAGATGCAGACCATTGTTTTCCTTTACAATTTGGCTGAGGCGTGTTAAGAGCTCTTCTTGTTCAATGTTCTTCTGCTCCAAAAACCGGTATTTACATTTTCTGATCATGTCTCCAAACAACAGATGATGCTTATAATTTTCTATGAGGCCTAATTGCTTCTGTCTGGGTGTTGATACCAGTACCAGTGAATGATCAAATGATTGATCACTGAAGAGTGTCAGGACTCTGCAGAGCCTCAGCCTTTGTTCCTCTGTGAAGTCTTCAGGCTGTAGAACCAGCAGGAACACATGGGGTCCAGGAGCAGAGAGAGTCACACAGTCCTTTACAAACTCTGTGAGTTTGTCTTCAGAGATGGTGGGATGCAGCAGACCTGGAGTTTTGATGAGAACTATTTGTTTCTCTTTGCACTGTGCTCTGACTCTCTGACAATGCTCTGGTTTTTCCTTGGTGTTGAATGTACTCTCTCCCAGTATGAAGTTCCCCACTAAACTGCTCTCAACCAGCTGTTCCCCAGCAGAACAACCCTCAGCTCGGACACTGAAATAAAAATCGATTCAATTATTCACTGTAACTAACTAAAGTAAATCAATTTGAAATAACAACTGATATTTAGTTCCCACCTGTACAAACCTTGACACAGTAATGTTTTATTTATTTATTTCTAATTATTCGTGTTGTCTGTAATTTAAACATCCCCTCACCCTTTAAAAGACTACAAAAGACAGAGGAATTATTCAAATCAGTTTGAGGCTATGTAGGTCTTATCTGAAGTTGATGGTCTTTTAGACACCAGGGAGAATAAAATGATTAACAGCCAGCCCAGCATAATGTGGTTACATAATATCAAAGCTATGAACAAAAGGGGGATGACTAGACTCTACTTTCTGAGGAAGATGAGACCTCCACCTGCCTCTGTGATGTGGTCTGCTGGGGAGCACATCAGTGCCAGAAATGCCAACAAACCAGGATCGCTGCACTTACTCTAAAGTAAAGGTTCTCCAGACTGTTTTGAGACTTCTCTGTTGTTGTTGAGGAATTGTATATGAGTTATTGTATGTATGTGCAAAACATTTTGTTCTTGGTTCTCAGACAAATGCTGTTTTATACTGTACTGTTCTCTATATGTTCTATATTTTGCCATAAAGAAACTCTTCACCTCAGCCTCTCTGAATTCCTTCCACAGCCAAGTTTTTTTAGCTTCTGCAACACTGTGCTGCTTGTCTTCATACCTCTCAACTACAAATACTTAGTTTGAGTTTATATGCAGATGAGTAATTCTGACTCAGACTCAATTCAACTCACGGTCGGAGGCAGCGCTGAAGGCTGTTCCTCCGCTTTACTGGTTGGACATCATCTGCCACTGTAAAGATACAGAACATTGGTCCATTCACATCTAATCTTTATTAAAACAGAGAACATTTTACCTTGATTGTTTTGTATGTTTTTTTCTGACATGATGTTCCTAATAACCCTGCCTTACTTTGAAATGAACTAATCAGCAGCTTTGGAAAAGAAAATATATAATAGAATACTTTTAAAATATGCTGTTTATTAAACAATTAAATAGTTGTACAAGTTCTTAACTCATATCTGCAGCTGATGCCTCCTCTGAGCTAACTGAGCTTCCTCTCATATTTGGGGCAATGTATACAATCCTACATCGTAACAGAAATTAACAAAACATCCACTAAGTGAATCTACAAAAGTAACTCCTGAGACAATCAGTCACTTACAGAAATGTCATTTATCTTAATTGATTTTTGTTTTACTCATCCACAAACATGGGAAGTTACTGCTTTTCTTTTAATATTTAGTGTTTTAATCATTCTTGGAATATTCTTTGAACAAAACAAACATCCAGAAGACATCAGTGTGCTGGATGATTTAGATGGTTTTTCACATTATTTTCTGATGATGGAATGTTATTTTTTTGTTATATATATAATCACCAGGATAGTCCAGAAAGAAATATTAATGAACATATCTTTCTCTGTTGCAGCTCAATTAAAAAATAATCAAAAAAATACATAAAATAAAGTTTATAACTAGAAGAATATATCAGCTGTTTCATCTCGAAACACATGACATGATAATGTCATGATACTATACAGAAAATTATTTTCAACTCAGTGTATGGAGGCAGTCCTGCTCTGCTTCATCACTGGTTGCCGACCACCTGTGACTATGGTATAACATACAGAACGATGTTCATTCACCTGTCATCTTTGATCAGCACAAGAACTGTTGCTGCCTACTGTAACGAAAATGCACACATAGGCAGCATGTTTGCATGTTTTAGTGAAAACTTGTGATACCCAAGAAGACAAGACTGAAGAACAAACATGTGCAAAACCTTCTGCCTCAGATCCAACATGTAGAAACATTTCAGTATGATGTGGAGATGTCTAAATTTGATCAATTTGATTAAAGAAACTGCATCAATGAGGCTGTAAAACCCAAACTACTGAAAAAAGAAACATTCACAACTACCACTGGATGTAAAGGAGCATATATTACCTCTAACACACTGTATTGCTATAAAATAAATAAACCTAAAGACAGCCTATTCCAGCAGACACTGACATGGAGGCAAGATTATGTAGTAAACAAAGAAAATACTGTAGTGCTGTTATGGTGTTCTATCTTACTAACTCACCAGATCCTGCTGTCGCCATAATAATAATGTCTCTCTCTCTGCTGGAAGTATCAGAGATCACATCACCTTGACCCTGCTGATTTAACAATCTGAAGGTAGAAAAGTCATTGTTAAATTGTCATTTGATATCATTGACCTCATCCAGAGATTTTAGACCTGACTGCTGAAAACACATCACACATTCAATAAATAGCAAACACTGAGAAGAATCTGTAAGCAGTATATTATGATATAGTTTTTTCACCTGCATGTTGTGGACTTTACTCATGAGACCACAGAGATACCTCTGTACAGTTAAAGTGGACGACTGAATAACTCACACAGGTTAAAATTAGCTACATGAACACTGGTGTTGGCTTGTATTTGTTGTACAACATGTTGAACCTGTTCAGTCAGTAACATTAATGCAATAAAAAAATCTCAACTGAAGGCAGGTCAAACTCCCATTTCTCAGTTTAAAGAATCAGAAAATTCAGTTTTTAACTTTTTAGTGCTTGCTGCTAGGTGTATCCGCCATTTCGCTTGAAGTTTCAGTCTGTTGATTTTTTCTTTTTTTTTGGGGGGGGGGGGGGGGGGGGGGGGGGGGGGGAACTCTGGTATGGGGGGCCCCCCCCCCAAAATATTGGGGGGGTGTATATTTTTGTGATTTTATGCCTTTATGCCTTTAATTCATAAAGTCAAGAGAGACATGAGACTGAACGGAGAGGGGGAATGACATGCAGCAACTCACTGGGGGATTCGAGGCGGGCCTGTGCAAGTACTGACGGCTCGCTTCTGATCGGCTCAGGGTCCTGCCTTACAGATGACACGCATTATGACAAATGTGATTGTTGCACTTGGATCATGAAAAGACTTTCACTTTCAAAAAGAAGCCTTTGACTTTGTGTGTATTCTCGCGTTAGCTAAAGAAGAATCCCTGCAAACAATTTCTTTTGTAGAAATCCTACTGACTCTGTCTTTAAGTTTTTATAAACACAAATTTTACTGATAGCTGACTGATACGCCAACAGATTCAGATTAATTTAAGTAGTTTACGACTGAAAAACAAAAGAACTAAGTGGGCAATGTAATTGTAACCTGCTCTGGCCTGGACTTATCCTGCCTTTACCACCTTTGTCGAGCATGTCACAGTTTTTTTCTCCAGTTAATATAAGGAGAGAGTTCAACAAACAGGTTAGTTCAGTGAAATTTAATAAAAAAAAAAAACTTTTTCATCTGCAAAAGTGGACTTTACCTGAGATCGCAAAAAAAGAAAAAGAAAGTGAAGACAGTGCACAGAGTTTAGGAGGGACTGAAATCACGACCACAGGTTTCATTGCGGTCTGGATCACACAATAGGCCCAAGATGGGCGTAGTCCTAATTAAATAGTGAGTCATGTAGCAAGGTCAACACCTGACAATGGCTTCTTTCCCTCCAGTGCTACTCTTTCATTATCCAGGCTACAACCAATCAGGATTTGTCATAATGCGTGTCATCTGTAAGTGCAGGACCCTGAGCCGATCTAGAAGCGAGCACATCCAGTACTTGCCCTTTCGAATCACCCGGGGCCCTTTGCTGCATGTCATTCCCCCTCTCTGTCTCTGCGTTTCATGTCTCTCTCTGACTATCCATAATTAAAGGCATAAGGCAGAAAAAGCCCCCAGTTCCCCCAAAAAAAAAAAAAAGGAAAAAGAAAAAACACAATAGAGTCTGGACTTAAGCGAAAGGGCACGCCGTGTGGTGTAGTGGGTAAATGCTCGCCCCATATGCAGAGGCATAGTCCTGCTGCAGCGTCCCTGTTCGAACCCCGCATCGGGCGCCGATTGCTGCAATGTCATTCCCCCTCTCTCTCTCCCATTTCCTGTCTCTCTACATTCAGTTATAATAAGGTGTAAGCCCAAAAAATAACTTAAAAAAAGCAAAAAACAAAAACAAAAACAAATAATAATATGGCAATGAATTAAGAACAGCACCTGAAGATAATTTGTACATGAAGACAGGGCATTTGAAATATAACATTTATGATCATTTATATCCTTGTCCAGACACTAAGACCAGAGTTATATTTTTAAATAGCCTACACAAGAGGTAATACGTTTCTGTGTATCTATTCAACTAAAAACGTAGAAACATATACAATGTATTACGTGCAAAATGCTTGTGTTTGCCAAGCGTTTGGTTTGCAAGCTGCAGTGTGTGCTGGTTCAAGTGTCTCCACTCAGCCTCAGTGTCACCGGCTCTGCAGAGCGGCAGGTGTTTGCTATTTGACTGATGAGCGGAGGTTTCAGCTCGTGAGAGTCAGACGTCATGTGGAGCTGAGAGAGACGCTGATCTACCTCTGTTTCTTTAGAGAAAAGTGAATGTAAAGAAAACCTGACTTTATTTCCAGGAGCTGGGGATGTTTCTTATTGTTACTGTCGTCCCTCTGCGGTATTTTATTCTGAAAGGTTGAGCAAGAACGCGAATGTGAAAATGGACGGTAACGACTTTAAGTTATTCATTTTCCACTTTGTAGCCTGATTTCTTTTTATTGTTAACACGACATAAAAGTTATGGCGACTTTTCGGCTTTGACCACTAAAAAACTTTGAGTGAAACACAATCAGAGTTATGTCTTTGCTTTTCCCCTTCATTTCTGGTGTGTCACCTGCTGCCTCCTGTAGATGGAGGCAAACCGCCACATACATTTGGGAATGGACACCAGAGGGCTCACCATCCCAGGCCTTTTTTCTACGTCCAGCCACCATCTCAGCCTTACTACCTCTACCAGCAATGGCAGCTGAACAACCCCTACAGTCACTATGGTTTACCTGGAGGTACCGGGCTGCTTACACTTCTTTCTGTTACAATCCTGTACTTATTGTCTGAATTCTTACATTTGTTATTTCTTTAGGTTTTAACTTTGGCCGTCCCTACATACCCCCTTACCAGTACATGCAGTATCCTGGCTTTGTTTTCCCACATGCCCCAATATATCCAGTGGATTACAGGCGGATGTTTGAGCCTCGATTTCATGCTCCTACCTGGGGTGATGTGCCTCGCCAGCAGCAACACCCACAGACTCAGGGGCGTCGTGAAATGGCCTGCTCAGAGGCTCAAACAGACCCCAGCGATGCCATTTCCAAGCTCATTGAATGCCTGGATAAAATTCGAGCCAGTGAGCTGCAGGGTGCGGAGAGAGAACTTGACTCAGGTGTCGCCTCCCAGTCCTCAGGTATGTTTTCTCCTGGAGAAGAGAAGAAAAGTGAGAACCAGGGTCACCTCCTGCCTTCAGTGCCCGATGACAGCCATTTGGAGAGTCCTGCTGTGACCTTCAGTGACTCCACAGCAGCAGTATATGATGGAGAATCCAGCCGTAGAAGCTTAGACGTCCTGAGCCCACAAGGATGCTGGTCAGGGGGCTTGGAAGAAGAGTTACCCCTCGATAGTTCCTCTGTTCATGAAGAGTGTCCTGAACTTGAGCAAACAACAGGAGAGGAGCACTTTCTCACTCTTGAGAAAGAAGAGGTCACAGATGTCCAGTCAGATATTTTAGTGACCGATCCAAGTGTTCCCAAATGTGGTGCTCAAGAGCTCAAGGTGACACCATCACAGGCAACTTCCTTCTCCTCCCTCTGCTTGTGCTTCAGGAAGCTAAAAGCAGCGACAAAGGTTCAAAGACAGCAGACATCAGACGGGATCTCATGATGAAGCCAAATCCAACCCAACTTACCAGATCCTCAAGCTGCCATATGAGAACGTTTTGGCCTCTGGAACTGGTGGAGGTGGCCGCCTCGCCTCCCCTGTAGGCTCCTACTACTACAACTTCCTCCCATGCAGACTACCCATGAGCGGATGAGTGTCCTCAGTCCGTCTCTTGATGAGCTTTCCTCCAGGGACGAGATGTTCTCCACAGACCTGGATGATGTGGATCTTTTCCCCAAACACACGTATACCGGCCGGAGGCTCGCAGAGGTCATGGGTGGGTCGTCTCAAGCTGCCAAGGAAGTAGAAGAAGTGTGGCTGCCAGGTTCAAAGAGGTTTATGTGTGCCTGTTGTGGGAAAAGCCTCGCAAAAGGTGCAGGCAGGAGCAAAGCCCACAGCTCCAAGATGTACAGAGATGAAGCTGGAGACTCTGAGGAGGAAAGCAGGTATGGAAGAGGGTGTGATCAGCCAGTCAGAGTGGTTGTGAGGAAGCACTCTGCACCCAGGAAGCCTCATTCAGTCCCACCAAGACAAGGAGTCAAACCTTGGTATAAAAGAGGCCAGTACAAGGATCCCTCAAATCCATTCAACCAGGAAGGGGGTCACGACCTTTGCAAGCAGGATCCAGCTGATGGAGAGATTAGTGAGATGACTAGCGGTGAGCTGCAGTGCAGAACGTGCGAGGGTAAGTGTCAGTGCTTTCTGACGTGTTAAGTTGTCGATCATCTTGAGCATTCATTGCCAGAAATATGCAATGACCGTGTGAACGTTTTTACAGACCGACTCTGCAGAGAGGATCTGACCACTTCAGACCAAGGCAGGTGGGGAGAGGGTGACGTGATTCCCAGGAGGAGACAAGCAACCCCTCTGCAACGACAAGGTTAAAGAAGTGATCCACAAACACTTATACTGAGACTTTGCTGAACCAAATGCAAAAAGATGAAAAATGAAGTTCAGGATGTCTCTTCACCAGCCATATCTACAATATAAAGGCCAAAAATGTTAAATAACTTTGGTCTCTGTCAATTGTTCTTGGCTGAACTTTAGATACTGGTTGATGTGAAGATAAAGAAAACCTAACTTTAAATTCATAGAAGCAACACCTCTCTCATGACTTCTTAACCTTGAGGCAATGATTTGATCTTCTCACATCTGTCTGACAGAGATAAGTACTCAGAGGAAAGTGTCTTACCACAGGCCGAGAGACGAGGACAATGATGATGATGGGCCACCGCACTTACACTGGGAGAGAGGTTCAGTAGGACTTTTCTTTCACAATGCTCTAACTTCGACCATTTTATGAATGTAATGACCTTATTTTTGTGACAGACTCTACCATGAGAGGAGAACCAAGATGTTGATGTTCCTGGTCTGAATTTTGAACAAGAGTTCAAAATTGAAAATGTGTTGAACTGTAGGTAAAATTCACAAAATATTAAACATGACACGTTCTATTTCTCACAGTACTCTTAATGTAGGCACATGCAGCTGACAGACTGATTTTATATGCAGCACAATCAACACTTTCAACCTTGAGACTTGGTGAAAACATATTTTTATGTGTCTGTTTGTTTCCTCTGCAGGTCCCCTGATGGTGTCAAATGTTCCAGGATAATGTGTTTAAAAATATTTAGAGCACCAGGTGAAATGCACTGCACAGCAAGCCTCTTTTTGTTAGAGAAAAGTAAAAAAAAAAAAAAAAAAATAAAGTTTCTGCAGTGACTCTGCCTCGCACTATTCATGATTGATGGATTTCACAAACAGGCAAATGGGCTGAAAGGTTGTATTACAGATGAGGGTGTGCCACTGTTTGGGGCCAGTCCAATAAACTATTGTCATTATTTAATCTTTGTGTTTCTGTCACTTTGTGATGCTGCACATGATGCAGGGGGATTACACATTTTACAGTGTTTCCTCAGGAGGCAATGGACTAAATCTTACAGTGTCTATGATGTACATTCAATACTCGCTGAAGTTTATTTCAAGGTTCATAGGTTTTACATGATGGGAAATCAGACTGTAATACAACATACCAGTTACCATCAATAGCAGCAGTAGGAAATGGCTATTGATCTGCAGAAAAAGGGGCGGTCAGGTGTGTACTCATCCTGTCATCTATTATCTATCCTGTTGAAAAATACCTCTGGTCTTTGAAAGGAAATAAAGTGTGGGAAGATGTGACATTAATTCTTTCAGTCATTTTCAAGCAGAAAATCCAACATTTGCTGATTACAGTCTCATTGCTGATTTGGTGCTCATCTCTGTGTTATGTCATTAAATATCTTTAGTTTATGAACTGTTAAATGGGCAAGACATTTGGAGATCAGAGTGCACCAGTTAAAAGGGCCTCAGATTAATAATATCTTTGCGCTAGTAAATGTTCAAATCATTGTTTTGTACTTGGCAGTCATCACAGAAAGCTGAGGCATCACTTTTTATATCATCTGTCTGTAAAAAAAAAAAAAAAAAAAAGCCCAAATCTAATACAAATGACACAATTCACTTTTGTGGCAATTTGCAAAAGGCGATCATGTGTAATTGAGTATTATATGTAAGTTAGACCAGTGCAATGAACCTCTCTGATGAAAAATCTTTCAGAGCCTACTAACAGAAACTGTGGTACTGATGAAGAATCTCTGTCAAGCATCACACTGGTCTCAGAACATGTTCATTTGTCATGGATAATAATATCTACAAATACAGCCTCAGGCAAACAACCCAGCTCTCATCGAGGCTCACAACTGGTCCCTCAGGGGCCAAACCTGCATCTCAACACAAGATAAGTATGTGCTTTGCATTTTAGCTCTGCTCACCTGCAAAAGAGGCAGACCTTAAGAAGATGAGCCTGGGGCTCAGAAAGATGCTAAAAAAGAACAGATGTTCCACTTTTAGCTGCAAATCCATCACCTGTGGTCCTGCTGCCTCATCAAGCCATGCAGGTCTGCTGTTGATTAAACCTAATCAGCTTCACGCTTCCTCTGGGACACAGCAATTCAATTCAAGACGCTGATCTGACTTTTTCTCCTATCTCTGATCCATTGTCTGCCTTTCCTCAGGTGAGCTGAGGTGAGCAGATCAGGGAACTCTAATTGGACAACTGTCACCTGGAACCAAATTCTGGCCAATCAGTGAAACGTGTGACAAAAAAACCTGTGCCTTGAGTCCACACCTTTGATTTCCAATTGAAATCATACTTGGAAAGCTGTGTTGGTTTGTTAGTGAAAGTCCTTTTGCATGCAGGTACAATCTGTTTAGTGACTGTTTTGCTGTCAAAATACACTGAAGCTTGCTAGGTTTCTCAGAACAGGGCATTGTGATCAGGGAAACAGTTAACAAGCCTTTACATTTGCCTTATGTCTCTTTGTCAGATATGGAAGCAGCCACATCTACTTTGCAACACTCCTATGGTCTGAGCTCCCCCCGGGATCCAAACCCACCACATGGGGCTGAACAGGCCCAAGGGTCCTCTCAGCCACCTCCGAGAACTTCACGTCCTGAGGAGCAGCACCACAAACCTTTCTTCTACATTCAGCCCTCGCAGCCGTATGTGCCCATGCAGAGTCTGCAGTGGCCTGTACCTATGCCCATGCCAGTGTCCTACAACCCATTCTTTGGTTACCCTGGATTAGGTAAGTGTGGAAAATCTCTTGTGTTTGGGCAAATGTTTTACCAAACCTACCGCACCTATAGTTTAAGTACTAGTCTACTTTCTCTTTAAACATATTAAAAGTCAAAAGTACATTCTTGTTTCTGCCTTTATCTGGAGTAAAACATTTAATACCTGAACATGATTTCTAAAGATGGACGGCAAATTTACGTAGGTTGCTGATGAATGTTGGTCATAAATAACAAATAATAACAAGCAAATAATAGTAATCTTTAATTCAAACATGGACTTGGAGCATCTTCAGTGTTAAGTTTATGCAGTAACCTTCATCAGGATGCTGACGTCCACACTGAGGCGTTTAAACACACAGCAGCACAGCATTTGTTTTTCCTCCTCCTCCACATGGTGAATAGTCTGTCACACTTAAATGAAAATTCAGTCCTCCGACTAAATGCTCTGCTTCAAAATAAAACTACTTCACTTCACAACATAGAATATTTGTCTTTTTACAATGTAGTGGAGTGCAATCATTTCATCATCATCATCATCATCATCATCATCATCGTAAAAGACACTCAAAGTAGCTACAAATTCTCAAAATGTGCCTTAGTATATTTTCTTTGCTACTATCCTGCATTCAAAACAGTATATTAGCAATGCTGATGTTGCTGATTAAACTATCTAATTAAGGCTTTGCAGAGCAACAAGTATGGCTGTAAACTCCAGTTTTATTTTGAATCGTTGTCTTTGTCTTATGCTGCTGCTGCTGTGGCTCATTATCCATTATGCTGGTTTCCCAATGATGCAAAACTTTGCAAGGGAACTGAATCAAACTTGCATCTGAAAGATTTGATCAGGCTAAAACTGCTAGGCACCAGTTATTTGAGATCTGATTTAAGGCACAAGTTGATTTGTTTGCCATAGTTAATGTTACCTTCAGCTAACAGGCGTTTTGGGTACTGAATACTTAATACTCCTGATGGCGAACTCCAATGACCTTTTCCAAACTCCTGACAGTATTGTGTCACTCTTTTCTGTCAAAGGTTATGGTATGCCAATGATGTCCCACTATCAGCCAAATCAATACATAGAGCCACCTGGCTTTGTTGTACCCCACACTCACCTACATCTGATGGACTACAGACGCATGCTCAACCCCCAGTATTACCAGACCATGGCCTACCACTCCCGCAAGTTCCGCTATCAACACAATGGCCCAGCCAGAGAGATGACCAGTTCTCAGGTTCAAACCGAGCCACTGTCTGCAGCCCAGAGGACAAGCACTCCAGGTTCCAGTGACACTGAAACCTCCAGTGGCCTCCCAGTCTGCAGCAGTGTTGCCCCCAATGCCCCCAATGTCCCCACTACCCAGTCACCCGCCTCATCCTCAGTGGTGCAAAAGGGAGATCATCCTCTGGAGCTGAAGGACATGGCGTCGTCCTCCACAACCAGGACGCCAACAAATGGCAGCTTTGTGATTCAGACTGAGGAGGTGAGGATCGAATGCTGCACTACACCGGTGGGACTACAACTCCTGCACTCCCATGAGACAGCAGAAGTGTCCCACAGATTTTCCCAAGACGTGGTCCAGTGTAGCTCGGTCCTCCAGGGCAGTGTGCTGCAGGAAGACGGACTGTGCCTTCCAGCAAACCAGTCAGAGCAGGCGCTCCAAGCTCGTCCTGACATCCTGTTAGTTGGGACACCCAACAGCGACAAGAAGAATGCTGCTCTGGAGGAGTCCAAGACTCAGATGGACCCTGTCACTGAGGTGTCCAATTTGGGATGTGAAGCAGCAGCTCATGGTGATGTTGAGGAGACGAGGAATGAGAAAGACCTGAGTGTGAGTACTAAGAATTCTCACTTAAAAGTGGTTCACCTGCCCTTTGACCCCAAGTATCTGGATGAGCTGCGGAGGATGGAGTCCACCGTTTGGTCAGTGGAGGAAACCCTGATTGCCTCTCCTGAATCACTGATCCAAAATGGTTGCACAGACTCTTATGATGAAACACTGGCTGCTGTAACGGAAGAGTCCTCAGCAGATGTGTCAACGGTGAAAGAGGAGACTCCTGCAGAAGAAGTTCTCCCCATGATTGAGATGCCTCCTTTAGAAGACGATGAACTGGAGGATGAGGACCCCACCATCAATGCCCCATGGTTGAGATGGTGCCTGATGCCATGATGGATGTTGTAGAGGAAACTCCTATGTCTAAGTGGACACACACAGCACAGGTGGGTCTTACACACAATTTGTCACTGCTGGATAATACTCCAGTTCAGGGTGATGGCAACCAACAGGGCAGGGAAACAGTTGTCCAGGATCACCAGGACACTTCATTTGAATCTTTGCCTGCCTACCTCCCCTCAACCAGCTGGTTAGCAGACTTTGACCATGCCTACTATTGTAGCAAGATGCCACCACCTCCCAAGAAACAGGGCAGACCTCTCAGCCACTCTGGTTTAGATGTTCCTAGCAGAAGGAGAAAACTAGACCTAGAGTACAAAGACCAACCGACTGTTCGAAAGCCAAAGGAAAGGTACAAACCAAAAAGCAAGGTGGATCGGCGAAGCCTCTCTGACCATGAATGCTGCCTTAGCAGAAATTTCAATGAGAATTTATTCATCCCATATGCATCCAAGAGGGAGCGACTTTGCTCCAGATGTCTGGCAAAACACAGAGTTGGCCCATCAGCCAGTCCAGGGATTGAAGGCAGAAGCTTAAAAAGAAAGGCGGTTCCCTTCCAACAGAGGAACGACGCACTGTTGCCGACATGTGAAGCGTGTAAATCTCACACTAAGAAACTGGTGAGGAAAGGCTCCAGTCCTGACATTCGTGGTCTTCGTCATGGACGTGACAGTGAGGGAGAATCCTCTGAGAACAGCTCATGTCGCAGAGGCCCAAAATGGAGGGCAGCTGATGATTCCAGGGCGCCTGCAGACACCAAGAGGCCGCTGGCCTCCAAGCAGAACCAGCAGAAGTGTCCTGCAGCAATGTATCCAAAGCTCAGGGAGAAGAACTGTGTGTGTAATGAGCTACAGCACCACCCTGTTGCATGGGAGAGGCTGCGCCACTGCCCCCACGGCAACACCATCCGGAAATGGATGAAAACTGTGCCATGCCAGCTTCCCCTCAGGAGAAATGGATCAACGTAGATCAAGTTTACCTGACGCACAGGTGGCAGACTGGTAAGCAGATATATTGATATTCAAAATTCTCCACAGTGTGAAAGAAACTTTCAGTAAGTTTTCAACTTAATCTGTTTGGTAATTAGGTTCTCATCCAACAGAGAAGTCATGGAAAGTGGTGATGCCCAACCCTGATGGAGACTGCTCCAAGAATGAGACCAGATCTCACTTTAATAAGCACAAGAAATCACAATCACAAGGTTTGCTTTTGACTTCTCACCTTCTCACCATATTCCTCAACATCATGCATCATGTCCCTTGCTGCCTCTCTCATTACCAGAGACATAACTCAGCATAAACCTCAATCATCCAAGCTGCTTCTTTGTTCTTCATGCCAAATGTTTGGATAGATTCTTTACCATATTACCCTTCGTTTCAATGGCCCTCTCTCCCTGTTTGGGTTTCAAAGCTTCTTTCTTGGCATAGTTGATTTATTGAAATTTAATCTGCAATGTTATACATCTTCAAAGAGGAATGTAGCTGTCAAATAATTTGTGTAATTTCTTGTCTCTGCAGGAACATGTAGAAAAGACACGAGATGCTGATTTGCACAAGAGCACAATTCAACAATGGGGAAAAAAGCACTTCTTTAAAAAAAAAATGTATATACACTTAATATAAAATATTTCACTTAATATTTTTGTATATCACTATGTTCACTATTTATTAACATTTAAATAAACACATCGATTATGGCTCCTTGTATTTGTTGTGCTTTAGAAATGATCCTGTTCACCTGCAGTAATCACATTTGTCCACTAGATGGAACTATTTCTACATAAACTACACAATCTATTAGGTGATAAAATGTCAAAACTCTTTCTTTCTTTCTTTTTGAATTCATGATTATTAGCATTTATACATAACAAATCGTGGTGGAGTTGAATTTAAATATAGAGACCACACCTCTGTAAACATTTTCTTTTGGGTGAATGAGTCACCCTGCAGTCTGACAACTTATTCAGTGAGTTGGGTGCTGCCACATCTTCATTTAAGCCATTTTAACAAACTGTTCAGGGTCTCAGAGAGCATCTGTCATTCAGTCTTCATCTCTGGTTTGCAGGTGATTGCTATCACATTTGCATAAGACCTTTAACTGACAGTCTAAACAGGAATGCCTTAGACTTTATCACTGAGCTCAGGTGAGTCACTGGTGGTTTCTTGATGTTGCAGAGGGATCAAACCCATGAACTGATGAGTGTAGACTACAACCTACGATGTCAATAACTGGTCACAGTGACTGAAATGAACAGACAAACCTTGGAGCACAAAATGGAAATCATATACCACACTTGAAAAATGTCCAGATCTACTTCAGACAGTCATGAACCACAGAGGAGGAATCCTCCAGACCATGGTCATCACTGACTGTGCCTGCAGCGCCACTATGAGGCTGACATTTGTGAATGGATTTGAACGGACAGTTGTATAATTTTCTTGACATTCTTGCCCCCAAATTGTAAAATCTGATGTATTAAGCTACTTAAAAAAATCTAGATGATCAGTTTCCTTGAAAAATATGTTCATCTTTCAATTTAAAGTTAAATGTACTATGTATAGACCTAGGTTTTCTAAATCTTTAGTTTTATACTTATACTTTATAGACTCTGTTAACATAATGGGAAATAAAGAACAATAAAATTGTTCTTTTGAAGTTTACAGGATAAGTAAGTGTAGTACTTTGTGTTTACTGCCAATTAGCAGATGTGGAGTATGTCTCATGGGAGGACATTTGTTTAACAAGGTTCTATGTCCAAGATGTTAGATAGATAAGGATTAGAATCATTTCTATCTGATTTTTATGAAGCCAAAGGTCTGATACCTGACTGAGTGGGAATGTGGTGGGCAAAACAAAATTTCAGCTGCTGAACTTCAATTTTTGTTGAGGAAAAATGAAAGAGTGCACCCACCTTTCCAATCATGGGAGGGAATATTAATAGATAGCCTGAGAGAAAAAGATCACTGATTGAATAACTTTTGGTACAACTTTTGATTTGATATCATTTCTATAAACCAAACACAAAATCCTAAGTATAGGCCTCTTTCACACCAAACCACAGTCCGACCTGAGCCTTTAAAAACTGGAACATTAAGTAGATAAACATGTTAATATGTATGTAGATTTCATTCAACATGGATAATAATGACATTTTTGGGTCTTCACTTATAACTGAGACATTGGTAAAGTGGGTGGGTGAAGTGGTTAAACTGCTCAAATCCAGGTTCAAGTCTTTAGAGATTTACCCATGAATCCTCACTTCTACATCTTGAATTAGGGGTCTGAATATGCTCGTTAATAAGGGACATTTTTGGACTTTTGCAAAGATTTTTTACATCACATTTTATTGTTGATTACTGAGAATAGCTGAATGGGCAAAAAGGTGGCGATACAAGCTCACAGTGAAACCTTGTAGACCTGCATGGCTCTTATCTCTGGTTATGTCAGTGAAATCATGAAAAGCCTCAAACCCAACACTGAAGAATATGACTGGTTCATGGGAAAAAAGTGTTTCCTCACTGCGCTGAATTAATAGTCAAATCAGATGTTGTTAGAGCCACAGTATTTCATGTCAACCAGTGAAAGCGACTGTGAACCCCATTATTGACTGATAATATGTAATGCCGCTGCCCAAGGGGGAGAAAACACACCAAAGTATTGAATAAATAATGAATCATGTTGGATCAGACCATTAGAGTTTATGCAGTGTTCAGCAGGCCTTTGAAACCAGGTAATGAAACCAATTTTACTGACATCGTTCTAAATGAAACATGCAATGGTGTGTGCATGTGTAACAA
>JAFHLA010000087.1:0-212297 GCA_021432705.1 Caranx ignobilis
CAGCCAAGTTCTGAGTCCAGCCTGAGCCCAAAGTGAGATTTGATTTCTTGATTTTTGGTCTTTTGAGCTGAAATGCAACAGCAGGGATTAGAGACCTATGGTTACTTGATAGCACCATTGGTCAGGTACCAACACACACACACACAAGATTCTCAGAGGCAGTAAATTTCTGTTCACACACTTTGACTTGCCAATTTGCAGATGCCCCAGTCAGCTCGGAGGGGGCAGAAAAACTGGTGTTGAGTTTTTGATATTCATGAACTCAGACAGAGTCGCAAACACAACTGTTTGGACAGATGTTTGCTCACGGTCTTTTCCAGTGGACACTGGGAGAGAGCTGGAAATGCCAGCTGCCCTGCTCTGACCTCCCAAACTTGGCTCTTTCCTCTCCAGGAAGTCATCCTGGTTTCCTCTGTAGACCTGTGTAAGCTGGAGTAATGCAACAAGTGCCATGTCCAGTGGTGTGGTTTTCTCCAGGGGGGGTTACACCAAACTGCAGAATAAAACTAGACTATTATAATATATAGAGCCTATTCTCTTTTCTGCACAAAACAGCACAAACATTGTAAAAGACCAACACCACATATTTAGCTTCTGTCTCCTGAAGATCACTAGGGCCCAGTGTGCTGCTGAGATACACCGCCACTATGGCAGGTGGGTGGTGGTGATGTGTAATGGTGTGCTCCATGTACACTGGAAGTCAGAACTCAGAGCTCAGAACAATGTCACCTCCGAATTGAGCGCTCTCCCTGTAATCTCTTGTTTATGGCAGATAAGACTACACAAATATACATATCGTAAAACTTATATGATGTATAACGTTACTCACCTTGGTAGACATCGCTCCACGGATTGCCTTCTTGCTGGCTTCATTGAAAATTGCACGTGGCCAGGGGGGAGGGAGGAGGGTTAGCTGTGAGTTTTTACCACAGTGTTGTAAAATATGCACTCTGAAATGGTAGGGGGAGAAAAAAAGCAACCAAAACAGTGAAAAAGTGACTGGACTTTAATAGATCCCTTTAAGGTAAGTGCATGAACAGACATCTGGTGGCTGCTCTGTATGGGAAATTATGTCAGAAATATGCTTAATGTGGGCAGCAGCTCCAGAGACAAAGATATGCAGTCCACACTGAGCATCAGTGTGCACAGACTTTAGAGATTTCCAACTTTACACCAGAAATAAACCTCTTTACAACCAATTTCATCCTCCATTAGGGGCAGAGTCAGAAACTGCCAAGATATAACAGTGGATCACCTCACTGAGCTTCAGAACTGTTCTTCAGAAAGGTGCTGGTTCTGGTCGATGGTCTGGTGAAGGAAGAATGGTGTCGCTGAAACTACAGCAGATTTCAGGTAAACACTTGGAGAAGGGTGGAATGATGGATCCAGGTGGGTGGGGCTTGGGACAAGGCCGACAGCACAGAGTTGAAGTTTCTGAATACAGGCTTTACAGGAAATATGGACACAATCCCCTCTTCCTGAGTTACAGCACCAAATAATTGTTTGTGGACATTATAATGTCACAGTAGTGTTGAACTTTGACCATTTGGATATTAAATGTCATTACCTTCACTTTATCCTTATAACATTTGAGGGAAATTGTGTAAGTATTAGTGTACAAAAAATGTGTTTTGTGAGGCCCCTTGTGACCTTTGACCACCAAAATTTTTTTTTGGCTTTTTTAGGCCTGGGACAACTGAGGGCAATCGAGGGCAATGCCTTGATTGGATAGCTTAGTGGAGACAGAGGAAATGGAAGGAGAAAGATGAACACATCAGAAGTAAACATTGAGTTGTAAGGTCACCAATCACTAATCACTTCAGCAAGGTGAAACAATACATGGAAGTCTCACTTTCTACAGTGTGGGCTATAGCATTTTGCATTTGCATTTCTTACTGTGACATATGCCCAGAATGCACCTCTTCCTTCTCTATGACATCAACTGATCACTTATTTGAAATACCTTCCACAAGTTCACCCATTTCTGAAAACTAACAGCTTGAGACTCAACATCACCAAATGCTTTCACTCCTCCCTTTCATTTGTTTCACTCTTGTAGCTTCCTGATTCAACAGGTGCCCCTCCCCTCGCTGCCAAATTGCCTTAGTTCCCACACAACAGTGTAACAGTGTTCTGTCCCTTCTTTCCAGTTTCCTGCTGTTCCCAGGATCCTTTTCTTCCTTGCAGGGCTCAGGTGGGAACGATGCATCTCTAAGTTTCTTCCCACTGTGACTGAGTGATGGAACAGCCCAAGTGTGGCTGCCCCTTTTCATGGTCACACTGTCCTGCTGCCGCACGCTCCCACAGGCACATGCAGAGATAGAAGCAGCCACACACAAACTGAAGGAAATAAGCAGCAAAATCTTGAGGAAGCACAAAGGACTGAAGATCCATCACCCTGTGATGTGCAGCCTTTTTACGAGTCAGGGAAAGTGGGCCGGGTAATGATAGAAAAACACATGAAAATAAGTACACGCAGAGCATATAGGCACCTTCACAATGTCTGCCAGACTATTTGTAATGTGCATCAATGGAAACTGTAGCAGAATGTGGAACAGTGGTTAAGAGGTCCACCCCCCTATACAGTTGTTTATAAGATTTGACCGATGAAAGTATCTTACAGTGTTAGCTGTTCTCGATTTGTTTACATTCCATTTCTAACAAGCATTTTTTTCTTAGCAAATAAACTGTTAATTTAACACATTTCAGTTATATTTTACTTGAAAATATTGCTTCATGATTATGGGGGCCAAGAATCCTTGCTTTGAGAGTATGCAGTCCACACATTGTGTATTGGTATTTGTTTCATCTCTTTGTGATATCTCTATATTGCTCACCCATATTTTTTCCTAAATTCAAATAGCTGTAATCATGGCATGAAAAAAAATGTCATACACACTGATTGTATTGGAGTTACTTGTTTTTCAATTGTTCTTGTCTCTAATGAACCAGCACTTTTATAACGCAAAAAAAAAAAAAAAAAAAAAAATCTAATTTGGCACAAAACACACTGAGCATTTATTTTCATTTATTGTTGACCTTTATGGAGGTGAATTTTTTCATCTGAGAGAGATGATTTGTATGCCAAGAAATAACAAGTGTTGTGGCCAAATCAGACATTATTTCTGTGACATTTGCTGTGAGGTAGTTTACTGTCTTCTTTACAGTATGTTGTGAAACCCCGGTTTATGTTTGTGGTTGTTGCAACATGCTTATTGCAAAACTCCTAGCAGCTTTGTGTTTTGTGGTCGAGCATGAATGGACAAAGACTTTCAGAGCATTCATCTGCTTTTGGGAGTTTAGACATCTCTTTGTTTGTCTGTAGCACAACAGCTGAATGTCACTGTTTTCCAGTTTGGGTTTGGCCCGTAAAACTCCTTCATACACAGCGTCAAAAGGGTTGAGGTAACTACATGGGTTTTGGAGATACCTGACTGTTAGAGCACACATCATCACGCTCCAGTTTTGCTTTAGAGCAGCCTTTCTCAAAAGTGTGGTCTGCAAGAGATGATTCTTTTGTCAGGGTTGCTCTACACCTACACCAATGGGCACAGTCTATCTCCTGAGATCAGATGGGCCAGATTAATTGTGTATTTTAAAACTCCTCTTTTATGGGAAACTTGTAAGGATCTCTGAATCCAATATGTGAAAAATAGATATCTGTAATTTACTTTTGTTTGATGATGTTTTTAGATTTTTCTTGTTTCCTTGTTTTTTTTGTTGCAATCCATGTTGTAAATCCATGTTCTATCATGTAAAATTGCAGATGACATGATATACTCTTTCAGAAATGTTATTACCAGTCTGATCTCTGGTAGTATATGTCATGATCAGCGCCTGATATGTAGAACCTAGTGCTTTAGTCTTCTGCCTCACATCTGATTGCAATATCAATGTTTCAAAACCTTATCTTCAGCTCACTCATTCTTCTTATTCATCCTCAGTATTCCCCTCCTCTGTTCCTCTATTGATCTGTATTCTAAATTTAAGGGCAGGAGACTTGGCGCACCTTCATGTAGAGACACACATTCACTTTCAGGAGCACTTTGGCTTCTTTACGATGGAACGTCGCACTCTAAGAGCCCATCCATCTCACTATCTTAACCTCAGCATGCAAACTCTTCAAGTGGGTGCTGGAGTTGGAGGACAGTTCTGTTTGTACAGCATTCACACACGTTTGTACTGGGATTGATAGAGTCTGGCAGTGGGGTCACAGAGGTATCAGCTTTCCTGAGTGCTTCCTATTCAGCCAACACCGTCAGGCAATATCTTCCCCTATTCATAAAAATGTCAGTGGGCAGATTCCAGAGCTGGGAGGCTGGCTGGTTGCTGGTTTGTTGATGTGGTAATCCCACTGTGCTGGGATTTAGTGACAAAAGCGAATTGAAGTCATTTAAAGAAGAATTCACTTTATCTTTTTGGAGTTTTTTTTTCTGTCACTTGTCTTGGTAGTAACTCACCTTAGTAAGGCATCAGAGAAATCAATGACATGACTCCAGTGAACAGGGATTCTGTATATAACTGAAAAATAAGATGTAAATTGTGATAAATTGTAATTGAGGTGCTGAGTTTTGTATCACTGTTCATCTCAGCTTCATCTGAACACATATGTCGATGCATACAAAGCGTAGTTGGCTACTCTGTGATGTGGAACACATGCATTTTGTATTTAATCTGATTGCAGAATGTGTGTGTGTGTGTGTGTGTGTGTGTGTGTGTGTGAGACCATGAATCAAAGGGAGAGGCTTAGACTGGGACATACAGGGTGACCCTGGCAGTGTGAAACACAACTTGACAGGACAACTGGGAGGATATATTACCACAAAGTCACCAGTGTGTGTGTGTGTGTGTGTGTGTGTGTGTGTTTGTGTAACATCTCTCTGAGTTGGGCCCCTGTTACCAAGCTCCTGCTCAACCGCAGGGCTTCGTTCGCAACCCAGCAGCCTTATCTGAGGACTCCACCAGTAAAGTGATGATTAAACAGTTCATAACAGGGCCATAGAGCTGCTTCAAGCAGAGTGGGAAAGTATGAGCACAGGGCTTCTCACCAGCTAGAAACGCACTAGGACTTCCTCCCCCACACAAACATGGGCAGACACAAATATTCACAATAAGGTGCTGAGAGTGTTTGGCAATTCTCTGGTAAATGCTGCCCTCCAGTGGACAACCGAACTCATGTCAGGTGTGATCCACAGTTGTTTTAAAAGTTTCCTTACCCTGGCAGAAACTGTTCAGTAGTGGAAGGCATGACTGATAAATGTAGAGAAACTAAATTCTTGTAGGGACAGTTGTCAGGTGAAGACTTTTCTTTCTTTTTTTTATTAATGTGTTTTTCTTTTCAACAACTTGATTTCATTTTTTTATTACACTAATTGTAAATGTTTAATGCTATGTACCTTAAACATGCTGTATTAAGAGTATCTATTAATAAAAACAAATCTTAACAAATCTTTCAAGACGCACAACAAGTACAAGGAGGTATAAAGAAAAATGGTTGTCAGAAGAAAGCTGTTCCTATTCCAACACCACTTACAACAGGTCAAACAGCATCTAGACAAGCCTCAACACAATCAGGGTAGAGTAAATGTACACTATGTATATACAGGTATGTGTATGCCTATTAGTATTTGTATTTGTGTGTGTGAGAGAGACTACCCTTGCTCTTTTATATATGAAGAAAGAAAGTAAAGTGATTTGATTGGAAACACCACGTCATGCAGAACTGCACCAGAGTGAGTGAGAGGTCTGTTATTATATCTGATGAGAGCTGCGTTAGAGTTGTGAGCATCATGTCTCTGAAGTGACGACTACATCAAAGTGACAGAGGAAAAATGTAATTCATGTCTTTATAGTGGTTGATATGCAAGATAATGTTTAAAAAAAATAATGCTTCATTTCAGTTTTATTTTCTAGTTACAAAGAGCTATAAGAACAGCTATAAGAATTATAAATCAATCAAACTTCATAGAACCAATTAATGCACTGCAAATTTAAACACCCTTAAATGTTATGATTCAGATTCAGATAATCAACAAATCACACAGTCATTGCCTCAGAGGCTGTTTGACATAAGCAAGAGATGGTGTGATCTGTGGGGAACAGAAAAAAACTAAGACAAGATCAATAAAGCAGAGATGTGTTTCTGTTTCTGTCAGAGGTGTTAACTTGTGGAACAGCTGTGACCATGAATTAAAAAATGTGCAGATCATTTTCCTCATTTAAAAACATGTTTAAAACTAAAGTACTTTATATATATATATATATATATATAAAGTATTAAGTATATAAAGTATATATATATATATATATATGTATATAAATCAGGTATGAAGAAGAATAAGAGTAATGAAAACAGGTTGTGTTTGCTTGGATTATTTTTATTGAACTTATATATGTAAGATGTTTGACACTTTGGGCCACCCTTGGCTGCTAGAATAGAAGACTGGCAGCAGAATGTGCAGCTGACAAATCTGTAGAAATAATGTGATGCAGTCTTGTCGACTGGGAATGTGTTTCCATTGTCTTGTGGATCTTGTCAGCACCCACTGACAGTGGAGGCTTAGAACAGAAAGAGGAACTACACTTAGTAGTGCAGTGTCCATAAACTACGAAGTGAGTGCATTTCATCATCTTCCAGTTATCAAACCCACATGTTATCATCAATATCCTTTGGGCCACGACATGTATTTAAGCAAACTAATTGGTGGTTTCACCAAAGTAGTGAGTGATGTCTCTGTAACATAATGAGAGAGTAGTTTGACAATTGAGTTTTGTGTTTATAGTTTTATGAAGACCATAGAAGGTTTCAAGAAAAGTAAGAGAAATGTAAAAGGAGATCTCTGACCTTTCTGTTGCTTAGTGAGAGAAAGAGGAACAGAGACTCAGATTCTGATGAATCTGTACAAGAGGTATCAACCCCCACCCCGTAAACATGATGTGACATTTACTGCCTCATTCATGTTCAATCAGACTGTTTGTTCTGCTTTGCCTCTACGTCAGGAGCAACACTGTGGTTTTCTGCTCTGTAGTTTTTAGATTCACATCTCATGGGAACTGAAAGCTGCCTATGGTAACAAGCTACGTCACACAGTCAGTCTATCAAACAGCTCTGTTGCCCTTTGTAAAATAAGTGTGCTTTATTTTGGTCCTCGCCTCTGAGACAAGGTCCTATAGGCTCAATTTGTGGGCCAACAGGAAGCTTTTGGGCGCCTGATCAAAGCAGACCAGGGCCTGAGCACTGTCAGGCCCAGTGTTCAATAGCAACATTCTGTTTGAGATTATTGCACCTGCGGTTCAGGGATTAATCCCAACACAGACATTGGAACCAGGGACAAGGGGCTCCAGAGGGGAAGGAGAGGTGCACTGCTCAAGTGGATCCCAGGACTTTTCCAACTGCTGGATCAACATGTTGGCTTGGTCTCAAAAACCGTAATGGATCAGAATCTTGTGCCCATTAGCTGCTGCTCATGTCAGGTTTCCGTCTGTTTGACCACCAGTGGCTGAGCTGACTAAGTTTGAAGGTGAAGCTATCATAATCAAAATCATTTGGGAATTCAAATGGAAGCAACACTCTCCAGTCTAACATTAACATTTTAGTTTAGCACTGACTGGCTAACAGCAACCATAAACTACTGCAATACAACACACACACACACACACACACACACACACACACACACACAGGTGAGTTGTAAGTTGCAATTACAAGTAATTAGATCTTAGTGCGATCTGACCTGATCAGTCCTCTCCTCTGTTTACTGCATTTCCCCATATATACATCCCCCCTGTGTGACTTAAACATATCTATGATACATTTTTGCAAAACCCCTGAGTCTTTCAGGCCCAGAGTAATGAAGTCACTCTTCAACACTCAAGAATCAAACAAAGACTTTTTAACATGTGCAGATACATGTTGTCATAACTTCACTCTATGGGCCACTGAAATAATTAAAATAATTAAAATAATAATAAAATGTTGGTGGACTCAATGTGCCCTGTACAGCACAGCATGAATGCTGTTTTGTTGAAACAAGGGGAAATATTTGATGATATTATTCATTTTGCTGCACTGTTCTTATGGTTTATTGCCTGTACACCTCTTGGCTCAGCTCTGCTCAATAACACCACAGATGTTGGATAACTATGTAGGCTAAATTATTAGTAGTTAAAGCCTGCAGACACTGATATTGGAGACTTCAGTTTAAGCTCAACAGAGAGAAACAGGTTTCAGACATTATGCTGCCCCCTGCTGGAAGCAGCTGAAACCAACAGGAACCAGCTCATCAAGTCTGTCCAAACTGTAACTGGCTTCAAACAGAAGCTGCTCTATTCACCTCTTCCCTCAGCAAAACTTTAATCTTCCAATTAGGCATTATCTCTTATATATATTTAAGATACAGACCACTGTGACCTAGTTCAGAAAATGTGTTTAAAAAAAAAAAAAAAAAAAAAAAAAACAGTAGAATTTACAGAATTTAACTGCTGCAGAAGAGGAGGCTGAAATGATAAATCTATGCACTGAAAACAGGCAAGGAAAAATACACAGGGGAATGTAGAACAGTGGCAATTACATGATAGTAAATTTACACCACATACAGTACAGTAGGTACTGTATGTTTATATACACATTTCCGGAGTAAGTTAGCAGGAGAGAAGTCAGAGTGGTGAGTCTTTGACCTAATCATGATACAAATACGAATACAAATATAAATACAAATTACTTTATTGATCCCCAAAGGGAAATTCATTAGTCTGTCAGCTCATCAATCATTTGCAGAAGAATGAAGAAGCCTGATGGCTGAAGGTACAAAGGATCTTCTATATTTCTCCGTCCTGCAGTGAAGAGAGAGGAGCCGTCCACCACCACTCTTTTCTTTGTCCATCAAGGTGTTATGAAGAGGATGATCTGAGTTGTTCAGAATGGGATGTACACAAGTATTGTTTTGATTTAGAAAAAATGTCTACTTCCTGAGTCTTCATCTATATCTCCAGCTCCTCATCACTCTTGTTGAGCAGAGAGTTGATATTTTGCATGATGACTGACGGCAGAAAGGACCTACAGTACATCTCCACTTCCAAGCCTTTAACCTCTGCACCACCAGCACAGCAACCACAAAAGCACCTCCTCATCCAGCTGGAACAAGGTGGCATCCTCCAGACTTGTTCCATTTTCAATGACAGAAGCTCCTCTCCTGAAGAATCTCCTCTCCCCACAGAAGTGTCCATCAGTAGTTGACAAAATACAAAAACACATTCAAAACCACAACAAAATTAAGCAAAGGTTGAGTAAAAACTCAGAGCCACCAGATTTTGCTGCTCCCAGCTGAAGCACATGTTCTGGAATGTCATCATATATAAAAATATATATGACAAGAGGTGTGGGCACACTTTCATACAGCATTAAATAGACCAGCAGATGTATTAAAATGCATTATCAGGTGTGTGTGTGTGTGTGTGTGTGTGTGTGTGTAAAGATAGTAAGTCCCTTACAAACATTTAGATGTGATAAGGTTCTTATATATATTATATTATATTTTTATAATATGTCTTATATATTATATATTTATTTCTCTTTATGTTTTTTAAAACTGTTTTGGGGGGCTTTTTTGTCTTTATTTTTGAAAGGACAGCTAGAAAGAGAGACAGGAAATGGGAAGAAAGATCTGCCAGGTGGAATTGAACCCGGGGCCACTGCAACCAGGACTATAGTCTCTGTTTATGGGGCACCTGCTCTATCAAGTGAGTATATGATGCCCCCCATATTTTCTTCACAGACACAGCAGTCGTAACTGTCAGCGTCCAGCAGTCTTCCTCAGAAGAGTCATGTGATGTTAGTGTGACTGTGTTTTATATCCAGGTCGAATGAACTTTTGCTCTTGAAGGAACATGGCCCTGTCCTCTGGGGCCACCTGTCTCTGGGAGGTAAGGCTGGGTTGCCTATGGAAGAGGCAAGTCTATTTTTTTTTCCAGAAGATGCTGAATTCAGCCTCTCAGCGGTTGGTGTCACTGTCTGCAGCACCGTTACTCCTTGCTGTGGAGAGGCAATGACCAGCCTCCTCTTGTGTCACACCGTTCTGTTGACCCATGTGTCTTCTCCCTCTCCCTCCTGGAAGAGAAATGATTTAGTTACACTGGCATCGCAAAACACCCAATACTTCCTCAGAGATTCAAAGATTTTTTTGATTGTCAATTCTCTGTATGTATACAGAAGAATTGAAAAGTCGTGTCTCTCTCTCTATGGCAGCTAAAGTTAGAGTCCATGTTAGAGAATGTTAGAGACATGTGTGGAAGATGTCTGTGAGGGAGGGCAGAGGGGCAACCATGATCTTGCTGGCTGCTTTCACTATGTGTTGCAGGGTCTTACAGCAGGAGTCAGTGCAGACTGAGATCATTGTTGTATTTGTTTACGTATCTGTGACTGGTTTTCAATTCTGTCAGAGGATCATAATATACATATATATATATATATATATATATATATATATATATATATATATATATATGTATGTATATATATATATATGAATAACAAAAAAACCTCCACAATTTAAGTTTTTTTGGATACAGTGAAAACACTTACTCCTGGAGTAAATGATGATGAAAGCAACCACGACGGTGATGGTGATGATGATGATGATGATGATGATGATAACCAAGGGTAGAACATCAAATTCTGAAAGACAAACACAACACACAAGTTGTCAGTGTTTCAACATGTGACCTCAGAAACATGAGCAGCATCAAACATGTACATTGCAGTGAGGATGAGAAACATATTTCTAAAAATAACTCCTGGAGCTGAGCTGCACACACTGTGTCACCATGTCGTCTGTGTAAAAAGAAAGAAAAAAAAACTATCAAGAAACATTTTTCATGCTACAATGATCCTGATTAAGACTCACTGAAGAACTAAGCTGGTGCTTCTGACCCACTTACACTGATTTTATAAGTTGTGTCGATCAGATATGTATGTTTTTTCATTTTTGTGTTTTACACATGATCAACACAAAAACAACTAATCATGTCATTCAATAAAGTACCCTGTATGCGGTATCATGCAATAGGAGAAAATGTATAAAAAAAAAAGACCTCCTTATTCTAACAGATAAAAAAAAACCCTTGAACACAGAAAGGTGCACAAATAAAAGTAGACTGAGGAGGACTACACTTGCCATTGTTGATCTCGTCCTCTTTAATCTATTCGTTAATTTAACTATTTTAATTGCTACTTGCTTTTAATTATCTATTTATATGCACTGAAATGTATTATATCTTCAAGCACTGCTGAATGCCCTTTGTTTTTGCTGCTGTATTTAACTTACTTGTGATTACTGTTTACTGTTTGTTGTTGTTGTCATTTCTGTTCTGTCATAATGTATGTACCTATGTACTTCATGCTCAAGACAAATTTCATTGAATGGGACAATAAAGTACATCTTATCTTATCTTTTCCTTATTTGGGTTATGATTTGTCTTGTATCGTCATGTGTCATGCTCTTCTATCTGTTCCTTACTTCACACCTAATCTGGTGCGCCCATTTTCTGTCACTACATTAAACTAGTGATGTGGGATACTCAAGTATCGATACTTCCAATACCAGATGTGTCTGTTTTAGGATGGATCGATGATCATAATAAACTATCGATATTGTCACCAGTATGCACTAATTTGGGGTTAACAATTGTTTTCCTCACAGTAGACAGTTATTTCTTTATTCATAGGACCTATTCCCAGCAGGTTAGAAGGGACTACATCTGCTTCGTCCTTTGAGGAGAACTACAGTTGTGTAAATCAGTGCGCCCATTCCACACACATAGCTGAACTCATAGACCTAATGAGAGCAGGAGGATTAAAGTTTGGATGTTATTGAAAAAGGGTGGCAATTAATTAATTAAAGAATAAGAAAGATGATCTGTGATTTATTTGCTGGTCTCTCAGATAATTTGCAGACTGTTCCTTTAAATGTGAATTCAAATGGTCAGTGTAGTCCTCAAAATTATATGAGCAAATTTTCATGTATTAATATCATAGAATTGTGGAAATGCACTAAAGCTTTTTGAAAATGCATCGGTATTGGTATCAGCAATACCACTTTTAGTTTTACTTGGAATTGGATCAGAATGAAAATCAGTGGTATCATACATCACTTCATTAAACTCTGACCAGCTGACTTTGAGCTTGGAATAATTCAGCGTTGCGACTCTAGATATCACTGACAAAGATGGAAGAGATACGGTAAGGCTACTCCAAATCTTTCCAAGCCTGCCACTAAAGTAAGTGGCTCTTTGTGTACAAAAACTAGATGGAACAAACGCAAAGTGAAACAATCAAATACCTGGTATCTTGGAAAGTGAAATGCCTTTAGTTACACTCAGAGTCTGGCGTGAAGTGGGGTTATAAACACTGCAGGTCACATTTTGTAACCCTGTGATGTTGACTGTGCTCCTAATAGTGAAGGTGCCATCTTCCTCAGAGATCACAAGGGTAACATGTTCCAGAGAGCGTTCACGTTCCTCAGGATGATCCCTGCAGCTCCATGTGACAGCAGGCCGAGGGTAACCTCCTGCCGTACTGCAGATTGCTGTCTTCTCCTTTCGGTATATATCTATTTTAGGTTCATGGAAAGGAGCTGGAAATGGATCAGAGTTAGTTTGTGTTTTTACAGATCATAGTTGATCAGTGTGTGTAAAGACCACTCCCCATGGTTCAGCCCACATCTGAATGGATGTTTAAACCATAAAATCAAGTGTTGAAAGCAGTGGTGCATGGTGACGTTTACAAGATAGTAAGCAGTGACAATCCTCTGAGCACACAGTTGAAATAACATCTGACTGGTGTGTCAGGGATGGGACCAGGAGATTACCTCAACTACTGTGCTCAAGCACTGTCACTGAACACAATACAATGCTAAATGTTTTAGCAAGATATTTTAGGAGCATTTTTGCCTTCATTGACAGGACAGTGGCGGGAGACAGAGAGGTGGGCCATGGCACGCAGTACAAATCGAAACAATCAGGAATCTATCCTGCGATCACTGCACTGGGATTTGCCAACATGGGACATACTCTTAACCACTCAACCAACGAGCACCTGGTTCGGTGCTCAACTTTTTATCACAAGATGACCATGTGAAATGGAAGTTAATAAGTCCTGTTCTTGGCAGAGATGGCTTAAAATCTAAGTGCAGTGAAACATAGTTTATTTTCAATTAGATGCTGCTACATTAATAACAAATTTACTGAGAAAAATACTGACCTGATACATGCATTGTCACCTGACAGAGCTTCTCAGTTGATCTGGAGATAAATATCACTTCAAAGGACGTCTGGTCGTCTCTCAGCTGCAGTGACTCCATGACAAGTGAGAGGTTTCCAGTGGGAAGCTGATCAGGGAAGATTTTAGTCCTGTTTTTAAATAAGTCGGCTTGGTTTTTAAACTCTTCTTTTCCTCTAACGTAAACATGTGCAACAATCACAGAACTGCTTATGGTCTGCCAGTAAATTAAGCTGTCCTCAGGCTGGAATGGTTGGGTGAAGGTGTGGTTGCACTGCCAGAGCCAGGAGCCTCCTCTCGTTCCATTGATAATCATCTTTGCTGATGATAGTGGCAGCATTACAAACAAATGGAAGGCTATAAAGAAAGACAAAAGTTGGTTGTGTTAAAACCAAATAAGAAGGGCTCTTAACTCTAAAATTTTACTCTTGCATCATTCCTACAAACACTGCAAGAAGACAAGTACAGGGACCTGACAACAGCTTGGAGTGACAAGAACTGCCTCCCTCTTAACACCTCACAAGGAGATGGCCAACTTCTTTCAATCAACTCTCAGAGGTATGGACCACCCTTTAGCCAGTTAGCAAATGGGGGAAGACACTGAAGTGGTGCATGCGCTGAAGGACATTTTAAAATGAGGCATTGTTTTATTCATGACGTACTTCTCTAAAGAAGTGAAGAATGAAATAAGGAAGGCTTTCCTACACTGAGGCTCATTGCATGTTTTTGTTGTAAGTTTGTTTTTTAAAATGTTATAAATGATTAGCAGTGATATCGAACATTTACAATGTTATATCATATCTTATATGGGCTTGCACTTATATAGCACATTTCTAGTCACCAGACTTTACACTGTAGGTCACATCCACCCTTTCACACACACATTCACACAGCTCTGTTTCACAGACAGAGAGGGGGACTAATCATTCACACATTCACACATCCGATAATACATTGGAGGGAAAGTATGGGTTCACAGTGTTTTGCCCAAGGACACTTCGACGTGTGGACTGGAGGCAGGAATGTAACCTTCCGGTTTGTGAACGACCCGCTCTACCTCCTGAGCCACAGCCACCCATATCTTCCATTTTTTCGACTACCATGATTGTTTTTCAACTGGAAACCGTTTGACTCAGAGGTGACGTCATTTTGAGCTCCAACTTCTAATGTAAATGGAAAGCACCATCAGTTTTCCAGCATTCTTCACCTTTTCACACCTAGGTGTGAAACCTGCCATATCAATGCAATTGCTGACTGCATGGCCCAGGACCTTTGATGTCACCAGGCCATATAAAAGGAGAAGGTCTGCTAGTTGAGTTAACCAGCAATGGAGCCATAAGGCAGAGTAAGCACCCGACTAACTCTGTGAGGAGAACTGAGGAACTCTCCTCAACGACGCTGAAGGACAACTGTAGTTTACTGCCAAGCAGAGCACAGAAGGTCTTTGCAAACCAGCACCCACAGAAGTTGCAGGACATCTCAAACTGGCAGCTTTCTGGTTAAGTTCTTGGATGACACTGCCCTGCTGTTACAAAGGCAGGAGCTCCACACGCCTTTGTTGAATGGTTTGATGAGAGTTAATCACTGACTCCAAGACTAGGGCACACATGAAGCAAGTGCCACAGATGCTGAGGAAGTCGCAACTCTCCACCCAGAAATGTCCCCGTGTACAACAGGTCCTGACAGATCCTCTGTCAGGATCATGTGTTTGACTGTTAGGTCATTTTCACACCTGACCAAGAGGACTCAGCTCAGCTGGGGGGCTTGTAACACTGTTGCATTCATCACTTGTTTCGGTTCTGCTTTCACACTGATTTCTGAAGCACATCAAACTTCCTGAACGTCACACAGTTAAAAGGGTCAACTGGACAAAGTAGGAGGGGAAATCCCTCCCTCCCAACCAGGAAAAACATACAGCGAACATGTAGCAGAGGGACATTCCAGAGAGGAGCTTTAACAAACACTGAGTGTCTCCCTGAACTCTGCTGAGAAGTGAAATTCTGAGTTAACATACTAAGAGTTGACCGAACTAACTCAGATCAGCTGTTCTGGAACTGAAAACTCAGAGGTTGAGCTCGTGCCTGACAACTAGAAAAAAAAGCCATCATCAGTAGAGCTCCGATATTATGATTCACCATGGCAACAGGAGAGAAAACGGGAACCTGACATTTTCTGGAAACAAGTAACACAGCTGCAGCCACAATAAGAATTACTGAGTTCATGCATAGGTTAAGAAGCAGTAGTGTCTTCAATGTGAATCTAATATCACTTTCTTTTAGAAAGTGGTTGAATGTTGGTAATGATTTTATTTCTAATTAAAGTTCGGTCGACTGAAAATGAAATATAAAAAGTCTGGTGATTGCTCCTCACTTTGGTTTGATTCAACTTTATTTAGTGGCTATTTCAACTTGTAGTAGTTTTTACCCATATACATCCTGTCTCCTAACATCCTGCTGAGTAGATGAACATGTGGAAGAAGGGAAAGGTGGTGGTCACCTCCACCTCCACCATGTCTGACAGAGGCAGAGGGGCTGCTTCTGAATCAGGTCACTGGGTGACAGGAGGCTGAGGGCATCAGTCACAACCAGCACCCACGGGCCTACATTAGAGGCAGACACACACACTATTTACAGATAGTAGTAGAAGTTCTTTAATGTTACCCCTCAGTAGCAGAGACAGTGGCAAATCATCAAGACACTATTAAGACACTCTCACTGCGGAAGTCTCAGTCAGCTTTTCTTTCTGAGGAAAATGGGATTCTTTTACCATGGTATCTTAGTTCATGTTCTTTTTAATGTTGTATCTCTGAGAGCTAACAGAAAGACCAAAAGTACATGAGAAAATGTCCAACACTTTCAGGAGTTTACAATAGGACCAGGATGAGCCAGCAATCTTGTACTGTTATTAAAAGATCAATGCACTCTAGTACTGTCCTGCGCTGTGGGTGTAAATAAAGTAAACTGATGGTGTGTAAATAAAGGTGTAAATAAAGTAAATTGATGGTATCTTACCAAGCCATATCACAGTCTGCAACCGTGTTAGTTCCATAGTTCCAATGTTAAAGACAGCTTGTTTCTAGTTCCCATGAATTAATGGCTGCACCTTGAGCTACAGCTTCCTCTTTCCCAGTAGGTGGGTGGAACCAGTGACGCTATTCAGACAGTCAACCTCATTTCACTTCCCTTCCACTTTACTGCCCCCAGTTCTGTGTGTGTGTGTGTGGTTGGATCTCCCTGGTTATATCTGTGTTGAAATGTTCCTAAAGACCCACCTACATGTCCACTTAGTGACTGGTTCAAACTGTAGCGTGGTTTCTCTTAATTCAGGGTACCCATGGGGTCTTTAAAAATTTTACAGTCTTAAATTTAATAATCACAAATTAAGGCTTTGAAAACGTACTGAATTTTGTTCACAAGTCTTAAATTCCATTCACAAAGGTCTTATCATGTCCCTTTCTTGCTTACATAACACAGTGCAAAAATGTAACTATACAGCCTGCTAAGTACACTAACAAAAAATCATAGAACACACGTAGAATCCTTGCTCCTTACTCTGGAGCAGCGTCAGGATTTCACTTTTGGATAGGCCAGAGTAAATTTGGATTGGCCAATTAATTACATATGTTAATATTAACAGACATAGAGCTAAAAATTATTCTTTTTTTGTCTCTATATTGCCTTGAATGGATACATCATTTCTGTTGAGTCGAGCTTTAACAGAGCAGTGTGTCGCTCTCTCTCTTGTTAAAAGTTTATCTGGCTCACCCTATAGGCGCTTCCTCATCGTGTCTGACAGTATAAGCCGTGGCCACACAAACATACACGAATGAAAGTGTTGTTTTTTAACAACTACAGACAGAAAACAGCTGCTGACACCATGTTGCTACTTCACAGACGTTTTACTACAGGACCAACAGTTGGACAGCATGCATATCAGTGTACGTATGTAAACAATCAACAATCTGAATGTGTTGTTGGGTACAAGGGAGGGGTATAACTCAACACCAAAAGATTATTCATGCACAACAGCAGGCACTGGCAGGCGAGGGACTTCCACCTGCTGTTGGTGAATGTGGCTGCGACTGTGGAACTGTTGGTAAAAAGAGGCAACTGTAGAGGCGTGTTCGCTAATTTGAGAGAGGACAAACGACATTCCAGTTAACTATTTATTTAAATTGGATCAATAAAAAGAATCTTGTACAAGGACCTTCTCTGCTCAGGAAATCACAGTCTGCAAGCAGTTAGCTGTAACCACCGTCCCAGAGAAAGATGAAAAACTCCATTACAAACACATAATATATTTTTGTTCTACGTGTGTGATTAGCATCCATTGGCTAAACAGGTGGAGAGGAGCTGTGGTTCAGACTTAGCTCTCCCTTTGTTGGTGCACAGGCTGGTCCCAGCCTCTTGGCACTCGTTCCATCCAATCACAAGAGACAGCATCCTGAAAGAAACCTCCCTACTCTGCATAACTAAATGATTCATTTGGAAATACAACTTCTGTCTCTAAGTCTGATCTCTGACTTCAGTGATGTTCTTCACAGACCGAGATGCTCCCCTCTTGCTACTTTCACTCAGGTTGTGTCCTTGCTACCTCCCCTCCCATAGCTCAGTAAATCAAAAGTTCACACAATAGCAAAGTGTTCAAGTTATGTGCTTGAGTGCAAAGTGGATTATTGTGCTTTAACTTAGCCAGTGTTAATCATTAAGGCCTTCCAGTGATCTGACCTGTCCCTCACATGTATTAGTCCTTCGTACCACAGGACTAATGCTCCACTCCCTCTCATCACCACCAGACAGCCACAACTCAATATCAGTCATTAGCATTACTTCAAAATCATCGTAGTTTATTTATTCGATAATACACACAGTTTAATACATCTCTAGAAGAAGAAAAAGTATCTTCAGAGGTATTTATTATGGAGAGAAAAAGAGTTTTCTTTATTTTGGAGAAAAGGAGTATTTAGAGGTAGTTTATAGAGGAAGAGAGTCTTTCATAGGTATTCAGAACAGTCAATCATCACTAGTAATCATCAGTGGTGTATAGTGTGTATAGTGTATGGAGAATCATCTAAAAACTATCATTAGAATATAAAATGGAGTATATATGTGTGGAGTTATCTTCTAATCATTATTATAAAATAAAGTTTTGTCTCTAATAATTCAGTTATGGTATATGAGATGAAAAATTATCCCTAACATTCCCCATTGCCGTGCCTCAGGGTATTCAGGGTACTGTAGAAAAATGTTTTTAATGGCTTGAATGCCTTCAGGAATATATCAATATTTGTGTTTAAGCTGTCCATGTCCGTGGTAAATAAAAATGAGTTCAGAGGTACATGTAACTGTTTGACCTTGTGCACAAAATCATAGGTGTCCTTAATGTAACTGTGGTGTTTTATGGACAGTGGATTTAAATAATAATCAAGGTACTGGCTGTGCAATACGTCTCACTGCTACAGTCAGAGACAGTCGGCCTCCCCGGGGGATCTCATGTGGCTTGCTCCACTTAGCAGGGTCTTTATGAATTTTGGGTAGCATGTAAAATAATCTGGACCTGGGTTCTTCTTTGCCTAATAAATATAATAGTTTTCAATCGTTTTTGTATGATTTTTTTCAACCAAGGGGATTGTCGTAGATAGATGGTACTTTTTAATTTAGCATAATATTTTTTATCATTCAGTTGTCTGTATCCTTCACACAGATATTGTTCTCTGTCCATAATGACAACTGCACTGCCTTTGTTGGCAGGTTTTATGATAATGTTTTTATTTTGACGCAGTGTTTGAAGAGCTTCCACTTCAGCTTTGTTAAGATTTGGATTTTACTCTACAAATCTTAAAACTTTGATCAAAATATTGAATGTCAGATTTAATAATCTTAAGAATTTCAGATGGCAATTGCCTATCTGAAGGAAACCAATCTGATTTGGAGGTGAAAGGGGGAGAGTCAGAGTCTTTTTTATGTTCATAGTGTGCTGCTAATTTTAGCCTCCTGTGATATTGTTGTAAATCATATCTTGTTTGTTCAAGAATGTTCTGGTTGCTACCCTTAGTTGGAATAAAATTCAGACCCCTGCTCAAGAGAGCAAGCTGTTCAGATGACACTGTGTTTTTTACTCAAGTTCAACACATTCTTACTCCCCTCCTGCGTGGGCAGGTTCATGGGGACCTCCATTTTACATGCTGGGTTTCCGCATGTGGGCGGCCGTGTCGTGGGTCCAGTGGAAGTTGTCCTTTTCCATGGAAAGCTGGGTCCTGGTGAGAGCTGGGATGTATTGACAGTGATTTTTTTTATGTGCAGGCTGAGTTCATGCATGTTGTCCTGTTCCTGGTGAGGGAGGGCCCTGGAGAAGCTCACCAGTGGGACCCAGATTGTTGCTTGTGGGAATGTCTGTTGAGCTACTCTCATAGCTCTCTGCAGTTGTTTAAGAATGATCTGCTGTACCATTTGGGCCCTGTTATTCAAGCCAAAGGAGAGCATGACGGTGTCCACCACAGTGTTGACCACTGTCCTTGTGAGTATTGCCTCTGCGTGTCTGAAGGTGGCCCCAGGGAAACTATCCACCTGTAAATCTGGGACTTGAAAAGGTGGGAATCTGGCCACATTAGAGTCACCCACAATGAGCCACCTCTTTCTAACACTCAGGCACCAGTCCTTCATCTTATTTGTTGTTTTTATGTGTCTGGTGGGTCCGCGTGTTGGTGTTTGTGGCGAAGCAGGTGTGATGGTCTTGGTAAAGCTAATCGGTCTCTGTACTGCATTACTAAATCTGCTGGGCATTAGCATTGGTGGTGGTGGTGGGTTGCTTCCCCAGCCTGGAGTCTCAGGGCTGTCCAGAAGAGAGCAAAGCTCATCCTCTGTGAGGTCCATCAGCGGACCTCATGCTCAGGTGTGGATGTGTTGGGAGGTGTCGAGGCAGGTTGGAGGGAGATGAGAGGCTCCACTTCCCTGGATGCGGAGGCCAGAGTCCTGCTGGTCCTCTGTTCCCTTGGTGGAGCCTGCTGGATGTCCCTGGCAGCCTATGAAGGAGAAGAGGCAGGAGGGACTCTCTCCCCTTGTGGTTGTGGATCCGGTGACCATCCCCCTCTGATGTCAGTCATGGTGGACGTGGTTGTCTTGGAGATGGGTGGAGGTGCAGGTGGTCTGGCTGATGATTTGGGGACCGCCGCGTCCTCGATGTCCATGGTAGGTGGTGGCGCATGGATCTCTGCCATAACCCGGAGCTGGTTCCTCTGTGGTAAGGCTTGATGCTGGAGCTGTGACCGGTGGAGCACCTGTCCGAGTTGTGGTCTCAGTCTGGGTCGTGGATATGTGAGTATGTGTTTGGGCTGTATCACGGGTCCAGTCAGTCAGTAGAGGAGGCCTGTCCTGTCTTTTGTCCTTTTAGGGGGGCTGGGTTGATCCCTGTCTGTAAATCTGGCAATGAGAAGAGCTTCAGTGCGTTCCACTGTCTCTGCCAAAAGTCACCTGCCCAAGTTATGCCTGGCCCAGACTGCAGCTATCTCAAAGGGTTACTGCCAGTTTTGGTCAGGCAAACTCAACAGCTTCTGCATCTCTTTGTCAAACATGTCTGTGTAGTGGTCTCTCAAAATGATCATGATGGTGAAACTGACATGGTGTTGTCAGTGGGAGCTGCTGGTTTTATCAGAGTGGACAGAGTCCCCATCATTCTGGCTATGGTGAATGGGGGGGGTCTTTAGCTGACACACTGTGTAAATGATGTACAGCTTTAATGAGTCTATGTAGGATATAGACCTTGAGTGTGAAGTCTGGGTCAGTTGAGGATGGTGCTGACGACCAGTGTCGGTTAAGGTGCACCCCCCCCCCGGCCGTCGCGAGTCGTCCGCCACCACTCGTCCTTCATGTTACTTCTTTTGGAGAAGGGTCCCACTGAGGACACTAAGTGTTGTTGTAAGGCTGCCTGGTGTCGTGCTGTGATGTTCTAAAGTAGCTGTGGTTTTTGCGGCCCTGAACATGAGATACAGTGTCGGGCCTCGCCGGCCTCCGGACCACCGAGGCATACAAGCGTGCGTGGCCGCTAGGTTGCTGCTGGTAACGGCGTGTATGTGAAGGATACCTTGGAGGCGAAGGCGAGGCATACCTCCGTCTCTGTCGGCCTTTCCTATACTTCACCACCGTCCAGGAGTCATTGCTGTTGTTAGTCCTTTAACTTATCCTTTAACTTATAAACCCAGAACTCGCGTGTTCGTTTGATGAAGTATGCAGGACACAAAGTTAAAGTTAAATTCACATCTAATTTATTAAATGAATACAGCAGAGAATCAAAGTTTGAGACTGCTTACAGGAGATAGTTAAACAGTGTTCTTCCTACGCAGTACCAGAAGAGATCAGCATGGGCCCAACCTAAGGAAGACATTGCTCCAAGAACTGACATCCACAGTGTCTGCACACCATGTTGTCGATACATTACCCATTACAGTCGAGGTGGTATGGTTGTCAGGCTGCAGTCTACTGAGGCAGGTGTAATTACCTGCTTTAGGAGAAAAGACTGGAGGGATGGTGGTTTTCTTAACAACAGGGAACTGATTAGACAGCATGCCACAGTTAGCAGACATGCGTGATGCTATCATGCAATCAAAACCCTGTCTGTCCTGACTGATGAGTAAGGGTGCAGGCGTTAGTTTCAGGACCAGTCTGGCAGATGAACAAACTAAACAATCAGTGATGCCTGAGGTTTTGGCCGTGGCTGCCATCCAATCCAGCCACAGGTTTTTATCCGAATATCCAGTAGCTAATCTCACCATGTCTTCACCTGAGATAATAATAATAATAATAATAATAATGATAATAATAATACATTTTATTTATAAAGCACTTTTCAAGGTACTCAAAGTCACTTTACCAAGATAAACAACAACATTGGATTTAGAGACACTTAACAACACATAAACACAATACACAGAGTTATCAAAACATAAGATATCAAACCGTCAGACCAATGAAAACACAGTGGATAAAGATTTGAATGAAGTAAATAGACCAGATGGATCATAACCATGCAAGTAGAGGTAAGAATCAGAAAATGCTAAATATGATGATAGATGTTAAATCAATTTTTAACACTTCATTTTCAAACTTATAAAAATATAAAAAATGTAAAAGATTTTTTCCTTTTTTTTTTTTTTGACCTAGATCCTTTGTGTCTGTGTGAGGTGTGCTTCAACACAGAGAGCTTGAAACCTTCTGTATCTTTCAACCACTCTGACTGTTTTCTGACTTTTCTTATAGCAAAGCTGATTATATAATGGTGCTCCTGAATATAACAAAGCCCCCGACTGCCTCTCCCATGTCTGTTGTAATCAATGATTATCTCTTCACCTGGCAGCTTGGGCAGAGGGAACTTTCCCTCATGTGGTTTCATAGTACTCTTTACATTATGTACATTGCAAACAAAACATTCTCTCACATGATTTTCAATCATAGCAGGTAGATAGGGGTGCCACCAATGAGTCAGCTGTCTCTCCATTTGTTTCTTTCCACAATGTATTAACCCATGAGCTTCCGCTAACACTGCTGCAACCATGCCTGGCGGTAGCACTGGTCTTCCATCTGGTGCATGTCACAAGTCATTCTGTTTCTGTGCTCCTCTCTCCCTCCACACTGAAATGTCACACGGTGAGGCCTTGGCCTGTTCTTTTATCAACATATTTACATTGCAAGGCAGCAACATCTCTGTCACACTAGGTCCTGCTTGCATCATCCTGAATTGCAGTTTGTCTCCGGCTGTCTGCTTGGCTACTCTATCAGCTTCATTGTTCCCTTTTGCAATCAGTGTGTTTGCTTTGTCATGTCCTCAGTGATGTCATTGTGAATGATGTGGAATTTACGTATGCTACTATGCTATGTGTTGTCAGTACTGTCAGGGCATGTCCCATGACTATGTGTGCTGTTTTCTGTAGTAGCTTAGCCACTCCAGCTGCATGTCTTGTGCATGGTGGATGTCTGACTTCTGTGGGGTCCAAGACTGCACTAGCATACATTAACACTTGTTTATCTCCCCCTTTTTCTGGAAAAGCACCCCGTCCGCTGTGTGTGCTTTTACAGAAACATCCAGGAAGAATTGCAGAGAGTAGTCTGGAACCGCGTGGTCGGCGGCCTGAGACAGTACATGTTTGAGTTCTATGAATGCTGTTTCAGAATCCGTAGTCCATGTCAACAGGGCAGTGAGATTACGCATGCCCTGAGCATTGACCATAGCACGCAGTGATGACGTGAGTTCACAGACCTGAGGCAAAATGTCTGCTAAAACCTGCTAGCCCTAAGACCGAGGGCATATCTCTGACAGTGAGGGGTTTAGGATGTTGTAAAATAGCGGAATGATGCATGCCTGAAATAGACGTACCAGAGGCAGAAACAACACAACCTAGAAACGTAACACACTGGCGACAGCATTGAAACTTGTTGCGAGCAACTTTAAACCCTATGAGGTGCAGGTGTTCAAGCACCAGTTGTGTGCCCTCTAGGCAGAGGTCAGACATAGGTGCAGCCAAGAGTAAATCATCAACATACTGTATGTTAGGGAGAAATTCTGTGATGATGCAGGAAGAAGAAGCACCGGAGTCTTGGATGTCTTATACTGAAGAAGTTTAATACACTTGATCAAGGAGAACAAAAGAGTCACCGACACAACATGAGTGTGTGATGCCACCTCAATTCTGAGGGCCAAGCTGCAAAGTTCAGATTCATATACTAGGAAGGTGGACCGAGCCCACAAAGGGAGATGTGCTAACATTCCATTGGCTATTGGGGATAAACATTAAGATAAAGACTCACACCATCTAGGTGACGCGAGAACAACAACGGTCTCTCTCTCACTCAGAGTGTTATCTGGCGAAGGCGCCAGGGGAATGAACATGGCCTTGGCATGCCCTAGGAGAGAGTACAGATCAGATAACCTGTCTCTAGCAATATATCTAAAAGAAAACATCTAATTCTCAACTTTCACCTATAAATGAAGAGGGATTGACCTTTAACTACACAAACTATACGGAGAAGTGAAATTCTTCCTTAACACTGTATGAGTATTACACCAGGTGGAAGTGCAAGATCACCTAACTGGTGCCTGAGCACCTGATTAAAGATGCCAGGAGAGAAAACAAAACCCTGAGGTAATCTAGTGTAGCACAGTTTGTTACCTTTGTATGTGAATGAAAACATATCCCTGAGGTGTGTGACTAATGGGAGGCAGAAGAATGCATTGCCCAGGTCGATACACGTGAACCACTGGTGCTGAGGAGTGATGGAGTGATATGCCTTCCTCTGCTTCAGGTTTGTGTCTGTACTGAGGTTGTCAGATCAGCTGAACTGCACTATGTAGGAAAACAACAGGTGAGGCATGTTTACAGAACCCAACATCGGTAGGACCTGATGACCACAGAGAAGGTGGGAGAGAGTCCAGCATTGCATTTGCTGACTCATGATCAGTCTTTTCTCTTCCATGAAAATGCTCAATTTGTCTGTGTTCCAACTCAACAATGTCAGTGGTGTTTTGCACAATTCTGTAAGATTTAGATGATGGGCTGTAAAATAATGTAGGTATCTGTGAAGGTTGCCACTCGGTGATAGCAGCCAGGCATTTACACACAGGACCAAGATCCTTAGCCTGGTAATCAGCATGCACCAACAGAGTAATGTGTGATCGGGCCTCAGCCCCCATTTCATACCATTGCACTTGATCAGGTGTGAGACTGACCAGGGCGGCTACACCTTCTGGTCCAATGAGGATGTCAGGTGAGGTGATGTGCCAATTATGACCTTCAACCTGAGAATAAAATGCTTGTTGATATACCTCATTACAGTGACGATCATAATACAGAGTGACATGATAGGGGTCGGCGGGCGGAGAGTAGGGACCCAGTGCCTGCAGCCAGGGACGCCACTGAGTGAACAGAGAGAGAATACCAGTGGTATGAGGTGTTTCTGACAGCAACAGTCCCCAATAGATATCTGCCCTCATTGCAGCCTGAGGTGTGACGTCAGCCGTGAGCATCATGTGCGAAGTGGTGGATAGAGATGGCAGAGAACAGTTCGTGGATATTCCATTCAGACACGTGACCACTAGTCCATCTGGGCTACACAACACAGAGGCACCGCATCTCACCAACATATCTCGTCCCATGAGATTCACCGGACAAGACACAGAGTTCACAACTGATGATGGAATGATTGACCATTGACACGAACAGTGAGAGGCTTAGTCAGAGGCAGAGCTTCATTTTTCCCTGAGAAACCGACAATGTACACAGAGTCACCAGAGAGAGCTGCAGGTGCCATGCCACCCGTGATTGTAGAATATCTCACTCCCGTATCCACAAGAAAAAGCAGTTCAGTGTTGTCCACAGTCATAACCATGTAGGGATCTGCCGAACCCACATGGGTCAGTGTCTCTGGGCGCCGTCAATACTGATGTTCAGGAGGGTACATGTTGAGAAACTGCCCTCCCGGTGCTACACCTGCACCTGCAGGTGCCTGGTGCACTCCACCTCTGCCTTGCTGCATGCCATCTCTCTGAGATCTGCTCCTACAGTCCCTGGACCAGTGTCCAGTTTGTCCACAATTCCAGCATCTATCCTGAGGACTAGGTTGTCTTGACCACTGATTTCTCCCAAAGCCACCGCGGAAACCCCCACCACAACCCCGGGAACCCCGTCCCCCACCAAGCCCACTCCCCATCAGCATCTGTGGTTGAGGCATCCAATCAGGCATTGGATACGGGCCGGGAGAGCCACTAACTGGTCCCGCCCGCTGCTGTACCATCTGTTTGGGTTGTTTCTTTTCAGTGTTGCGTTGTTTGCGGGCTGTGTCTAGCTGCATTTTAAGCAGCTGAGACAGATTCTTAGATACTTCAGCCCTTTCAGCCTCTGTTTTGATTGTGTGCTTTGAGGTGGCAAGCTAAGTGCTCCTCCCATTTCTGCCAGTCACAGCCTGGGATGTGAGCGTTCATTTCAAGAGCTGTTTTGACAGCTTTGGGCATGCCTTTGTAGCCAGGCAGTCTGAGCAGCCATTTCTAATATCAGAATATCTATGTTCTCAGTTGGGTGGTTCGCTGCTGCCGCCTAGTGGAGTAACTGAGCTATAGGGATTAGTGCACTGACGAGTGTTTTCAGTCAGAGAGAGACCGACACGAGTGTGGAGAGTCGAGCTAAACAGTGTCAGCAGAAAACTGTTAGCAGCAGGAGGTAACAGTTCATTTTTTGTTCCTCAAGTACAAAAAGTAGCGAAGCTACATTAGAAGAGTTTTTTTGACCCCGGAAAGAGAAGTCGTCTGACGCCGCGGAGTTGCTGACCCGTCTGAGCGGCGTGGCTGTCGAATATCCCGGTGAGTTAGCGGTTAGCAAACACGGTGAATTTGGGTTCTGGCTGTGGATAACTTGAAACATGTTCATAAATAGAGACTGTGGATTTATTATGTTAAAAAACCAGTCGGGATAAGCTCATAATCCGGCGATATTATGAACGGTGTGTTTATTGAAAATGTCGAGTAACGTTACTGTGGAAAAAAATGCTAAATAGGCCTATCGGTCAGCTAATGCAGCTAAACTGAGCGGACATGGTGTATGTCATATGGTTAATGCATTTGGTGTGTATATTCTTTGTAGATTGCATCATATACTGAACTGTGAACTTTTGACAAGGACAATTAGTAATTTTTCCTGCACCTTTTGTGCAGGCTGGTTTTTGTTAAGCTGTTCTATAGACTGGATTTGAGTTTCACAATCTGCCTCCACCTCGCTGCCTTCTGGTTTCCACCTCATCATTCCCCATCATCGCTGCACCCTGGATCTTCAGTCATCATCTCCATCATCTTCAGTCCTCATCTTCTCCACTCACCTCACAACTTCCCTCATCTGTGACCAGGATGGACAGTCTTTCTCATAAAGGGTGGTAGGAAACTTGAGTACACTCAGAGACAAACAGAAACATTCATAAACCTGGGTTGAATAAGCAAAGACTGACTCATACTCACCTGGTTGACATTACAAGTGTATATTTTGGTTTATTGAGATCTCAATTAATGTTTTGTTTTGGTTTTTTTACTTTGGTTGGGTCCCAACAAACATTTACTTTTACATTGAGCATTTTTTTTGGGTTTGGATACCAGTGTACAACTGAATTTCATGGTGAATTCTGAACAATTTAGTTGCCATATTTGTTGATGATTATAATTTAACTTGCAATTGGGCCACATTGAGTAATTTTGTTCATGCCTATTTGTTAGCAGGTTAAAGGGCCTGGTTACAAATATGGAAAGTGTATTGGAGTGAACGGACACACTTAAAGCTATTGTTTACTTGAAAGTGAATACTAACACAAGTGAAACAACCGTTAAACATTCCATCAGAGACAATACAGAAATTCAAACTAATTCAGCTGTTGGTGTGAATTATTGTGGGAAGGATTAAAGGGTTTTCATATATCTTACTGCTCTATATTAACGCCAGTCTCCTCTTAGAACCTAGATATTAGATACACCGGCCGGGTTGGTGTGACACACACACCAGGGCATTTACACCTTCTAACACTTCTTTTCTGTACAATGTGGTCTGCAACGGGTCCTGACTGGGATGAACACCTGCCATGTCTATCCACTGTCTTCTGCATCTAATCAAAAAGGAGGGAACATCTTCATCATCCTTTATCTTAAACACCAAAGAATGTACTGTCCCCTGTGGTACAGGGTATTTTGTTCTCATGGCAGTCCCTATATCAGTAGCATGTCTAGCAAATGGGGCCTCTGGAGGCAGCTGACCAGTGTGAGCGAGCAATTCAACCTGATACACTTCCATCTCACCAACTTGTCTAACCAACCATGCTCTCCAATCACCCATGGTCACCGTGTACCCCATAGTAAGTTGACAAAACTGCCACATCCATGGTCCTCCTCCTGAAGTGGGAGGGGGCATCTTTTTTGACAAACAATTCATGTCTGTGTGTGAGAATGGTTGATATACTGCACCTCCTGTGGGATTAGCTATTAACGGCATCTGATAATTATGCGCGCCTGTGGCTGTTGCTGGGGCGGCCGATCGTGTTCGTGGGCGGGGACTATGTTCACGATTCGTCTTATGAAATTCACCGGTTAAGCGAATGACTTCCGTGCGATCGTCTTGTCCCTCAGTGTCTCCCTCATTCTCACTATCACTGAGCTCTCGTTCTCCCTTATACACACGGCACACTTCCTCTGGTGGCGAGGCTACCTGAACTGTTTTCTTATTCAAAGGTGTGAATGTTTGAGCATGTTGTGGTGACAGATGTGGTGACTGTTCTGATAGTGCTAGTGTGGGGGTGTTTTCTCTCAGTACTCTGGAACTAAATGGAGCTCCTGAGTAAGGTATTGTGCGTGACCTGTTCTGTGGAATGCTGATGTTCTGTGGAGTGCTAGTGGTTGGCCTGGGGTGATGCAGAGTGGCTGGTGGGTATTCCTGAGCTGCTTCTCCTTCTTTCACCTCCAGTACTCCTGACACTGACATCACAGGCATCTGAGGATGATGAGACGGAGGAGGAGCTGTTGGCTCCACTTCCATGCTTAACACTAGATACACTGACTCTGGGGCTGTGACTCGGCTGTGTGTATGAGTGTCTGTTTATGTAAGTCAGTGAGTGTGTGTTTATCTTCCGGGAACAACGCGCTGCAAGCTAGAGCGACCTTGTGCAACAATGCTCTTCTCTTATCTTTTCTCTGCCTATCCTTGTCCCATGCATTCCTCTGTAAGAGAGAAGGGCTGTGTTTCTCATGACTCTCTAATTCTTTCCTCGCCTCTACCTCTAACCTGGAGAAAAGACGGAGTAGGCCCCCTCCCTTCTTTTCGCCTTTCAACCTCTCCTGGGCCTCTGTCCACAATGCATCACACTTCTTGCTCACCTTCAGTCTGTCTTCAGCTGCTTCACCATTAAGCACCTGTTCCTTCACCTGACTCCACTGTTCCTGCTGTTGTTGTGACACTATTAACAACATCCCAGGCCCACAGCCTCCCTCTTGACATTCTCTATCAAACTCACCCTCCATGTTTGTGTGGCGTTTGTATACTTACTCTTTTATTGTTGAACTACTCACCTTCCTCTCGTTCCTAAGGAGAAAAAAAAATTAGTTAATGACCTCCCCAACGGCCGGTCAGTTTGTATGGCATAATACCCGAGCAACTGACCCAACTGTTGTTAGTCTGCCAGGCCGGTCAGTGTGTATGGAGTACACCCGAGTCACTGACCCAGTGAGCTGCACACACTTTTCAGTGCAGCGTGTGGTTTGTTCTCACCGTTAGGTTTCCCCCACACGTTTTACAGCTCAGACACCTGAACAGACCACCACAGAGACACCGTTGTATCTACCACCCACTTGTGTTGTTGCCCCGTTTATTTTGCTTTGCCAATTTTGTTACGATCCTTCTCAAAAATGATCACACAGTCTCTCAGACCACTGTGGGGTCCCTCCAATATGGAATTTTTGACCACAGTTTGGGAATCACAAGCTGATCGTCCCCAGTGGGAAAAAACCAGAAATGAAACACTCCAGCAGTAAATTATCCTGAATTACTGCAACACACTCGCTCGACTGGTCCTTGTAAATGACTTATAAACACAACGCCTCTTTGATAGACTTATTGTCCTTGCTATCGAGGTTTGTAACCAACACTTTGTAACCAAAACTATTCCTACCCTGAGTGCGAGGGGTCTTCGTTCCCCTGTGGCAGGCTGATCAGACCTCCACAGGTCCCAGTAAATTACCCAAGGGAATTCTTGACACCAATCTTAATTTGCTTCGCGCCTTCTTCGCAAACGGGTCTAAGCATGCGAGTTACCGCACCACACCTTGCGATGGCTCTAGTCAAGCATAAGTATTGCGAACCTGCCCCTTTTTAATTTGGAGGATATGTACAAACAATCACTAATTCCACTGTTCTTTTATGAAGAACAGGCTTTGCACTCACTAAGGAGATCCCCTTCTCATCCGATCGTAGATCTTCAGTTGTCAGTCAGCGGGGGACCCTTCCGCCGATCGCGATCTCCCTGGAGGCACCCACTCAGCGTGCTAATCACCCGGGGACCCTTCCTCCGATCGCGTCAAGCAATCTCAATCTTTGTGCTCTGAACCGCATGATAGACAATAGGGACACTTAGTACAACGTTGCTTTAGTCATTTTCAATGTGCAGAATTTTGAGGAAACAGGCTTCTGCTTACCGCTCCGTTTTAGAGGCCTCTGGTTGTCTGCCGCGTCCCACTTGTCTCTATGTTCTGTAACAAAGTCTTTAACAGTAAACACAGATAAAAATTAATTTCCTGCCTTCATCACGTCGGGGTCACCAAATTATTGAGTCCTTTAACTTATAAACCCAGGACTCGCGTGTTCGTTTGATGAAGTATGCAGGACACAAAGTTAAAGTTAAATTCACATCTAATTTATTAAATGAATACAGCAGAGAATCAAAGTTTGAGATTGCTTACAGAGCTCTGGACCACAATGCTTCCACCGCCTCTTCCTAAGCAAAGTGTGTATCTTCCCTGTTTACACAGATAGTTTTGTACAGAGTTTCACCCCACCCCTTGACCTAGAGATCCCTTCCCCAATCTACTTCTCTGCAGGTTGCGGTGACCTGTCTCTTCTACACTCACTGTCCCTGTACATCATATCCTCCCCCTATGCTCTTTGTCTAATCATAAAAACAGTAATAGCAGAATGTCAAGAATAATTATGCGTCAAAGATGATCACTTAAAGGATATCATAGGAGGGTTAAAACACACAGTAACAGCAAAACATATCCTTCACAAGCTATGTGAGTCAAGAGGGCTAAAAAATTGTTTTTCTCACCCAAAAATTACTCTGTGCGGCTCTTACTCCGTTGAAACAAGCTTTATTTATTCAATAAAGCAACGTTTCGTTCTTTAAAAACACCTTCTTCAGGCAGCTTGTTCTAAAACAATGTCGGAAAATGGCTCGAGAAAAGTGCATCGGACCGCAGTCAGAAGAAAAAGAAGCCGGTAAAAGCTGATCCGCCTCGAATGACAGGAGGCCCGGCTTCGCCCTCGGCCAGTGAGTGGAGGAGTAATTGGATGTACCTCTATGTGTCAAGTTCAATTGGGCTCATTAATTAAGCTATGTAAACAAAGGCCAGATTTATCGCTCTCTCCAGGGACACTATGAACTGAGTAAAAGCAAATATTTATCCCAATGGATGTTTTTAACAGGGGAATTTTGCCCTTTTTAACCACATATTATTTATGCTTTATAATCATGTCAATGTGTGTGTGTGTGGTGGTGGTGGTGATGGGGGGGGGGGGTTAAACCATGAAATTGTTAATCACGTCAATAATATAATATAATAATATAAGCTTTTTTTAATGACTGTTTTTTAAACCATTTACAATAGACATGAATTTGAATAAATGATTTTATTTATTTTATTTATTGAAAATGAAAATGATTTTCTCCTCAGCGATGTTAGGCTCAATCCACTCACTCCTTTCCGACTTGCCATACCACACATCACAGCATATCTCATAAACATCAATGCATTCACAAATACACACACACACACACACAGCAGCACCATATGAACATCAAAAGCAGGGTGCATGAACAGTCCTCCAGTGAACACATTTTTTTCTGTCGTGTCACAGAGTTGTTGGACCTGTAAATCCATCCAGGTAAGTAAGAAAATATAATAAGTCAATGCCCTTGGGTAAAAATATGGTGCCTGGGTAAGTTTAGGATAAAAAACCAGGTCCATGTGTCAATTTCCTGATATGTACAGTATGGTTAGGCAGTTTAGGCAACATGAATACTATTTTTAAGAACTGAAACAGGTTGGGTTTAGGATAAGAAAAATGGGTTAGGTGTCGGAATGTACAAATAGAGGTAGTTAGGCTGTGGTCCCCAGTACCTGTACAACATAAATACCATTGATAATACTGTACAAAAAACAGTGAATCATGCATCCCACTAAGACATGAATAAGTAAGTCAGCACATGAGCAAATATCACCTTGACCTCATAGTAATCACCACAACATTCTGCATTCCTTTGGGTAAATCAACATAATCAGCATAGTACAATGATGAAAACATAACCGTGTACATATACTAATGAGAGAGGCACAGGCCTGTTAGGGGAAATTGAATTTCACCAATTGAATGCACAGGCCATCATCTCTGATATGACACAGCCTGTTCTCATCAAACAGTTCTGATATAATGCAGCATGATTACATCAAACATTTCTAATATGACACATTTATTTTTCATTTAAACCTCTGGGATGTGTTGTTTCCGATTTCTGTATCCATATCTTTTCAGCTCTCCTTCTCTGTGCAGTGGACTACCATGGGTTGCATTCAAGGACAGTAGCTCTAAGGTTTGGCCAGCCATCTTAAATAAAATGTTGGACTACGAAAGTGTCTGTATTGTGCTTTCTCAGATTGTTATGTCTGTGTTGAGTGAATCTTGTTAATATAGACAGTTACAGTTACAGACAGTTACAGGACCTGACAGTTCCATATGCTTTTGTTTTGAACACATTTTGATTATGAGAGTTGCGCAACCAGATGCGGTGCTAAAAAAAATCCCCCCCTGCCCTCTGGGTCTGAGGTCAGACAGTGATTTAACTTTAGCTTTCACCAAATAATCTTGTAAATTCTTGTTCTTTCTGTAAGCAGCTATAATTCTGTGGTCCTGCAATAACTGATTACCTCTTAAACCATTCAAAAAATTCATTTTAATTTCTCTGATCATTTTAACAGCTGAAGGAGAATATGTTGTAATGACTGGGATGAGTGAAGACACCAGAGTGGGCCTGATCCACTGGAAAGACTTAAATGATCTCCAAAGAAAAGAGCGAGAGTACCCTCTTGTAACCAAAGTGGAGAACAGCACCTTAGGGCCTCTGTGAAATCCTCCTGTCTTGTACAGACTCTATGGAATCTCAATATCTGTGATTTCACTAAGCTAGCATATGTGTGCCTAGGGTGGTGACATGTTTTTAAAAGCAGAGCGTGAGTATTTGTTTCTTTGAAGAAAATTTTAATGTCCAATCTATGTGTGTGATGAAAATCTGGGGCTTTGTAAGTGGAAGCGTCTAAGAAATCAACTGTGGTGGGATTAATGGTAGCTTTAACTTTAATTGATGCATTGTGATTGTTTAATGTGGATAACAAGTAATCAAAATCTGCTCTGCTGTGAGGCCAGACACCCCAGATGTCATCCAGATACCAAAGATAATACAGGGTTTTTTTGAACAAGTTTGTAAAGCTGAGTGTTCCCACTCAGCTATGAAAATGTTGGCGTATGCAGGGGCAAACTTCTTCTCCATTGCCGTGCCTTTAATCTGCAGAAAATATTCTCCATTAAACTCAAAGTCAGGGTGTGAGTTATGCAGGTGTTGGGTCAAAAATAAAGGTCCAAAAATGGGCCAGTTCTGATCAAGGACCTTTTATTTTTCCAACATTATCTGATACAAAATCAATGTCCCAAAGGGTGTCCACAACAGGTCACAAAAGTGATCAGCAAAGTGTGGAGATAACCCCTTCAATATGATCAGAACAGTCAGAGCTTGGTGCAGTAGAGTCTAACCCGGATCAGACTGAATTGTAGGTCTCTGTACCCTCTTTTTATTCTTTTACAAAGTGCACAACCTTTTATTTAAATTAGGGGAGGTTTCCTCCCTTATTTCTCTTTAAACTAAGATTATTTGTCCAAAAATAATGGTGTCATCTTTCTCTTACTTTTGATTCTAAGGATGCCACGTTTTTCTACTTGTGCATCGTTTTTTCTAAGTTTACTCATTCGCGTTGACTCCATTATTTCTGAGCCAAGCCCAAGTTGTTTTTCAAAAACAAATGACAATTATTTTTGATAAACCGCCTAAAAATTTGCTCGCTATCTTTTAATGAGTTGTTGTTGTTGGCACACTTCACCTGTCTGGACCTGTTGTCCGCACCTGTTGTCTTGAAGTCTAGGTACTTTTTCAAGTGGTGGACACTCACCCCTCCCTTCTCATTCTCTCTATCTGCACAGAGCTCAGCTTTGTTTTTTTCCCACATACACTCACCCCCTCCTTCTCACTCTCTCTACCTTCTCTACCATTTTCCTTTTTTTTACCCAACACAGGGCAGTATGGAAACCTGAGTTTCTCACCCGAAATGAGTGAAATGGTCAATTCCTAGCTGTTCTGGAGTCAAACTGTACACTCTGTACATTAGGCTTCAGATCTGTCACTTTTGTGTTCCTCTCACTGAGAGATGCTTGTTTTGACAACTATGGTGTGAATCATGCAGGGTAGTATGGAAACCCGAGTTTCTTACCTGAAATGAGTGAAATGGTCAATCCCTAGCGTTCTGGAGTCAAACTGTACACTCTGTACAGCCAGGACCAGTTTTGTCACTTTCGTGTTCCTCGCTGAGAGACGCTGGTTTTGTCAACTATGGTGTGATTCGTGCAGGGCAGTATGGAAACCCAAGTTTCTCACCTGAAATGAGTGAAATGGTCAATTCCTAGCTGTTCTCGAGTCAAACTGCACACTTTGTACATTAGGCTTCGGATCTGTCACTTTTGTGTTCCTCTCACTGAGAGACACTCGTTTTGTCAACTAGGGTGTAGGTCATGCAGGGCAATATAGAAACCCAAGTTTCTCACCTGTGCATGCGCTATCACAGTTGGAGGACGCCAGTTCGAGCTCTTGCACGAGGTACAAAGACTCTGCTATCTTTTCCTTCTTTCCCTGTTTTTCTCTTTCTATATTTCTGACACACCTTGTTTTCCGTGGATTTGAGTTATATTGTTTAGTGGTGATTCCCCCCGACAGTGCATTCACTGATTGGGGGAGGTTCATTTAAGTTTTGATTACTCATCTTTGGACGGACAATATGGCAACGAAAAGAAATCTGAAAATGACAAAAGAAATTCGAACATTGATTTGGCCTTGGTTGCACCCGCACTTTCCTCTGCTGGACCTTCCCAGGTCAAAAAGGTTTGTTGGATATAGAATTGAGTGATACAGGTAAGGTTGGTGAGAGTGTGGAAAATGTGTGCATGAGTGAGGGGGATGAGTGCGGTGCCTGGCAACTGGTGGCCGGGAGAAACCCTGCGGCTGGCTCCAGGAGAAACCCTACGGCTGGCTCCGGGCGTGACGCCTCTCGGAGCAATAGTGAGGAGGTGGTGGAAGCGGACTTCATGGCTGCCGAGGAGGAAAAAGGAGTACTGTGAGTGCTGTAACCGGAGCCAAGGCAGCAGCAGTAGCAGCGGCTGAGAAGGCAGCGAGAGAGAGGGAGGAAAGCGATGGGGAGGACGGCAGGACCAGCGTCGGTGAAGGAAGCAGGGTCGGAGAGAGCAGCAGGGTCGGGAGTGGTGACAGGTCCGGAGTCGGCGGTGGGGACAGCGGGCACGACAGCGGGAGGTGACTGGGAGAGTAAAGGAGACAGTGGTGGATGGCCCACAGGCTGAGAGCTTTGAGAGAGACCTCACTGTGGCCCTGGAAATCCAGGGGGAGGAGGCGGTATCGGCCCTGGAACTAATGAGAGCCGTAAGAGCACTGTGCAGGGGGCTGGTGGCCTGCCAAGCGACGGGTCACAAGTGATTCGAAGTCACAATGTCACATGCTAAAGGTAAAGAAAGACTCTTGGACGGCTTCAAAATTGGTAATAACACTGTCATGGCCGACTTACATCACGGATGCTGAAATTCTAAAAAAAACTGGACAGTTGGGGGGTGGCGGCGGTTTCTCCTATTAAGAGAAGAACCGCGATTGCGGACGGAACCAGATTTCTGAAAGTAAAGTTTAATGATGTGGTTCAATCATTGCCATACTCGGCCAGGTTTGAAACAGCTTTGGGTCAGGAGTTTTTTGTGTCATTCATGATCGGCAAATTAAAGTGTGTAGGATGTGCTTGCAGCCAGGACACATCCTTAGGGACTGAGAGTTTTCCTGCCAGAAGTGTGGAGCCCAGGGGCATTATGCCCGGGAGAGTGGGGTTAAGAAGGGTAAGTGTGATGTGTGCTTTAATTTTTTGTCTGAATGCATCTGCCAGAGGAGTCAGAATGAGGAGGCGGATACAGCCATGGAGCTCCTCTCCGAGAGCGGCAGTAGTGAAGAGGAGGAGATGGAGCAGGGAGCGAGAGGGCAGGTGTGGCTGTGAAGGCTGACCTGGCCCAGGCTGGGCCGCCGCATGGGCAGCAAAGGGCCCGGCCTGACTGGTGTTTTAGGCTTGAGCCTGGACAGCCTGGAGATTGCAGAGGTGAGCACCTAGAGTGGGAGGGGCTCCGACTTCGATGAGGATGAAAAACTGTCCTCTGGTTAGGTGCGAATAGAAGGGTTGGGCCCAGCCAAGGCAGCCTCCCTGGTTGCGGAGAGAGGCAGGGAAGACAGGCAGGGAGCGGCCCTGCGGCTTCGCCTAAGGCTCCTCGTACAGACAGTTCAGATGTGGACATGGATTTTGGAACAGTTAAAGCAGTGAGGAAACTCGCTGCCACAAGCAAACGGAAAAAGCGTTTGAAGAAAATTCCTTTTTCTTAGGGTTTAACTATTGTGACAGCCAGCTGTCCACGCCCTCGTCGCCACCCCCGGTGTGCTGTTCGCACCCAATTTGCCAGAGCGGTAATGGCGCCGTTTTTTATCCTCCGCCTCACCGGACATTCGGGTGGCTGCTGGAGAGAGAGGAAAGTGTTTGAGCGTGTCACGGCGGCGTCGGAGCTCTCATGCTCGTTACCCTAAGTAAGAAAAGTGAGTCGTTAACCCTCACCGTCTTCGCCACCTTCCGTCAGGCTACGACGCCCAACTTCACCGTTCCGGCCCGGACTTAGCGGCATTCCACAATTCCCCGATTCAGATCTCCGGATTTACCCACTCATCTCCTTACACTGACTGTCAGACTGACCCGACGCAACAAAATGACGTAGGCCTACTGCCTCACATCACACAGGTATCGAGACGTTTTTTTTTCTCTCTGTTGCAAGGAGTTTTTTTTCCCCCTCGGACTGAGTTGTTTTTCTTTGATTCTCTGGATTTTCCCTTAGTGTTTGAAGGCGTTTTTTGTTTTCCTTATTTACAAAAATGAACTGAAATGAACTGCTCGTGAATACAGATGATTTATTTTTGAACTGTTTGCTTGCTTGTGTGTTTGTGTTGTGCCTGAGTTATTCATAAATTATATGGAAGGGATACATTGATGAAGCAAGGTGTATTTCCTTTGTGAGTTTGCCTGTGGTGTTGAACAACTGAGTTACAATTTCAAACGACCCAACAACCCCCACTTGACTGACAACGAATAAAAACAAAACTGAACTAATCAAACATCTCACATGTCAGGAGAGAGACCTGGCCGGCACCCCAAAAATTAACCCCCCCAAACACTACGAGTGCAAACCGTCACACTATGGCCTCCCTTTGCTCGCTAAATGTCCGGGGGCTCTATACTTATGGCAAGATGAGGGCGGTCTTAGCATCATTAAGAACGTATCATCTTACTGCAGGAAACATGGTGGGATGAAGAGTCTGCGGGCAGGTTCACGAAGCTTTGGGGGGAGACTGGTATGGCTGCCAACAACGGAGGTGGTGCCTCCGGAGGGGTGGCCATGCTGGTAAGGGAGGGTAGGGGGATTAATTGGAAAAGGATTTATACGGACATATTAGGGTGGGTTTTAGTAGTAGATATGAATACATGTAGGTGGGAGGGCATGGTAATTGTTATTTATGCTCCCAATGATGGGGTGGCCAGGAAGGATTTTTTTCTGGACCTCGTTAAATGGGTGACCCCTCACACAATTATAGTAGGGGACTTTAACACGGTCCAGGGGTTGGATGGTGTGAGGGGGAGGTTTAAATTGAATAATGATGTGAGTAGGTCTGTGTTTTTTGGTATATGTATGAAAAATAACCTAGTGGATGTATGGAGGGTGCTTAATCCTGGAAGAAAAGTATGTAGTAGAATGCAAAGGGTACAAGGCGAGTGGAAATGTTCAAGAATTGATTTTCTTTTGGCTTCGGATGGGATGCTGGGTCAGATAAGGTTGGTGCGCTATGTGCCGTGTGTTTTTAGCGACCACCTGATGCTGGCCTGCGACTTCTCTGGGCTGGGGGGGGTTAAGGGAGGGGTCTATGGTGTATGAATGCTGATTTACTAAAGAATGATGTATTTTTGGAAAAATTGAAAAAAATGTGTTTATATTTTCATGATGAGTGTGCAATGGACGGGAGGGTGGTGGAAAGGTGGGAAATATTTAAACATAGACTGAGAAGGGCCACAATAAATTATAGTAAAAACAAGAGGTGGAAAGAAAAGCAGGTTGAATTGGGAGTAAGAAATGAATTAGATAAAATAATTCATGGATTGAATGAGGATGATAAAGAAGTCAGTGGACAGTATGAGGAATTGAAACATAAAATTGCAGATATTGAGACGAAAAGGTGTCAGGCGGTGGCTCTAAGAGCCAAAGCCACGGACCTACTGCAAGGGGAAAGATATTCAGCCCACTTTTTGGGCAGAGAAAAAAGAAAGCAAAATAATCAATTAATAATGGAACTGGTAGATGAGCATGGAGTCCCCACGAGAGACCTGGATAAAATTGAGGAAACAAGGGTGATATTTTATAAGAATCTGTTTCTGAAGGAGGAGGTGGATGGGAAGGCCAGAGACCGCCTAGTTGAAAGCATTCAGGGAAGGCTATCCAAGGAGGATAGTGCTTTGTTAGAGGGGAGGGTCACTGAAGAAGAGGTGGCTAAAGCTGTAGCCGGCCTCAGTAGGGGGAAGAGCCCCGGAGAAGATGGGCTAGTGGCAGAAATGTGTGTCGCCCTAGCTGAATATTTGAATCCAGTTTTGGTTAAATTATATAATGAAATGGTAAGTGAGGGGGTTCTCCCCAGCGGGTTTTTGGCGGGGATGGTTACACTGCTTTTTAAAAAAGGGAATAGGAACGATATTAGGAATTATAGACCAATTACGTTGTTAAACACTGATTATAAAATATTTTCAAAAATATTAGTGAACCGGTGGAGGTTGGTGGCCGGGGATGTCGTAACAAGCCTACAGGCTTACGGCATCCCCAGCGGGGATATTGCAGATTTGGTTCTAACGATCCACGGTGCGGTTAGGGGGATGGGGGAGGAGGGAGGGCTCCTTCTGAGCTTGGACCTGGAAAAGGTGTTTGATAGAGTGGCTCACAGTTTTCTTTTTAAAACATTATAGGCAATTGGTTTTGGGCCCAGGTTAATCAAAATGATTAAAACTTTGTATGTAGGGGCCACCCCTCCTTGAACCGCCACCTTACCATGGTGGAGGGGTTTGAGCACCTGAGTGATCCTAGGAGCTATGTTGTCCGGGGCTTAATGCCCCTGGTAGGGTCTCCCAAGGCAAACAGGTCCTAGGTGACAGGTCAGACCAAGAGCGGTTCCAAAGCCCCAAAATGAAGAGGAATACATCAAGGAAGTGCACGTCGCCCGGATTGGCACCAGGACACCCTAGGCCGGAGATCAATGATCGACTTTGTAGTCGTGTCATCTGAACTCTGGCCGTATGTCTTGGACACTCAGGTGAAGAGAGGGGCTGAGCTGTCAACTGATCACTACCTGGTGGTGAGTTGGATCCGGTGGCGGGGGAGGAAGCTGGACAGACTCTGCAGACCCAAACATACTGTGAGGGTCTGTTGGGAACGTCTGGCAGAACCCTCTGCCATTGAGGTCTTCAATTCCCACCTCCCACTGGGAGAGCTTTGACCAGATCCCAAGGGAGGCTGGAGACATTGAGTCCAAGTGGACCATGTTCTCCACCTCCATTGTTGACACGGCCGTTCTCCGGTGCCTGTTGTGGCGGCAATCCCCAAACCCGGTGGTGGACACCGGAAGTAAGGGATGTCGTCAAGCTGAAGGAGTCCTACCGAGCCTGGTTGGCTCTGGGGATCCCTGAGGCAGCTGATTGGTGCCGGCAGGCCAGGCATGCAGCAGCCTGGTCAGTCACGGAAGCAAAAACTCGGGTATGCGAAAAGTTCGGGGAGGCCATGGAGGAGGACTACCGCTCGGCCTCAAAGAAATTCTGGCATATCATCCTCAGGAGGGGGAAGCAGTGCTCTGCCAACACTGTTTACAGTGGAGGCGGGGAGCTGTTGACCTCAACTGGGGATATTGTCAGGCGGTGGAAGGAGTACTTCGAGGATCTCCTCAATCCCACTGTCATGCCTTCCATAGAGGAAGCAGAGGCAGGGAACTCGGAGGTTGATTCATTCATCACCCAAGCTGAAGTCACTGAGGTAGTTCGGAAGCTCCCCAGTGGCAAGGCAGCGGGGGTGGATGAGATCCGCCCTGAGTATCTCAAGTCCCTGGATGTTGTGGGGCTGTCTTGGTTGACATGCCTCTGCAACATCGCGTGGCAGTCGGGGACAGTACCTCTGGACTGGCAGACAGGGGTGGTGGTCCCTCTTTTTAAAAAGGGGGACCGGAGGATGTGGTCCAACTACCGGGGGATCACAGTCCTCAGCCTCCCGGGGAAAGTCTATTCCAGGGTGCTGGAGAGGAGAATTCGGCTGATAGTCAAACCCCAGATTCAAGAGGAACAATGCGGTTTTCGTCCTGGTCGTGGAACACTGGACCAGCTCTATACCCTCCACAGGGTGTTCGAGGGCTCATGGGAGTTTGCCCAACCAGTCCACATGTTGGGCCAAAAATAAACATCTGAAAATGGGCCAGTTGTGATCAAAGACCGTTTATTTTCTCCAACATTAAATGATACAAAAAATCAAAGTCTTGAAGGTAGTTCAGCAAGGTCACGAAAAATCAACAAAGTGTGGAGATAATCCCTTTGAAAATTTTCTAAGTCCGACAGAGCTTGGTGCAGTAGAGTTTAACCCACGCAACGGTGAGGTCAGAAACCCGAGTCAGATCCGGATCAGACTGACCCGGAGGGCTCTGCACTCACTTTTTATACCCCCCAAAGTGCGCAACCTTTTTATTTAAATTAAGGTAGGTTTCCCCCTTTATTTTTCTTAAAACTAATTTTATTTGTCCAAACAATCATGGCGTCACTTTTTACACATTAAGCCCCTGCCCTAAACAGGCGTGGCTATCTCTTAATATCATGTTTTCTCTACTCGTGCATGGTTTTTTCTAAGTTTATATTGTCATTGTTGGCACACTTCACCTCTGCACCTGGTGTCAGCACCTGTGGCCTTGAGGCTTCTTGGTACTTTCCCAGTAGTGGACACTCACCTCTCCCACTTATTCTCTCTCTTTCTACGCAGGGTTAAGTTTTGGTCCTTCCCACATACACTAGCTCCTCCCTCTCTTTCTCTCTTTTGCACAGGGTTGAGTTTTAGGCCCTTCCTCCTACACTCGCTCCTCCCCCACTTTCTCTCCTTCACACAGGGTTGAGTTTTAGGTTCCTCCCTCCTATTCTCGCCCCCCCCCCCCTCTCTCTCACTATTTTGCCTAGAGCTAAGTCCTGGTTCCTCCCACCTACACTCACTCCTCCCCCTTCTCTCTCTCCGTCTCTCTCTTCACAGGGCTCTGTTTTGGTTTTTTCCATCTACACTCACCCCTCCCTTCTCGCTCTCTCTACTTCTCGAAGCTCAGTGCATTTTCCTTTTTTTTTTCTTTAATGTTGTACAGCGGAGTATTAGAATTTTAGGTACTTGTATGGGCATAGATGAGGGTCTGGCCACAAGAAGTAATTGGGAAACGGTCATAAGTAGGGTGAATGGCACAGTTAATAGGTGGCGGCCTCGTGGCCTAAGCCTTAGAGGAAAAGTAATTGTCTGGAATGCTTTAGTAACCTCCAAAATATTGTATGTTTGGGTACTTGCGAGCTGCCGCAATGGGCACTAAAAGCATTACATCACGCACTCTACTCTTTTTTTTGGAAGGGAAAGGGCAATTCGATCGCTCGGCAGGTGTTAATGGCGAACAGAAGGGATTGTTTAGGCCTCATTGATATTGGAGCAAAAAGAGATGCATTCAGGGTTAAAATTGTTAGGAAATTTTTGGATTCTGCCAGGCAATACCCCTGGGAGGCCGCGTTGGCTGGCTGTTTGGCCCAGTATGGTGAGGGAGATGTGTACAATTTATGCACTCTCACTCCCAGAAAAGCGTTCAGCCAGTTGCCGCTGTTCTACCAGGAGGTGTTAGAGGCGTGGGGCAAATTGCTGCCCTGCCTCAAGCCTATGGAGGTGAACAGAGATTTGGTGAGACAGTTGCCTTTCCTCAGGACTACCTTCAGGATGGAGGGAGGGCACTGTCCAGCGGGACCCTGCGGACAGTGGGGGTCACAAGATGGTGAATAGGGAGGGATTTTTTGATGTACAGAGGGTATGTAATATATTAAAATGTGGAAGGGGCACATCGCACAGGTTGGTGCTGAATTTGATCGTTGTATGCCAGCGTCCTGGAGGAGAGCCATGGGGCGGGAGCCGCTCTTGCGGTTCCTCCTGTGCCTCTCCAACATAGACAAACCTTTCAGATTGCGAAACAAATATATTTTACCGTCTCCTTGCATCCGGGCTGGTGAGGAGACCTTCCTCTGAGGGAGCCTGGAGGGAGGTCTTCCCTGGCTCGGACGTGGGGAGGATATGGCAAAGCCTGTCTATTCCCCATATACCACATACAGTGCATGATCTGGACTTCAAGCTGAGGCATAGGAGGATATACACGGGGGTGATCCTGCACCAGATCTATGGGGAGCTCTTCTCCAGGACCTGTGCTGTTTGTAACACTAGGGATGAGGATATTGTACATTTGTTTGCGCATTGTTAATGTTTAAAAGAGTTTCATGCATTTATCTTTGATTTGTTAAAAACACACTGCCGCTTCAATCCACCGCTGAATAACACATGAATTGTTCTCTTCAGATCATCGCCTACACACACACTCACCAACACAGTGTTGGCATTTGCAAGAATGGCCACATGGACTCGTCGGAACATTGCATTACATGAGCACAGGACTGTGGATCCAATATACATCTGGAAAACAATAACACGCAGCCACTTTAGGACTTTAGCACTAACAGACACTCTGGACTCACTGGTGGAAGGGACTTCATTTTGTTTTCATAATGAGTTGGGGGAAAGGTGCATTGGGATTTTTTGGACCTGGGGAGTTACTGTGCCCCCAGGTTGGGATTTTTCTGATTGTATTTGTTTTATTTTTTTTTCAATCACTTATGTCACCATAGATATGATTTGATTCACTACTGGGTTAAATTTTTTTGGCTTCTGTCACTTTTGTGCTCGCAGACGCAGCCTTTGTCAAATGAGGTGTGAATGATGCAGGGGAGTGCAGAAAGGATGGTTTCTCACCTGAAATGAGTCCAGTGGTCAATTCCTGGCTGTTCTGGGCCCAAAGTGCCCACTTTGTACACTGGGCTTGGCTGCTGTCACTTTTGTGCTGTGCTCTCTGAGAGATGCAACTTTTGTCAAATGAGGAGGGAATGGTGCTGGGCAATGCAGAAAGCCCGGTTTCTCACCTGAAATGTGTTTGGGGGTGGATTCCTGGCTGTTCTGGACCCAGACGGTGCACTTTGTACATTACTGTCATTACTTTGTACACACATGTCACTTTTGTGCTCCTCTGACTGAGAGATGAAGCTTTTGTCAAATGAGGTGTGAATGATGCAGGGGAGTGCAGAAAGGTCGGTTTCTCACCTGAAATGTTTTTCTGGGGGTCAATTCCTGGCTGTTCTGGGCCCAAAGTGCCCACTTTGTACATTGGGCTTGGCTGCTGTCACTTTTGTGCTGGGTTCGCTGAGAGAAGCAGCTTTTGTCAAATGAGGAGGGAATGATGCTGGGCAGTGCAGGAAGCCCGGTTTCTCAGCTGAAATGTGTTTGGGGGTCAATTCCTGGCTGTTCTGGGCCCAAAGTGCCCGCTCTGTGCATTGGGCTTGGCTGCTGTCACTTTTGTGCTCCTCTGGCTGAGAGACGCAACTTTTGTCAAATGAGGTGTGAATGATGCTGGGCAATGCAGAAAGCCCGGTTTCTCACCTGAAATGTGTATTGGGGTCGATTCCTGGCTGTTCTAGACCCAAATGGTGCACTTTGTACATTACTGTCATTATTTTGCACACTTATGTCACTTTTGTGCTTCCTGCTACCGTGAGCGTATTACGTCATTAAGTCATTTCCTGTTGTGTGTGCCTGTTGAGTTAGACTCTCTCCCTCAATCCTCCGTCTAGCTTTCTGCTAACTTTATCACTTTAAGCACCACTGCACACTACGCTTAGTTCATTACACAAGTCTTTATAACTCAGGTCTATCACAGGACCCTATCTGTACTCCTCCACTCAACGTACCTGTCCTAGAAACCCAAACTTACCTAGCATAGCTATGGCCTCTCTCTCTCCCTCTGCTTCTCCCTCCACTTCTCCTTCTCTCTCCTGCTCCGTGTGCCTGATGTTTAGTTATTCCTCTGCCTCCTTTAATGATAATGGTACATGTAAGTGTAGCCTGTTCGCAGTCCTGGAGGCGAGGCTTAGTGAGCTAGAGTCCTGGCTCCGCACCATGGAAGCTAGCCCTGTAGCTCAGGTAGCGTCTCAGGCCCCCTTAGCCACTGCGGAGCCAGCTAGCCTAGCCACCGCTAACAGCTTCCCCACAGCTCCCGACCAGCCGGGAGGTCAGGCTCGCTGGGTGACAGCACGCAGGAAGCACAAGTCCACACGGCCCGTGTTGCACCACCAACCCCTTCATGTGTCCAATAGATTTTCCCCACTCAGCGACACACCCACTGAGACCCATACTCGGCATGTTGGCTCTGTTGCTCTCAGCGGCACCGCCGCCAGGAAGCCAACATTAGTCATTGGCGACTCTGTTCTCTGGAACGTGAAGGTAGAGGCTCCGGCAAGCATAGTTAGGTGCATCCCAGGGGCCAGAGCGGGCGACGTTGAGGCAAATTTGAAGCTGCTGACAAAAAGTAAACGCAAATACAGTAAAATTGTAATCCATGTCGGCGCTAATGACACCCGACTTCGCCAGTCGGAGTTGACTAAGGTTAATATAGAATCGGTGCGTAACTACGCAAAAACAATGTCGGACTCCGTAGTTTTCTCTGGCCTGCTGCCCAATTTGTCTAGTGACGACATGTTTAGCCGCATGTGGTTGTTCCATCACTGGATGTCTAGGTGGTGCTTAGCAAACAACGTGGCCTATATAGATAATTGGAAGAGTTTCTGGGGAAAGCCTGGTCTGATTAGGAGAGATGGCGTCCATCCTACTTTGGATGGTGCATCTCTCTTATCTAGAAACATAGCACGTTCTGTTAGTCATTCCAACCCCTGACAGTCACCCAGAGTTCAGACCAGCAGGCAGAGCCGCAGTCTTACACGCCCCTCTGCAGGTTCCTATGTGCTGCCACCCACCCAACTCTACTTATACCCCATAAAAACTGTCTGCCTCGAGGCTGTATAAGCCTAAACCCAAAGCTGGAGGAGCCAATTATAGCAACTTAGTTAAAATCAAAACCGCTACTTTAGCAAACCAAACAAATAAAACTATTAAATGTGGTTTGCTAAATATTCGATCTCTCTCATCCAAGTCTCTGTTAGTAAATGATTTGATCACCAATCACCAAATCGACTTACTAACTCACTTACCAGGATCCTCTATTATGGAACCAGCTCTCTCCATGGGTCAGAGAGGCAGACACTCTTTCTACATTTAAGTCCAGGCTTAAGACCTTCCTCTATGAGAGAGCCTGTAGTTAGGGCTGGCTCAGGTAGTCCTGATCCATGTTATAGCTACGCTGCTATAGGCTTAAACTGCTGGGGGACACATTAGGTTACATGGAGCCCTATCCTTCCTCTCCTCTCCTCTCCTCTCCTCTCACATTTTGAACTGCCATTATTTGTTGCACTTTGTAGTCCGGCCTTGGTGTCTCGCACTCTCTCTGCATTTCCACAGATCTCTTCAGAGCTCCATCTCCCTGCACCAACCAACCAACCGCCGCCTCCATCACCTCCTTTCTCCTGCTGTTAAACCGGCCTGCACTCCCTGCTCATGACCCAGTCTGCCGTCCAGTAGTCCCATTAAGCTGGCCTTCTCTCCCTGCCCACTGGGAGCTGCCTTCATCATTTTTCATTTTTCGTTAACTGACTGATTCCATTTCCATGATTTCCGTATTTCATGTTGTAAATTGTTTTCTTTGTCTGTATACAACATCTATTGCACGTCTGCCCGTCCTGGGTGAGGGATCCCTCCTCTGTTGCTCACCCTGAGGTTTCTCCATTTTCCCCTGTTAAAAGGGTTTTCTTGGGAGTTTTTCCTCAGTCGATGTGAGGGTCTAAGGACAGAGGATGTTGTCATAATGCTGTGTAAAGCCCTTTGAAATAAACTGTTTGTAAAAACGGGCTATACAAATAAAATTGCCTTGCCTTGCCTTGCCTTGCCTTTTGTGCTGTGCTCGCTGAGAGACGCAGCTTTTGTCAAATGAGGAGGGAATGATGCTGGGCAATGCAGAAAGCCTTCTCACCTGAAATGAGTTTGGCGGTCAATTCCTGGCTGTTCTGGACCCAAACGGTGCACTTTGTACATTACTGTCATTACTTTGTACACACATGTCACTTTTGTTCTCCTCTCGCTGAGAGACGCAGCTTTTGTCAAATGAGGTGTGAATGATGCAGGGGAGTGCAGAAAGGCCAGTTTCTCACCTGAAATGAGTCAAATGGTCAATTCCTGGCTGTTCTGGACTCAAATGGTGCACTTTGAATATTTGGCTTGGCTGCTGTCACTTTTGTGCCCTTCTCGCTAAGAGACGCAGGTTTTGTCAAATGAGGTGTGAATGATGCAGGGGAGTGCAGAAAGGATGGTTTCTCAGCTGAAATGAGTCAAATGGTCAATTCCTGGCTGTTCTGGACTCAAACGGTGCACTTTGTCCATTACTGTCATTACTTTGTACACATGTCACTTTTGTGCTCCTCTGGCTGAGAGACGCATCTTTTGTCAAATTAGGAGGGAATGATGCTGGGCAGTGCAGAAAGCCCAGTTTCTCAGCTGAAATGTGTTTGGGGGTCAATTCCTGGCTGTTCTGGATTCAAACGGTGCACTTTGTACATTTGGCTTGGCTTCTGTCACTTTTGTGCTCCTCTTGCTAAGAGACGCAGCTTTTGTCAAATGAGGTGTGAATGATGCAGGGGAGTGCAGAAAGACCGGTTTCTCACCTGAAATGAATCAAATGGTCAATTCCTGGCTGTTCTGGACTCAAACGGTGCACTTTGTACATTACTGTAATTACTTTGTACACATATGTCACTTTTGTGCTCCTCTGGCTGAGAGACGCAGCTTAGGTCAAATGAGGAGGGAATGATGCTGGGCAGTGCAGAAAGCCCGGTTTCTCACCTGAAACGTGTTTGGGGTTCAATTCCTGGCTGTTCTGGGCCCAAAGTGCCCACTTTGCGCGTTGGGCTTGGCTGCTCTCATGTTTGTGCTCCTCTGGCTGAGAGACGCAGCTTTTCTCAAATGAGGTGTGTGATTTCAGGTGACAAACCGGCCTTTCTGCACTGCTCCACATCATTCTCAGCTCATTTGACAAAAGCTGCGTCTTTCAGCGAGAGGAGCACAAAACTGACACAAGCCAAGTCAAATGTTCAAAGTGCACTGTTTTAGTCCAGAACAGCCAGGAATTGACCATTCCACTCACTTCAGGTGACAAACCAGCCTTTCTGCACTGCCCCGCATTATTCTCGGCTCATTTAAAAAAAGCTGCGTCTCTAAGCGAGACGAGCACAAAAGTGACACAAGCCAAACCCAGCAAACAAAGTGTACTGTTTGGGCCCAGAAAAGCCAGGAATTGACCATTTGACTCATTTCAGGTGAGAAACTGGCCTTTATGCACTCCCCTGCATCATTCACACCTCATTTGACAAAAGCTGCATCTCTCAGCCAGAGGAGCACAAAAGTGACAGAAGCCAAGCCAAATGTTCAAAGTGCACCATTTCAGTCCAGAACAGGAATTGACCCCCAAACACATTTCAGGTGAGAAGCCGGCCTTTCTGCACTGCCCAGCACCATTCCCTCCTCATTTGACAAAAGCTGTGTCTCTCAGTGAGCCCTGCACAAAAGTGACAGCAGTGAAGCCCAACGCGCAAAGTGGGCACTTTGGGCCCAGAACAGCCAGGAATTGACCCCCAAACACATTTCAGCTGAGAAACTGGGCTTTCTGCACTGCCCAGCATCATTCCCTCCTAATTTGACAAAAGATGCGTCTCTCAGCCAGAGGAGCACAAAAGTGACATGTGTACAAAGTAATGACAGTAATGGACAAAGTGCACCGTTTGAGTCCAGAACAGCCAGGAATTGACCATTTGACTCATTTCAGCTGAGAAACCATCCTTTCTGCACTCCCCTGCATCATTCACACCTCATTTGACAAAAGCTTCATCTCTCAGCCAGAGGAGCACAAAAGTGACAGAGGCCAAGCCTAATGTACAAAGTGCACAGTTTGAGTCCAGAACAGCCAGGAATTGACTATTTCACTCATTTCAGGTGAGAAACTGGGGTTTCTATATTGCCCTGCATCATTCACACCTTATTTGACAAAAGCTGCGTCTCTCAGCGAGAGGAGCACAAAAGTGACAGAGGCCAAGCCTAATGTACAAAGTGCACAGTTTGAGTCCAGTGAGCATTTCCCACATTTCAGGTGAGAAACTCAATTCAATCACTCAATCAATCAATTCATCCCTGATGTGTCAAAGTTTGATTTCACACAACAAAAAAACATCATTATCAACAACCATCAACTGTGTACCAAAACTGACAATTACAGTGTTTAGGAAAATCAGCAACAGGTCAAAGTAAAGGCAACTCTGACCCTGGCCAAGCCTAAGAACCAATCATATGCGCAGACACACAGACACAGATCCAGAGACACAGACCATGCCCCCACCCATTTTCTCCTGATGATGGCAGTATTGTGTAAGTAATTGTAGATTCAACGTGACGATCAGCAGACAGGAGTAGATGCAATGGCAATAACAATGGGACATGAGATCGTACTGTCAGCACAAAAACTCACAATTCAGATACAGCTCCTACCCCCCTCCCTGCCCTCACATGCTTGAGTTTTACACTGCTGATTTGTATTATTATTATTGTATTATCAGAACAGACATTATTATTATCAATCAATTCAACCATGATGTGTCAAAGTTTGATTTCACAAAACAAAACAAAACAAAGAAAAAAAACAAACATCGTTATCAGCAACCATCAACTGTCTGCACAAAAACTGATAATAACAAAAACCAAAAACTGCAACAAGTCAAAGTAAGGGCCACTCTGGCTTTGGCCAGCGCGCGCACACACACAAACACACACACACACACACACACACCATTCAGCACCATGGATAGCCATATGGTCTAAATGCCAGGGACCAGAACATGAAACTGATCATATAGAAGATTTGCATTATAATGTAGACAAAATGTAGACTTACTTTCTCCCAGCAAGTGGCCCCGGGACACTGTCGTAAGAGTCATCTGACTTGTTTCCCCCTGCCTTTGCTACCTGGTCCTCTCTCCAGTGCTCATATTATGCTCCCCTTCCTCCGCTGTTCTACTTGTAGAAAAAGAGGGTCGATCTTCAGTAGCAGCTGGTTTAAAGAGTCCTGTAAGCTTTGAAATATTCTTAAGTAACTCTTCTTCCCAAAACTCTTTTTCACAAACCATTTTTCTTCTGTTGTCACCCTTCTTAAACATCTTCCACGATATTTTGCAGCTGTTATTCCATCACAGAGGGTCACACCCTAAAACTAGCTATACACATTCTAATAGGTGAGCCCAGGCCATAGAGCCCACATGGGTCACTTGTTATTTGGATTGATCAGCAGCCACAAACGTGATTGACAGAAAACCTGACAAAGCTGAAAAAGTCACATTGTTTTATATACAAAACAATGTGACTTTCAGCTCATCCTGACCCCAAAATGAATGACCCCTGCAAGCCTTTGCATTAAAGTGGCCTTGCACAGCACGATGGACAGCACTGTTTTTTTTGTTTGTTTTTTGTGTGTGTGTGTATGTGTGTACGCGCGCGCGTATGTGCTACTTTTTCCACAACTCTTAACACAGTCTGCATTTCGATCATGCATCTCAGGTAAACAGTTCCTCTCATCCCCAAAACTGTTTTTCACCAATAAAACACTTCACACATGTCTCAAAATAAGCTAATTCATCCACAACACTGGAAACAAGTCTCATTCTGGAAACACTGTCGCTCTTAACACACTGAACTACAAAATACTAACAGAGAGCAGTACAGAAAATATATCTTACCTTTTAGGTTTGCATGTTTTTAAATCAGTACTTTATCATAGAAAAAGATCTCAGCACTTCAATCAGTGCAATAAATTATTGTATATTTAATTGTATTGTATTGTAGCGTGTTGAGGGTAGGTGGGAGGAGTTTCCCAGCATGCTTTGGGGCAGTGTGTTTATGGATATAAGTTGAAGTTGTTCAGCTGTTCAATACACTAATTCGACAATGTTCTAGTAGTTTACAATTACTGTTATGGAAATAAGCACTTTGACACCATAAGTGAAGTTATGTGTTTGCTTGGTGACCTCCTGTCAGGTAGGTGTTCCATGTGTGCATTCTGATGTAAATAAACAGCATTTTTCTTACAGTGTATGTGTGGTAGGAGTTACTTTAAATTCCAGAATGTTTCTCTGCTTGAGTTTTTGTTACTAAAGAACCCCAGCTTGCCATATTATATTGTATTGTGTCCAAAAATTATAAAGAGGACACACACTCACACACACACACACGCACACAAAACATTTTCACTTCCTCTCTTCTGCATTTGGCCACATGTTTTCATCAACATCAGTAAAGCAGTCAGAGACTGCTGTTGTGGCTCCCCAGCAGCCACAGCAGCCAGCAGCAGACCAGCACAACCCAGGTGCTGGCAATTCCAATCAGGCCAGCTGCTCCAGATCACCCTCGTCACCAGCACACTACAAGAGGAGGCTGAGAGCGAGCAGCCAGTGCTTGAACGTTGACTTCAGTTGGTTAGTCTCACTGAATCCATCATCAGTCAAGATAGATTGTTTTCCCAGCTTGAGTTTCAGTTTTGTAAGGAGTATTTTTCATCCACCTAAAACTGTTCTTTGCATTCCAGGCTCCCTCCACTCAAAACCAGTGTCTCCCAGCTCCACCCTTCGATCCAGCCACCATCACTCCGCTTCCAGGACTCCTCCTCAATATCTCTTCAGCCAGGTCAAAATCCCACATCTCAGCATCGCAATAAAGTGCCTTAAATCATTCTCTACATTTGTCCTGTGCCTTTGCCTCTGGGGTCCTGGCACATTTGGCTGTTTGTTTTCTGAGCTTAACAACTGCAGCAGAGTGGTTGAACACATTACAGTATCACACACAACAGTTGTTGTGTTTCTTGACCTTTGACCTCCCTGTATGGTAAGGTCCAATGAGACCAATAATGACAAACCATCGTGGCAGAGAGTGATTCACATAATGTTTGCTCCTCTCTAACCTGGACATCCACAGTTTCCCGCTGCCCAATGATGTTTCTTCCTTAGTCGTTATCATTTTTCATATCATTTTTATTTTCAATATTTTTTTCATATTTCATTTTACATATTTTCAATATCTTGAAATCTTGAAATTTTGTAGATTTAAATGTGGCTGCAGCCGAAATGGTTGTTTTTTTTTCTATCATCCTGTTTTGTTTGTGTTTTTAACTGTTTTGAACAGTGTGTTAGTATTTGAAAAATGTGCTGTAAAAGTTTAGTGAGAGAAAAGAGTTCAGGAATTTTGGTGACTGGGGTCATTGAATGCATTTTGTTATACAATATTATATATTATTTAATATTAATATTATAATATTAAGCTTAATATCATATTAAGCAACGGAAACTGATTCACAGTTTGCTCCACGTGGACTTCTGTTTTGCAGACTGTGTTAAGAGTTTTGAAAATGTGACTTTCATTTTCAACCAGTGCTTGTTAGCAATTGAAAAAAACTGTAGTGTTGTATGTATGATGTTTCCCCAAGGAAAAAAAAAAATTTAACTGAGCCTGGATTTCTCTTTATGAATCCAGTAAAAATGTTTATACTAGGTCAGTGAGTAGTCAGGATAATCTTGAAGTCAAAACTGTCACTGATGTGAAATAAAAACCATACAAAGAGGTGTGTCTAATAAAACAAGTGTAACTCTATGTTCCCTTTGAGACAATAGGACAATAGAAAGGCTGGGTTGTATAGTAGTATAGTATAGTAGAGGACCCGATGATTGGCAGTCATAGCTGTCAATCACCCCCGCCCTCCCCTTTTCCCCCCTTCCGTCCAATGAAATTAAGTTAAATTAAATTAAAAAAGATTGTTAATTAATGTAACATTTTGGTTAACAGTTCAAAATGGCACCCGATGGCACAAGAAAATGACAACGTGGAGGGGGGCTGGCAGTGCCCACCAGGTAGAAGAAGACTACGTTTAGGTAAGAAACAGAAAGTAATAAAAAAAACAAGTCTTATTTAATGACAACTTCTATTAAATCATAAAGCAACTTGGGAATTTCGGGGTCACAGGTTTTTTAGGGTACAGGGCTGGTATGTCACGGTTCTATTCAGGGCCAGTTCCAACATATCTTGATGCTGCTTGGGGTCAGAACTCAGATTTATAATAATAGCTCAGGGCCAGTCGGGTCTGGGTACAATTTTCACGGGTCCATTCGGGTTCGGGTCCATCAAATTGGACCCGTGAAGACCTCTGCCTGGAAGGTATTGAGCTAAAATGTTTATATTAAAGAATGTATTGAAAATAAATTTAAATAAAATGAGAATTAAAATGCAATAAAAAGGGCTGTGTCTCACACAGCACATGTAGCTCTGTGGTCCTGCAGTGATTTGAGGTCAATAGGTCAAATTTCCTGGAAGCTATTGAGCTAAAATGTTCATATTTACATTAAGAAATGTATTGAACAGGGCTGTGTGTGTGGGCCAGTGGGCTGAGCAGGCGCCCAATATGCAGAGGCTACAGTCCTCACTGTAGCTGGCCCTGGCTCGAATCCCGCAAGGGGCTCTCTCTGCCTCCCCATTTCCTTTCTCTCTCAACTACACTGTCAAATAAAGCCAAAAAGCCCCCCAAATACATATACTCCAAATTTGTATCATAAAGCCAGAGCCTGTTTAGGAGCGTGTTTCAGACCATGTGGAGTCAATAGGAACCTATATTGAAGTAGCTTATTTTTTTGCCCCATACATATATTCTTGGTTAAAAATTGCCAAGTGTTTTGGGCAAAAATGTCCCTCCCTCCAGAACTAGTTTTATAAACAGGTCAAGCGATGGTCAAGCCAAGAAAACATAAACAAAAACAATCAGGTGTCTTCTCACAGATTTTTGGGGCATTTCACAGTTTACTCTGAGAAAGACAGGCAGCAAAATGAGGAGGCAGTCCGCTATACTGTACAGGAGGCTCGTGAGCTAATTTTGAACAAAGTTGTGCAGATGAATGACCAGGAGGACAATGCTGAAGGTAATAAGGAGGAAGAATCAACTGATGAGGAGGATTCAGTTTCAGAAGAGGATAAAAATAATTCTGAAGTGATAATTCCAACATACAGACCACATGCTCATTCTTCATCTGAAGAAGCCCCCACATCGCCCACTGCAGAAATTGGAAGAAGTGGAGGAAAATGATGAACGAGATGATAAATAGCATCTGAAGCTGAAATGGAAGAAGTGTCAGAAGTGGAAGAAAATGATGAGCAAGATGATGAGGTAGGATCTGAAGCTGAAATGGAAGAAGAGTCAGAAGTGGAGGACTGCATTGATTATGATGAAGAGGAAGAATCAACTGACGCGGAAGAATCTGAGGAAGAGGACCCAGCTGAGACAGAGGAAAATTTCCAGTCAAAGGCTCAAACACTAATCTGGTCTTCCATCCCTCCCAGTGACGGACGATGCCTGTGGACAGCAGAGAGGGCGACAAGACACCATGGTCCAACTCTATATGCAATATCTCGTATTGATGACATAAAGTCCACTTTTGATCTGTTTCTGTCCAAGCCTATTGAGGAGAAAGTGCTGACCATGTTGACATGTTTTATATGTCAGGTAATGAATAGGAATAAAGTTGACTCAAAAGTTGAAACACAAATATGTGTGATAATTTTATGTTTTGTGCTTTTAACCAGCTGGGGGTCAAATTTGACCCCAGAGGACAATGAGTGTTACTGTTTGCTGCCATTTAAAAAAAAAATGAAAGGGTTAAAAAAAAAAAAAAAAACTCTGATGGAAGTTTGACATATACAGTATCAGTGTCTGATAATCCATCAACTTATTCGCTTTTGATCTTTACTATACTTGAAATTATTCAGAAGTTCTGTTTTGCAAAACTCCAAAAATAGTTATCATTTCATATAAATGAGGTATGAATTACATTAAAAATGTAAAATTGGTATTAATGGGTTGGTCTGAAGTTGACTAAAAAGATGAAACACAAATTTATGTGATCATGTTATGTTTTGTGCTTTTTAACCAGTGGGGGTCAAAATATTTACATTAAGAAGTGTATTGAACGGGGTGCCGTGTGGCTCAGTGGGTTGAGCAGGCATCCCATATGCAGAGGCTATAATCCACACTGCAGCCAGCCCCGGTTCGAATCCCGCATCATTGCCCGTCTCTCTGCCTCCCCATTTCCTGTCTCTCTCAACAACAAGTCCCGTATAATATCAACTTGCCATGACATCTCCATGACAACCAAGAGGGAGAGCATGTGTTGTCGAGAGCTCCAGTATATTGTTTGTTTTTTCATTATTTACAGCCTGAGGATATCACGGTAAAACGCAATGACAAGATGCATCACAGGCTTAGTCTTCTTTTATATCCCCCGCTCCCGTTAGCTCCCGTTAGCTCATTTGCAGCTGTGGTCGATAAAATGCCTAAAAAGCATCTGTCCAGAAGTGGCGAGAACAAAGCCTCGGGTCTTTGGGAAGTTGTGTGCGGCCACACGCATTTTCCCACTCAGTTATCCTCTTCTTATCGATTGGGAAGCCGTGAAGCCTTTTGACTGGAAATTGCAACCAAACGCGACACAATGTGGCATTGTGGATGCTACGGTGCTCCAGGCGTTGGTGACAGGTGCGCAGGGGACACAGCTACATCTCATCATCTCATCACCTCACCGCCTCAAATACCCTGGTTTTCTCATCCATCGCTGCCAGAACTTTGCAATGACCTTCACGGTAACTAGTCAGGCCCTCCAGAGTTTCTAGTTAATCCAGTGTGTTTTTCCTTGAGCCCTTCCCAGTGTTTTCCCATAACCTTTTTCCCTCCTTGTGTTTTTTGTGTGTGACCTGGTTTCCTTGTTCCCTTAGAGCCTCAGCCCCTGCCTCCTCGTCGCCACCCTCTGACCCGTTCCTCTCCCTTGACCCACTCCTCTCCCTGGACCCTCCTCGTCTCGCAAGATTCCCTCATCCTCCCCACCCCATCTTTCCCTCAATAAACCTCTTGTCTGGCAATTTGGTTGTCTGCCTTGTGGTCCTCAATCATCCTCCACAGCCCAGTTTAACAATTTCTTTAAAAATGCTAATAAAGCATTTTTAATATACGGACAGGCAGTATCTGTGCTGATACATTTCAGTGAAGTTTCTTTGCATTTGCCTTCTGCAAATACAAAGAAGGAGACATGTGCCAGGTCCATCATTTTGACTGTCTGGCATGTTCTCCAGACATGTTGGCTGTCAGCTGTGATGGAAACAGAAAGCATTATCGCTTTTCCAACTCGAAAGGGTAGGTACAGATATTAGACATGTTTATTTTAGGATTGTCTAGGAAAATGATAAAGATAACACTGCTAATACTTATATTACCCCTCAGAGTTGTTTTGGGCATTCACGATAGACATTTCACTAAATAATAGTAAATGTAGTACTTTTTGATTTCTATAATTTATTTTTATGTTAACTGAACATGGACAGGACTGAGGGGCCACCCCTATTTCACCCCTGTTTCTAGCCAAGGACGAGGAAGTTGCGACATTTGTGGATCTTGTCAGAGGCAAAATGAGAAGTGTAAGAAAGTTTTGGTTTCTTTATTGTGATTGTTGTATACAGTTACTGTTTAAGAAAATCTTATGTCAAAATGTGTGTGTAAATGTTTGTGTTACTTCATAGACAAATGGCAGTGCTGTTTTTGGCACTGCCAAGTTCACTGCTGGCAGAGAAATGGCCAAAAGGCAAGGTGCCCAAATAGACGAAGAGGGCATTCAAGTTGCACTTTGCAGGTATGTGTTGGTGTGTGTATGTGTGTGTGCGTGTGTGCAAGATCAAGATAAAGTCTTAGAGTTGTAAGCCATACACACTTTTGATTGTGGAGAGGTATTTATCCATCCTTTGTAATGGCAAGATTTATATTTTGGTCTAGGCACCCAGATGATAGAGATATGTGCTTGAGCCAGGCTTTGCTTGGTCAGTTGATTAACAACTAGGTTTTCTTCTGTTAAATACAGGCATGGGTTTCACTTGTGAGGTCTCAACCATTTCCGTGGAGATATATTTGCCTATCCAGTGTTCCTCCAAAGAGAGATGGCAAAGAAGGCAAATGTAACATTCTTATGGATGTTACATGCAGGTAATCCTCTTTGTCTTACTGCAAATCCATCGCCAGTGCTTCATCTTTTCACTGATGATTGATTTTAGGTTGATATTGTTGTCAAGTCAATTAAAAATAAGTTCTTTGTAACATTCACAAAATGCAACCCCTTTTTAGGTACTGGCCCTACCTGAACAAAGTAGTGGAGGGGTTACCAGTGCTTCTGCCACTAACAGAAATGAGGCCATTTATTAGAGTTATGCACCTAATACATTTTGCCCATACAGCAAAATGTGAGGTACATGAATTTAATTGTATTCTGGTGTTACAGTGACTATAGGGAAATAGTCTGCAGGCTAATCCAATGTGCTGTATGTTAACCTTCATCAACTGGTTTTCAGCTGCTTGTGCAGGGACTTTTTCCCCCCATCGAAATGAAAAGCTTCTGTTATGAGATATTAGAGAGACCATTTATGTTATTATTTTTCAACTATCAAAGCAATGCTACATAAAACTTTCCATACTGTCCTGCAGGTGGCAGAATGGGGTGGCAGAAGCCAGGATGGAGCAGGAAATACAGTGGGAGAGGAAGTGGAGCAAGTATGTTGTTGTCATTTCTGTCACTGTATGGATTGAACAAGTCTAAATAGAAACCAAAACACTAAAAAAATGTATTTGTCATCTGTGTAACATACCTGGCATGAGAGATTAAAATCAAATCCTTTATCTCTGACTTCAAATGAAAGATAAGCAGTTCATATTCTCAGCAAGGCAAAATGCCTGTGTATTGTAATAAGTACAGCGGTTTTCTCTCAAACCATCCAATTAATGCTCGTAAATCATTCATCCCTGACAACATTGTTATGTAAAGGAGACTAAACATTAATTGAATTAAATATTTGCTTTATAGGTAAACAGCTTTCTCTCTTGGACAGCTCGTCACTAAATACATGACAAAGGCAGGTTAGTATTACACTTACAACACACTCGGTGATGAGGCAGTCCTGAATAGTATTTTTTACAGAGAATTTTAAAAACTGTTTTCTTGTTCCCTCCATACAAAAGTTATCATTGTATTCCTTTACTGTAATTACTAGTACAGCACACTTTATTATTTATTTATTTTTTTTTTATTGGGGAAACAGAGTGACAAGAACAAAATGAAACAACACAACAGAAAGAGTAACATAAAACATAAACAGTAGACATAAGGTGAGTAGACAGCAATATATGAAGAGATATAATATATAATGATACATGATATAAAATATATTATGACATAATACACAGTACAATACTATACATATTTCATCTGTCAGGTTTATCACTTAGTATTGTCATTTGTATGTAAATTCTTACTTTCTGACTTGCGGATACAGTGAACATGTTGACTCAACAGGCCATGGGTTGGAATCGAAGGAAGAGAGTCAGCCTTCATCAAGCAATAGCCCACAGATATGTCAAAGTAAGGGAAATTACATTTGTCTTCTCATCTGACACTACATGTTAATGGTAAATGCATGTACTTTTAAAAGATTGTAACCTCACAGTTACATAGATTTTTTTCTTATCCACACCTCTTGGGAGTCTATACTTTTTCACTTGTTCTGATGAAGCTCTTGTACCCAAAGCTTCACTTTAACTGGTGGTTTTTGCATTGTGTAGCTTTTGTTCTGATTTTTTTCTCTTTAAAAGATCACAGACAGGGCAAAGCTAGAAGCTGCCATCCTCAGCAACATCACAAACGAACACCATATCGGTCAGGAGACCATACAGCAGTGGGTGTGTGATATCAGACAATGGGCAGTCACAATAAAAACCTGGAATACTTTGATGTCTTTTCATGTTAATTACTTATCCACTTATCACTGTAACCCTTTTGCGCCAGAAGCAAGATCTATGTCGTCTGCATGGTTAGTTATCAAACCAAGTTATTTAAATTCAAAAGCACGATGAAAAGAATATCAAGGATAACACAAAAGTCACAGGACTTATTTCAGTTGTGGTTCTTGTTGTAGTTAGATGTTGTGGAGGTGTGCATGTGCGTGTACGTATGTATGCACACTTCAGTAACAACAAAAACTGTTACTGGCACAGTTTTCTTTTCATTTGACTTTGCAGATAGCAATCAAGCAAGACAAAGGAAGCGAAAGAAAATGACAGAGCTGAAGAAGAAGCTTCACAAGAAGGTCTTGCAATACAACACCTTAGTGGAAGAAGGTCAGATTGATGTGGAGTTGGCTTGCAGTCTGACAGATGGCTACATCCTACCATGGGAGGGACAACATGAAAGTATGATAATTCCTAAATCTTTTAGTCTGTGTCCATAGTCTATGCCTATGATCCCACTGTACATTGCCTTTACAAATCTTGAACAATTTTCATTCTTCACATGGAGTAATGGTTGGTGATGGCTCAAACCTCATTTCTATATTTGCCACCGTCCTTCTTGTAACCCCTCATGTAGTAACACATACAGTAGCTATGGGACATAAATGTTACATTAGAAACCATCTCTGACGCCAACACACAGCCGCGACACCCACTCCCTCTATATTTTGGACCCCGTTGCTTGGATCACACACATTTTAGAACTAGACCTTAATTTTGATATGAACTCCACACATGTAAGTTTTGTGATTTTATCTTGCATGGTTCGGATTTTATCTTGATGACAATGTGTTGGGTAGGGGCAAATTTCCAACCCCTATCTATATCTCTTGCCCCCTTGCTTGAATCAGAACGATTTCCAAACTTGACCTACATTTTGATGTGACCTATACACTTCTAAAGTTTGTGACTTTATCTTGCGCAGTTCAGACTTAATTGCAGTGTCAAATTATGTAAACGCACAGACAAACACACACATGAACATTTTGCTAAATACTCAAAATGGCTTCTGTGGGACTTCAAGATACCACCACATTTTCCAAAATAACACACAGACACGCCAACTTAAAACAATACCAGCTTTCCCTGATACTTTGTAAAAGCCAAATCACAATACAAATTGTAGGGCAGAAAAAGGAATGGTGAGATCAGCACTGTTATTCTGATGTAGTAATCACAAATTAGATGCTTGCTTTACCATCACAATTTCACAATCTCCATCCTAATTATATTAATAATAATAATAATAATAATAATAATAATAATACATTTTATTTATAAAGCGCTTTTCAAAATACTCAAAGTCGCTTTACAGAATTAAACAACAATGGAAACAACAATATTAGAAACACTTAGAAACACATAAGTACAATGCAGAGATTTATCAAAACATAAGATGTCCAAAACAATCAGAACGGAGAAGAACACGGCTGGATAAAGATTTGAGTGAAGTGGATGGACCAGACGGATCGTAACAGTGCAGGTAGAGTTAGAATGCTAGATATTAAAAGCAGAGTGGAACAGGTGCGTTTTGAGAAGTGACTTGAAAGTCTTGAGGTCTGTGGTTTCCCGGATGTGTTTGGGAAGGGAGTTCCAGAGGGTGGGGGCAGCAACAGAGAAGGCTCTATCTCCCCAGGGTCTATTGTCACTGGGTAATGATTAAACTGTTAACACTCTAGGGAACCAAAGCTATTGATTTATGTCTGAAACAATTTTCATATTTTCATTCTGTTATTATATAAATAAATATATATATATATATATATATATATATATATAATACCTACTCTTTGGCTTACTAGTCCTTTCCTTTTCTCAACCTAAAGACAACACCTTCAGGTTGAAGAGGTCTGTCTTTGACCAGGTAATGCTGCTGAAATTCTTGGAGGAGGAGCAGAGCATCCTGGTGAAAGAGATGTCTCAGCACATCAAGTACCTTCTGAAGGAAGTGCAAGAGGTTGAGACACTCAGAGGAGACACACCTGCAGTATATCCTAAGTCCTTTAGCCTGCTCTATATCCACCTTCTTTCACCTGCGCAGTATAGCTAAGATCAGGAATATCCTCTCTCAGAGTGATGCTGAGAAACTGGTCCACGCATTTATTACTTCTAGGCTAGATTACTGTAACTCTCTCTTGTCAGGATGTCCAAAAAACTCTCTAAAGAGTCTCCAGCTGGTCCAGAATGCTGCAGCGAGGTTACTGACAAGAGTTAGTAAGAGAGAGCACATCTGTCCCATTCTAGCTTCTCTCCACTGGCTTCCTGTAGGATATAGAATAGACTTCAAGATCCTTCTACTTACTTACAAGGCTCTTAATGACAAAGCTCCATCTTATCTGAAAGATCTCATTATCCCATACTGTCCTACCAGAGCACTTCACTCCCAGAATGCAGGTCTGTTAGTGACCCCCAGTATCTCTAAAAACAGACTGGGAGGTAGAGCCTTCAGTTACCGGGCTCCTCTATTATGGAACCAGCTCTCTCCATGGGTCAGAGAGGCAGACACTCTTTCTACATGTAAGTCCAGGCTTAAGACCTTCCTCTATGAAAGAACTTTTAGTTAGGGCTGGCTCAGGTAGTCCTGATCTATTTTATAGCTACACTGCTATAGGCTTAAACTGCTGGGGGACACATCAGGTTACACAGAGCCCTATCCTTCCTCTCCTCTCCTCTCCTCTCCTCTCCTCTCACACATTTTGAACTGTCATTAACTGTTGCTCTTTGTAGTCTGGCCTTGGTGTCTCACACTCTCTCTGTATTTCCACAGATCTCTTCAGAGCTCCATCCCCCTGCACCAACCAACCAACCGCTGCCTCCATCACCTCCTTTCTCCTGCAGTTAAACCGGTCTGCACTCCCTGCTCATGACCCAGTCTGCCATCCAGTAGTCCCATTAAGCTGGCCTTCCCTCCGTGCCCACCAGGAGCTTCCTTCATTTTCCCATCATTTTTCGTTAACCGACTGATTCCATTTCCATGTTTTCCATATTCCATGTTGTAAATTATTTTCTTGTCTGTATACAACATCTATTGCACGTCTGCCCGTCCTGGGTGAGGGATCCCTCCTCTGTTGCTCACCCTGAGGTTTCTCCATTTTTTCCCTGTTAAAGGGTTTTCTTGGGAGTTTTTCCTCAGTCGATATGAGGGTCTAAGGGCAGAGGATGTTGTCATAATGCTGTGTAAAGCCCTTTAAGACAAACTGTTTGTAAAAACGGGCTATGCAAATACAATTGCCTTGCCTTGCCTCTTAAGGTGACTTTCTGCTGCTGATATGTAAGCAACACTCCCATAATCTAACCTGGCTCTCATCATGATTTGATATATATTTAATAGAGACTTCCTGGTTGCACCCCAATCACAACCTGATAAGCATCTCAAGAGGTTTTAACATTTTTACACTTACCTTTTGTCTTCTCAATGTATTGCCTCCAGTTAAGCTTTTCATCACACAGCACTCCCAAAAAACGTATGACTTTAACTCCAGTGCTTCACCATATAACTTTATTGACACTTCTTTGTGGCGTTTTTCAAAACATATCATTTGGGTTTCTGCAACTGATAACTTAATCCCCACCTATTTGCCCACTTCTCCACCGTATCAACCGCTGCCTGCAGTTTGGCAACTTGCTTGTTCTAGAAAGAGATTCCTATTTCAAATTGGTGTCATTGGTGTAGTCACTCAAACACGTCTGACCAAAGGGGAAGCATCCACCCACTGCGGGATGTTTGTGTCAAAATGATTCAATCAAAAAAAAAAAAAAAAAAAAAAAAAACTCAAACTTTTTTCACTTCAAAGAAAAAAAATGTTTGAAAGCTTAAATAAAATTGAAACCCCCAAAATTCATTTGAACACTTTTTTCTTTGATTGAAAATATATATATGTTTTTTATTTTTTAAGTGAATGTTCTTTTAGTTGAAAATATATTTTTTGGGATTGAATAATAAAGACAAATGTCCTACCCATAATATGGCCCAAACACACCAGAAAAAAATAAAAAATATATATATATATATTTCCAATCAAATAATAACACAATTCAATCAAAAAAAAAAAAAAAAAAAAAAATCTTTTCAAAGAAAAAATGTGTTTAAATGTAATTTTTGGGGTGTCAAATATTTTTTTGCATCAAAACACTTTTTTGTCTATGAAAATGTTTTTTGTTTTTTTTTTAAGTGAAGGTTGTTTTTTTTTTGATAGACACCAATCTACCTCCATACAGTCATGTAATAATATAGATATATCTTTAAATGCACAATAATGACTCATTCAAAGAGATACAATGTTTTTTATTATTTAATTACATGGAAACCACATGGCAGGTGCTATTATCTCATCAATACTCTGATGTCAGGGTTTTATACATGGTGGTTGGATCACTCTTTATGAAATGTGTAAGTAGAGCCTACTTTCCTTGTAACTAGTAAGTACACTATACTTTCCCTGGAAGTACAGACTGACAATGGGGAACCTGGCTGGATTATGAAGCTTGCACTATTCTCCCCTCCTTTGTGTGTAAGTAGAGCCTGTTTTCCCTGTAATTAGTGAGTAAGTAGAGCCTACTTTCCCTGGAAGTACAGACGAACACTGGGACCGGGCTGGAATATTAAGTTTGCACTGTTCTCCCCTCCTTAGTGTGTAAGTAGAGCCTACTTTACCTGTAATTAGTGAGTAAGCAGAGCATACTTTCACTGGAAGTACAGACTAACACTGAGGACTGGGTTGGATTATGAAGTTAGCACTGTTCTCCTGTCCTTAGTCTGCAGCTTAGCACTCAGATGTTAAACTTTTGAACACAGTTGCTTCAATGCTTCACAAGATAACAAAAATAATACAAAGACGAACCAAAGTCGACAATGTGTGCAAAGTTTCATGCGTTTAGGAGCATGGGAAAGCCTTCAAAAATGTGATTCTTTCGGGAAAAAATCACATTCCACAAACGAATTACAATAGGGTCCTCACACCCCTGGTGTGTTTGGGCCCTAAAGAAATTAAAGTCTGAACTGTTCAGGGCCACTGTAGAGCTGTCACATGTAGTTCAGTTACCTTTACATGATGCAGAATGACCCCAAGACAGCAGTTTCAGAAGGATAATTTTATTTTGAAATGACAGGACCTGGTGGTAAAAAACAGAAAAAAAAATTGTAGTGAGTGGTGGACTAGATTTGATCGATAGCTTTATCTCTACCACAAGCAGTTCATCAGGTATTCATGTGTTGTGTGAGGACAGACTCCTCAGACTGAAAGGCATTCCACAGCATCTGGATGTTGTGCTGGACTCAATCAGAGCTCCATCCACCCACCCAGCAGTTGGTAGAGCCGGGCAGTTGTCGTCAGCTGTCACTAGAATCCATACTTCTGCTTCAGTTGATCCACAAGGCTGATATATTCATTCATTGCAACCTCTTTGCTCTTGCCTTGAACAAAAAACCAGAATGCATTAAACTAAATACATGATGAATGAATAAACTACCACTTCCTACTCAAAACTGTGTGGTCATGAGGACTCAGAGCCAGCTGGTGTTTGCCAGTGAAGCTTTATTGCAGGTTCAGTGGTCGCTCTGAATCTTATCTCTGATCTGGAGCTAACAATAGACTAAGGCTGATTCTGTAAAGATATAAACATAATTAACATTGTCCCTGGTTAATCACAACTTAAGATATATTCAAGTGAGGTTTGGTGACAGACTCTACTGATTATAATAACACTATTCCCAACAGTGGACAACATGGGAGCAATGAAACCTGCGTCTGTCTAAAAAAGTAAACTTTGCTGGGTGTAAGATGGAGCTCAAAATCTGGCTTTGTCAAGTTTGTGAGCAGGTGTTGTCTGCACAGCCAAAGACTGTCAATATAGTAAAAGAGCATCAGTAAAGCTGCTGTACACAAGTGGACTGAGCGCGACTAAAGTGGACTTTAGTCGAAAACAAACAAACAAACAAAAAAACACTCCACTGGCGTATCATACAACTTGTATTTTCCCAGTCAAGTTATTGGTATGACATTAACCAAGTTTAAGTGTGTAACATGACTGGTCCTTGAGCATCTGGATCAAGGAGGTAGGGCTGCAACAGTTAGTCGACGTAATCGATAACATTGACAATAAAAATTTGTTGACATGAAATCTCTTGCGTCGGTAGGGCTTATACGTGTCGTATAATAATTATTTTTTTAATAATAAAAAAAAAGATATCAGCCGGAGCAAATCGCTTTAGCACTGCTGCTAGAATGCGCACCACATTGGGGCGTAGAAAAGGAAGACGGTTCCACAGAAGAAGAAGAAGAAGAAGAAGAAGAAGAAGAAGCAAAGACAGGCAGGCACCACAGAAGAAGCAGAAGTACCAGAAGATGAATAATGGCAGAGCGTACTGAGGAGAGCAGGAAAACGAGACTGAAAACTTCCAAAGTTTGGGAACATTTTGGAAACAAAACTTCAAAACGTGACATGCACACTGTGTCAAACAGAGCTGTCATTTCATGGCAGCGCTACAGTCATGCACCAACACCTTAAACCTAAGCACCCTGGCGCCTTCTACGCCAGACAGGTAAGTTCACAAACTTGAACTGATAAAAGTAATTTGTCTTAGCGTATTGTTGCTGCCAGGCGGAAACTCCCTCACCCATCTCCGACCAATATTTATATTTACGTGCGAGTCGACTCTGTAATAGCCTACAAAGCGAAATGGATTTGTGTTTTTTATACATTAGTTTGCAACCAAAAACATATTCATTAAAATAACTTCATACATAAATAAATAATAAATAAAATAATTTAAATTATTAAAATTAAAATGTATTAAAAATGCAACAGATCTGGAATGACAACAACTGCGGTTATTATGAAGCCAGGGTTAGGGTTAGAGTTTGAATTTATTACAAATAAATAACATCCACAGGCTGCAAGGCAGGTTAACTGCTGCCATTTTTAGCTCCTTATTTGTACATTATGCTTTTGTTTTCACAGCTAGCACTTTAATATTGTATTATTTTGTTAATTTATGTTTCATTAAAATAACAATTTAAAGATGCAGTTATGTTTCAAATACATGTTTCATTGGTTTTTTAATTTGCTCTGAGAATATTAGGTAAAACCAAAGTCAAAACAGATGCTGCCAAAATAATCGTGACTAATCGACTAATCGAAAAAATAATCGATACATTAGTCAACAACCAAAATAATTATTAGTTGCAGCCCTACAAGGAGGTGATGAAAAATAAAGCTTTGAAATTTAAAAGCTATGGGTCTCTGATAAGAAAATCATGCCCTTAAATGCATTGTAGGTTAGAGTTTGGACTTCTAGTGTGGCTCCATCAACAGCTGCAGCATAGCCTGAAGCAACCATGAAATCTTCCCATTCACAAAGTCAATCTAGAGATTAGTACAGTGTAACTAAAATACAATAAGATAACATACTGAAAACTTCTTTTAAAATATTTCTAACACCCAAAGGGTTGAGTGTGTACCTTTCTGCTTCTCCCAGGCATCCCACTTGGCTTTTCCAGCGAAGTCAAACATCCCAGGACGAGCTTCAGAGAGAGGAGCAATAAGACAGGTTAGTAGAAACCACTGCAATGAACAAGCCACTTAAAGTTAAAGTGAGAAGTGTGGTTATATTACATAGGGTAATGTGAGGTAGTAATGCACAGACAGGTGTTACAGTAATTGCAGTAGATTCAGATCAGTGTCTGTTATCTGTTGAGTTCATCATAAAGAGCTCGACTTCACTTTGTTTTCACAGGAAGATTAAATGCTGAAAATATTATAGATTAAGAGAGCCCACTGAAATATCAGACTGTTTCAGTGGGCATCTTTGAAAAGTATCTAAAACACATTGCCTCACACAACCCCATGTCAATTAATCCCAAAGTCTTACTGGTAGGATTCAGTAAAACAGAAAAAACTTACAAAGTTTGAGTTTTTAATGACACAGAAAAATGGGACATAAAACACCATGCCAAATTTGAATAAAGAAAAGAGTGCATAGCAAAATACATTAAATAAGGTTTCAAATATGAAAGGAGAGGCAGTATCCTCAACACTGGAGGGCATGTAGACTAAAGGTAAAGAAACACCTAGTGGTTAAGAATGGTGTTGCATCCCTCTCAGTTAATTTTATGCAAAAAGGAAATAAGGAAGTTTGTCCTATGCTGTACAATGCAGGCAGAGCACCAGGGTGGACAGTCTGAGGGTGCCTTCAGACAGACACAGTTCTCGTTCTGGCCCTGGCTCCGTTATGGAGTCTCAGAACCTTGGTGCTTTCTGATGAACAAGCCCAAGTTCACACCAGTTTAAGTGGAACCAAAGTTGGCTTATGTCACTCTGCATTATACCACAGTCTGGGTGAATACTCAATTCTAATTGGCTGCAGGGAATCCATTAAAAATTGCTAAGAGACTCGGAGAATAACAAGTCTTCTTCAGCACACCATGACCACTGGAGTCCATAACACACAAGCAGTAAGAAGTGCACTGGCCTGAAATAATATTTTGTGCCACATAACATTAAGACCAGGCTATTCAAATGGCTGCTCCTGGGCCAGAACCGGCCCATCAGTCAAGCCAGACTGGCCCGTGGCCCATCAACCAATTCATAATAATACAAATAATAACAATAATCATAATTACAAAAAATACAAAAATGGTATGTGCAAGTTTTATTTTTTTAAGTTTTCATAAAGCCCCAAATTAAAACTAAAGAGCAAAGAAAGAGTGGAGAAATTGTGCAATATTTTTGTCAAAATAAATGTTTGTTGCTCCTATAAACTGTACATGCCTATTTTATGACACTTACAGCACTTCACAACACTTACAATACCTTCGGCAGACCAGGCTTTAAGTGTAAACATGTCACTTTCAAAGTTTAGCCCGTTCTGCCTGACATATGTGGTCCTCTCTGCTCCTCCCACAGGGACCTGTCCTGACCTTTGCGATCCTGGCGCAGCACATTCAGTTTATGCTCCAGCCTAGTCTATCCGCTCCTCCTGCCCATACTTGAGCACCCGTCCTGGGCTACACAACGTCTGCCCGCTTCACCTAACCTCCGCTGTCCTCTCCGCTCCTCTCACCCATACTGAAGTACCTGTTCTGGGCTACACAACGCTGGCCTGGCCCACTGTCCTGCTAGAGGTTATTCATTTTTCTTTTGTTTGTTTGTTTTTGAGGGAATGGAGTAACTACTACTGGAAATGGTGATCTAATTAATTACTTTTGAAATAAAGTAAGCAGAACAGTAATGTGATTACTTTTAAGAAGAGTACCTAATCAATACAACTGGTAATTTAATTACTTTTCCAGGGAATTTGCCCAACACTGCTGCTGTAGATGAAATGGTAACAGAAGATAGCTCAGGATTTAAATGGCACACACACGTCTTTGTGTAGTTTAGGTAGCCTACTGAATAAAGTTAGATGGGTTTTTTCTTGCCGATGTTATACAACACACACGCTACTACAGCTGTGCAGCATCACATCTGTCGCACTTTATTTAAGCGCAAAATCAAATAATCCGAATGTATGTATATGTGCATATACATGCACCAAGCCTTATTCAGAATAGCAGTATTTTGACATGTGTAGAATAAGGTTTAGCAAAACCAAGGAAAAGCAACCAGACCTACATAGTTTCTCTTTAAGGAATCATGTTAATATGAAATACTGATATAATTGGTAATTGACAACATTAGCCACAACAACATAGCCAGAATATTCGCATTTAAAAATTTATTTGCAGTCTGCAAATCATGTTTATGATTTGATTTTGTGTTGAGCCTGTTGTGCCACCCACCACTCTCTCCCAATCACAGCGTCAGTGGCATTTTGGCATTCAGGTTGCCACTTAGGCTACCACTGAGCTGCAGCCATGGCTGGGACTTAATGCAATCTCCAACTGAGATCACTATAAAATTTTGATAGATTACGATTATCGGCTATGGTCCTGTTTCCTTGATATCACACCGCAGAAAAAGGCGGCCTGTCACTATGCCGTCTGATGCATCGCCTCCTGTTGTGAGCTGAAGCAGCTAAAGCTAAAGCTAAAGCTAAAGGGAAAAATTACAAAGTGAAGTTGGAAAAGAGGGAGGAAATGTGGTGAAATGGAGCCGATGGTAAATAAAGCAACGGTGAATGAACGTGTGGAGTGCTTCATAAGATGAGGCCGGCCCACTCAGTTCCCCTGTCTCCGGTCGTCATGTGTTTGAAGCCTCGCGCCAGAGACTTAGAGAAGTGTTTACATTTGTGTCGGAGGCAGAGGGTTGAGTGTCCAGTAGAGTAGCTAGTCAGCTGTAGAGGAGACAGGAGGTTCCAGCATCATCTGTCTGCTGTGAGGAGCATTGTGGAGGCAGAGCGACCTGATGATACGACCTGATGAAACTCCTAATGTGAAAACACTGAGCTGCTCCTTTCGTTTATTCTGCGGTAACACTTCTCATGTGTCTCTAAGGCTGCTGTAGGTGCAGGGTTACAGTGTGTACACACACACACGGGGCGTAGCGTCAGAGCGGTGAAGTGAAACAATGACCTGCAGATCACCTGAGTTGACGTGAACTCCCCTCGTAGTAACTGTGATAGAGAGGCATGGTCATCTTTACCTTGAGACTGCGTGAGTGAGTCTCGGATGACCATATCCACAATGCTGGAGCAGGTTAGCATGTGGCTATCTGGCAACCTAGAGTCTGGGGGGGAGTGGAAGGGGAAACAATGTGCTGCAGTATTTAGAATTTGACTGCAGCAACAGTTTTGGCCACAGTTTTACATAGCTCCTTTAATTGGTGCCGATTAAACATCTAAATCAATGCTGCTCTGGACCCGGCTCTTTCCTTCTATTATAGGGCTGGGCAATATAGCGAATATATGTGATACATCGTGGCTTTTTGGTTGCACTCTGGAGCCCTGAGCAGTAACTTGTTCTAGGTGCACATATGACCAACACAATATTTGATACATACAGGTGAATTGGTCTTTCCTGACACTACACTATTAGATGATATTAACTGAATTAAATCTCATTATTTAATTACTTAAATCACAGTAGTATATACTGATTTGTTGAATGCCTGGTGTAAACATCATCAAGAACCTGTCACACAATCCAGCTCCATGTTGTGCCTGTGTGATGTTCAGGGACAGGTCAGGACAGTCTGAGGACAGAGAGCTCTGAGCTTTAAGTTTATATTAATGAAGGGTGCACTGTGAGACTGTGACTCAATTAAAATACGGAGGACACGCTGTACCAGCACGGATCCAGTGTATTTATCAGAGCTTGGTCACCGTGCTGAGGCTCCAGATCGGTTTGAGCTGCGTTCATATGAAGTTATACTTTAAAACTCCTCAGGCAGTGACCTGGGTCTGCGGCCCTTTGACTAGTTACACATTGGTCGTTGGCATTTTAGTGATCGTACACGCCTAGGCCATTGTACAACAGGTAACAGGTTTGTGTTGCCTCTTTTCACCGACAGCTCCTCTCTCCCTCATGTGATTAGTGCACTGCGCACACTTTGAAGCTGTTTTAAATAGAGATCCTGCTATATTATGTTGGCTTTGCTCATTTACATTTCACAGGAAACCTCCCGTGGAAAAGGATCGATTAACTGACAATTTAATTTGATTTAATTTAATCGAGTAAATTCTTATTGATAGTCGATTAATTGTTTACATCCCTAATTTTGAGCAATTCACTAGTTTCAGTTCAGTTTTTATTCGAAAAAAGAATAAAAGAAAATATTGATTTGCAAAAGCTGAGTGTTTCTTCTTGCAACTTTAGCCATTCCTAGCAAATCACAAAATACATGCTAAGCACGGTATTTGCTATGCTGCTACCCTCTGGAAGCAGCCCATTATTTAGAGAAGTCATCTAGTGCGCATTATGAATGCACTACGTACTAATTTGAATAGAACATTAGTAGGTGGTTCTGAACATGACCAGTGAAGGGAGTGCTGTCTCACCTGTGTTGACATCACCTACAGTGGCCTGCTTGAACAGGGAGTAGATTTCCAGCATCTCCTCATCAGCTGGCTTTGCCTTCAGCTGCTTCACATCAGCTGCTGCAGCATCAAATTTAGCCTGGAGAGGAGAGCACAAGCATTTCATCAACACTACTGTGACACTTGTGGAGATTCCCATGGCCAACCAGAGTGTCCAGTTGTCACAAAAATCATGCAATCTGTGATAGGGCATGAATCAAGACCACACCAAACTTGCTTAACAAAACAGAAATGTGATTCATTTGTGGTAGAGGACCACATTAACACTGACCACACAGACCTCCACATATTGATTATATACTTTTTGTTAAAGGTGGAGTCTGGAGGTTTTTGCTAAAAAATAAACACTAGACTTAGCTACGGCTAACGCCCGCTAGCTCGATGCTAACTTCAGCTAGCAATAGTGGCTAGCATCCGCCGTTAGCACCCGCTTCCCAGCTCACCACAACGGCCACACATGTATGCAATCCCCCCTAATGCCATATCTCTCTAGTTTACATATTAATACATTATGAGCAGTAGTGTCGAATGCCTTTTTTAAGTCTATGAAGACCCCGGGAGTATATTCCTTGTTATCTATTGCAGTTAATATCCCTTCCACCAGTTCCATCACTGCCATGGAGGTGGACCTTTTTGTTCTAAAGCCATATTGGTTATCACTCAAAAGATTGTGTTTCTCAAAGTTATCAAGTCTGTGAAGAAATAGTTTTTCTAAAAATTTTTGAGAACTGTGGAAGTAGTGATATTGGTCTATAGTTGGTAAATTGATTTCTCTCTACACATTTATAGATAGGACTGAATTTTTTGAAGGAAAAAGACCAGTTTGAAAGGACAGGTTGCAGATGTATGTAAATGATTGCACTATATATTCCACAATACTTTTAACTAATACCATATCAATATCAAAACAATCAGTGGAGTTTTTTTTATCCACAAGTGTTTTTACGATCTCAAGTATTTGTCTATCATTTACAGCACTGATAAACCTGGAATAGGGCTGGGCAATATGAGGAAAAAATCCTATCACGATAATTTTTTTCATATCAGTCGATATCGATATATATATCACGATATAACTCAAATCACTATTTTTGTCAATCTTAAATGTTCTCTCATACTTATAAGTGAGATTTGAAGATATCAGAAGGTTCTGTGATTTAAATATTTATTTTCTGTCAAAAGTTGAACATGACAGAACCCATGCCTATTGCAGAGTCATCTGACCTTACATATGACTCTATTATACTATATTTCTATTGTATTTATTTAATTGTATTTTATTGTATTCTATACACCGGTCTACTATGGCAACCTAATTCCCCTTCGGGGATGAATAAAGTAATCTATAATAATGTAATCCAAAGTAATCTATCTATCTATCTATGACTCATATTAATCAGTTACATGAGCAATAATAAACCAGTGTTTACTCCTTCACCACCAGAATCTGATTTGGCCAGTGTGTTAAACATTAATCTAAGATACAGGGAAACTGCAGATGAAGCAATGCTGCTGAGAAGGGATGAAATCCTACAATTCCAACAGGCTCATTAATCCATTCAGACTCCTCCATCGCGCACAGCAAATCCTACTGGCTGTGCCACTTTGTACCAACTGTGCCAGAGGAGAAGAGATGTGAAATGGCGTGGAATCGCGCTGCAGATATCCTTGTTATTCTGCTTATTGAGACAGTACAGATATGAATAAATCCACTGAAACTCCACATGACCACACGAAGATTCGACATGCAACGGGAACGTGAAGGAGGAGCAAAGATCAGGTTGTTATATCATTGATGAATGTTTCCCCAACAGGCTGTAGGACTGTAGGTGAAAGGTCCCGGACGAAGGTCCGCCTCCTACACGCCTCTGGGTTTATCAGCTGCCTTGTTAATGGATTTCCACAGATCTTTTACATTTTAAACTATTTTTTAAGTATTTACGTGGAGACTGTGTAGTACAGGAAGACTCGTCACGAACACAGCCCTGCTGCCAACACCGAGAGGGTACAAAGAGTAGAAACTGTATGCTTAACGGTACTTTGCTCACACGTAACAACGTGGAATGAAGAATGACGGTGATTCACTTTCACACACACACACACACACACACACACCAGCTGAAAAGAGTGACCAAGAAGAAACAACACTCCACTGTTTAGCTACCATGTGCTCATGTTAGTTCGAGACTCTCGGATCTCCTCCCTAGTAGTTAACAAAACCGAAAACACCAGTTACATATTATTAGATATTGCTACTTCCACGAGACACATGAACCCGTACATCAAAGCATCAATTCCGTACTCACTTGGAGATCAGACATGTCGAGATTCAAGTACCGCACAGCAAGCTCCGTTCAGCAAGAAGCACCCGCAGCAGAGGTTGAGAAGGGGAAGTCCATTTCTCATGACATACTGCACTACCCAATGCCCGTGCGCCTTGGCCACGCCCCGCTCAACGCTATTGGCTATGTCGATAGTTCACCCAATATAACGGTCAGTCAGTCATCGGGTGTTACGAGCCTAGGGAGAGTGGCGACACCTCCAGTGTTGCCAAGTCCGCTTATTATAAACGACTTTGGGCTTGTTTTTCTGTGAAGTTGCAGGTTTACTGTGTATATGATGTACTTGATACGTCAGTTCATATTTGATTCCCATCTGTTTTCTAATGTTAAATAATGTGAAAATGTGGCTTAGCTCCCTCTTGTGGCCATTGTCTTGAAGCTCAGGGGGGAGAAATAAAACCGTTCACACATTTATTCATTTTTCTCTCCCTGGAACCTAGGGGGCTCCATAGCAGAAGTCGCTTGTTTGGGGCTTCTTTTCACAGGCCTGGTTGCTATTTTGTCTCCCAACATCTGGCAGCACTGTTTGCCCAGTGTTGAACCTAGGCTACTGCTCTAGCCTACTTTGGGGAAGCCATACATAGGCACACCTTTCTCTGATCAATTGGAGCATCCCCATGCAGTGCAGCATGGTGAAGACTGTATTCAAGAGGGAAGGACACAAACAGTTCGACATGCTGATCTGTTTGGTTTCTTTAGATACTGTTTTAAGGAATTCATTGTGGTATTAAGTGCATTGGGGGAAAAAACAAGGCTGTGTGATTTATCGTATCAATGAGTAGAGGAAGTTTGGGGTAAGTAAGAATAGTTAACAAATAGTAATAGAATTCCATTTATTTGCAATGAATTCAAATCAAAATGTAATTTGTTTTGCCATGGATGTCCTATAAGAACACAGGTATCATCATTATGCTGCTGTGAGTCTAGACTTGTTGTGTAGTCAATTGGTAAATCATTGTTAGTCCCCTGTCAGTCTCCCTCAGTCAAGTCTGAAAGTTAAAGTTAAAAAACAGAGAAAATACTATGATTTTATTGCTGTCAACAGCTGTACAGGTTTAGTAAACTTAACAGAGTCCAAAGCAATTAACACAAGCATATACATATTGCAACGCAAAGCATTTATTGACTGTCATTTACCGATAATCGTGGTTTTCCTATTGTGGTTTTCCAAGCACTTCCCTGAACTGTTGGGGGCTACATGGACAGCATGATTGGCTAGCATTTTAGCTTCTGCTGCCACCACTCAAGGAAATCTACTTATAACCAAGCGAAAAGCTAGAAAACAGGCGTACAAAGACTGTTTACCAACTTTCATGAACATTGAAAAATAGTTCTGTAAAAATGACTAATAATAGCCCATTTAAAAAACTGGAGTGGTGCCATCTGCCAGAAGGGGCAGAGCCGGTTCATTTTCCTCGGTTGTACATAAATGAAGATATTTGAATATACAACTCAGATGTTTGACTTTCCTGTATTGTAAATCAATTTTTGATCTTAAGATTGATGTTTGGAAATATTCCAGTATTCTGACAGACTGGAGTTTTTCATTAGCTATGAGCTTAAGTATTTCATCTTTCATATAAAGACATGGGGGTACAATTACCTTTTCTATAATATTATATATTCTTGAGATGCACAAATGGATTGGTGATATATTTTTATTATTATTTTGTCTAACAGAGAAATAACTTAAAGCCATTATTTTTTCTCATTACCACAGTTGCAGACTGCAGCACATTATCAAAGGTAGTGTGAGCAGTATTGTATTGCTACTGAAAAATAATACACAATTGTACACACAAAACAGCTTAAAAAAACAAACACTGCAACTATCATACAACTTTATTGAGTATATAAAACAATGAAAATTAACATTCATTATTTAAAAAAAAAGAAAAAGAAATAAAAAGGCATACCAATAAGCATCACGTAAAAACAGCTGCACAAATTAAAATCCTAAAATATGATGAATCATTCTTGTTCCTCTGTGGGTCCAGGCATGCTTGACCTTTGACTTTAACACTATAAAGTAAAATATTGTGGTCACCAGGCACTTTTGGGATTTGTTTTATAGAGACTGTAGTCTTCTCCTCTGAAAAAGGCCAGTTCTGTTTCATTGGCTGAAAAGATAATAGATATTGTAAACTGAAAATAAAGACATGATAAATGCAGAGACATTTTGTAAGTTTAACTCTCTTACGTTAAAAAGCATGAGGTTTAACTAAACGTTTTTACAAAATCATTTCACAGTCACACTATGGGTTGAAAAGCCCAAGTAATAATATGAAAACACTGCTGTTCAGTGTTTGAAAAAAACACTTGTTGACTTCAGCACAAAGAATAAGGCAGATGCGGTCCACAGTGTATGAACATTACTTTTAGAAAGTATCCGAACCCTTTACTTTTCTCAAATTTTCTTATGTTGCAGTTTTGTGCCTAAAAAACAACCCTTATCAATCAGCAAACAATCTTGGGTCTAATCATCTCAACTTTTGCACATCTGGATTTGTGGATTATTTGCTGTTCTTCTTTGTAGATCCCCACACACTCTAGCAGATTAATGAGGACCATGTTGAACTGACATGCTCTTCAGGGCCTGTATTTATCAAGCATCTTGGAGTGCCATTTTAGTCTTAAGTGCTGAGAATTTGTGGAATTCAGTCCTACTTCGCTTGATAACTAAATGGACAACTTGAATGCAGCTTTCAGCAAAGAATGTTTTTTACTCATAAGTCAACTCTTAGCAGTGTTCTTAAGAGAAATTCTAAGAAGCTTGATAAACACAGCCCCAGGTCTCCAGGTGCTGGACTGGGCTGTATTTATCAAGCTTCTGCTTAACACAAAATAAAAATGGGAAGAGGTGCAATGTGACTCTTGTATCTCTTGCTTATACATAAGTGACTGCTCACGCTGTATACCAACATCTTTCAAAGGGGAACTATGCAAGATTTTTACCTTCTTGCCAAATTCATTAAAAACAAATGCACATGGCCGGGGGGAGGAGGGTTAGCTGTGAGTTTTTGCGACAGTATTCTAAAATATGCACTCCATTGACCAAAACAGCAAAAAAGCGACTGCATAGTTCCCATTCAATACAATTTAAATGACAACTGTGAATATTTAATTTGTGTTCATTAACTTGCTTGTATGCCATATGCTTTTTGTGATGATTGAATCTTCAGGTGCTCAAGAGGAAAATATTCACATTATTTTCATCTATGGATGTTACATTTCATCGCTTGGGAGCAAAAGTAGTGCACTCCTGCAGCACACTATGTATGAGCCAGAGAGAAAGTGGATTGACCAAAAAAGTGTGTCAAACTGCCCCTAATGCAACAAGCAGCTTTTTTTAAATCAGCTGATCAGACTAAGTGTGCTTGTTGCAAACATGGTTTATATACACAAATTGAGCAGTCATTATTAGCGCCAATGATGGAGGAGGATGCACTTAAATGCCATCTGTCAGAATCTGTTCAAAATCAGTTTTAACCCAAATGATCTGACACATGAGGGTGCATTTCAGAGCAAATGAAAGTAGCTCAGGTTTGTCCAAGAGTTTTTCATTCACTTAAGACATCTGAATATTAAAAATGTCATTTTCAAAGAGCCACAACTCACTCATTTCATTACACTGAGTGCTTAACAGGGACTGACAAACTCTTACCAACACCAGCAGCCCTGAGGGTTTGTCTGTCTTGCAGAATGAGCTTTTCATCGTCATCTAAACTCATCACCAGCTCATTCGTCTGAAAAGAGATACAAAAAATAATTGTGAAAAACATACAGCCTGACGGATCGCCCCCCCCCCCCCCCCCAAGACTAATCTCCTGTCTGGTTTCACTGCTCCACTTGTTAATGCACAAATGATTCCTTGCTCCAGAAGCCTTATGTAAAGAGCATCTCTTGGAAATATAGGAAATTGAAATATCCTGTAGTGGTCAAGGACAGACCAGTCATGCCATATACCACCAGTTACACACAATTTGTTGGAATTGCTGAGGGCACTTAGTCGTGAGTGAGTGTGTGAGTGTGTGTGTGGATACCTTAGCCCCATGTGCTTGGTGGATAATTTTCATTGTGTCTGGAAATAAAGGAAATCATAATCAGATTAAGAGTGGGGACTTTGTCATGTGTGTAATGAACACAAGAAACGAAAACCTTCTCAGATCCGGTTGACATGTATGTAGCTATATTACAGGGCATGTGGCGGATCAAAGCTAATGACGATTAGCTTTGATCCACCAAAGTCTTTTAATTTAGCGGATTCTCAATATCAGCTGATTACTGAAGTATTTTCAAAATCACCAAATGATATGAAGTTACTATGAGAAGCTTTATTTGCAACCTGATCAAAGATTTCTTCCGCTGGTAATCTGGTGATATAACAGTGAGAGTCATGTCAGACATACCATAAGTATATTTTCTGAAAGGAGGAGGGAGCCCTGGTCTCGTTGCAATATCTGGAAGAAGATCTACTGTTCATAAAATGACATATATGATGTAATACGTTATTAATGTTACCAGTCTGATATTCACTCACCGTCTCTGACCATCTCTATGAAGTCATGCACCGTCTGGTCGAGATTTACTCCGTGGAACACCACAGGTTTGAAGTTCCTGTGCTCAAAGGACCGAACAAGACGAACAGTGATCACAGCTTGTCCCGCCATGTCCTGCTGCTAGACACGATGACTGGCAAGTAGGAGTCAGGATGTTCGGTATGTTTAGACACACAGCGTCGTGCAGTCTACTTGGCCTACCAAGGCCAGAGTAATCACGTACATTCACCAGACTCGATGAGTCGATAAGCGAGTGATCGTCCACGGTGAAGGAAAATGGCGCCGCCTAGTGTATCAGAATTTGTAGAACACACATTTTCATTTGGCAGAAGTCCTTACCCAAAGCGACTTTTAAGTTGCGATCTCACACACACACACACACACACACACACGTACTGTGTGTGTAAAGTTCCCTCCTCATCAGTCTATTCTCAGTACTGCTCCATGATGACAAAGTGACAAAAAAGTTTTTGATTTTATTATTATTATTATTTGTTTCAAATTTACTATTAAAAGGTAAAAAACTTAAATCACATTAAAATAGGTATTCAGGCACTTTACTTAGACCCTGTATTTTATCTCAGGTTCCTCCGTTTGCACATTGATTGAAGTCACTTGTCTATGCAAAGTGTCTCCGTTTTTCTTTGTGTAAAATACAGAGTTGAAATAAAAAGTTGATTAACAGATTAGTCGATTAAATCTTATTCATTATCAGTTCTCATTCACCATTTAATACATTTTAAGCATAAAATTACAAATATTCTCTGGTTCCAGTATTGTTGCGGGTTGTTTTGACAGTAAAGTGCATTTCTTTGGACTGCTGTTCAAACAAAACAGACATCTGAAGTTGTTGGACAGTTGATGTTGAAGTTTGGACTAAACAATCAGTTAGCTCAGAAAATATTCTTCTGTTTAACTGATTGTGAAAATGCATGCATCCAGACTAATGGTGCAACTGGTTGGCTAAAGTTAAATGTCCAGACCACATGTCACATGTGAGTTAGTCCCCTGAGAAGTGCCTGTGAGTCTTAAAGTCAGGCACAGCAGACCCAGGAGAATCTGTCCCACCAGGATTATGCAAGGCAGAATGAGGGCCAGCAGGTACCCTGGAGACAGGTAATAATGGTAGGTCTCAGGGGAAAAGGTGAGGTCCCAGCCAAACAGCAGAGTGTGCATGATGGAGAGAGTTAAAGCAACATATCCAAGTCCTGACTGGAAACACACACACAAAAAAAACACTTAGAGAATTCATCAAAATGTGATGATGATTAGAACAAACATTGCTTCCTAAATTAGCCCGTGGACACTTGTCTTCTCATTTCGAACATGGTTTTGACAATTCATTCTTTCATTCATTTTTTTTCCCTTTCACAAGTCTTAAGTAATGGCTGAAAGTGTTTTGTGGAGTCACATTGACCTTGACCTTTGATATAAGATATAATATAACTGGAATAGTAATATGGGACATATTCAAATCATGGAAGCTGTGTTTTTTTTGTTTGTTTTTTGCAATGAAATGAGTCTCAGTGTTGTTGCACTGTTGCACCTACAGAGATGTCCTGGCCTACAGATCATATTCTGTTGAAAGGAATATATTTGTTAGACCCACATTGTGCAACACTACTGACTATTTATGGCTGATACTTGCTCTTTCAGTTCCCTCTCCTTTAACTATGTGTGTGGATTCTTCCTTCCCAGTTGAAAAATTATCGAGTTTTTTCAGCAGCTTCTTGCAGACAAGAGACAGCTGTCTAGGCACATACTGTAGTCATACACAGATAAGTCACAAAACAATGACCTGAGAGAATAGGTCATAACACTCATAACACTGCAAATTGTTCAGGTGATCACTGGTAACACAGGTATTGAACACCTCTGGCCAAATACTGTGTTTAAGATTTGTGAAGTGAGAAGCTGTAAATACAACCTACAGCAAATACACATTAATGATGCCTCTTTGAGCATCAATGTTGCATAGAGGAACGGGACACCACCACTGCAACTATGCATTCCTGCCTCCTTAATGTGAGAGATTCTATGACTCAGTCATAGGTGCATATCCAGTGGGTGCTCGAGGACCCACTGAAAAGTTTGAGCAACCAATGGGGGCAGGGCTTAATTTGACTCAGTCGGAACTGTTATTTGATTGCATCCGGGACCTCCTCTGTCAATTACAATCTACAAATAAACTGCGAGTAATATCAAATTTTATTTGTGCTCTGTTTGTTTTTTATTTCTATTTGAAGTTACTCATAGATCACCTGTTTGCCTAATTTGGATGCACTTTTATCTGAGAAAAAAGAGAAGAGGCGGAAAAAGTGACTGTCAGATGCCAATCATCAGGTTGCACAATGACGCAACCAGTAACTTTTGGGTGCAAATAAGGACAGCAGGAAAAAATTAAACAGAAAATCATTACTAAAGGACATAGAAATACTCTATAGGAGTAACGTTTTCCACAAATAAATGAAAGGTTTATTGCTAATGAGTGTGAGCTGTGAATTTATGTGTGTGTGGCTAATGAAAACTTGTAAGTCCCATTGATGTATGGGCACAATATTAGCATCAGTACTTATATAGCTGGTTCACTGTAAAATAAATGAAGATACTTCCATTTACAAGGCTGGAACAACATCACATTTTGTGAGGTTCACTGACCTTTTGACTACCAAAATTTAATCAGATTATTCATTGGTCCAGCCTGCTTTCTGGTAACAGCTCAGCCAGTCTCTCTGCATGTGAGTGCTTTCCACTCCTCAGCCTGGTAGCATTACTGATGTCCACCAGCACCTTCCCGGACAGCTGCTCCCTCAGCCCCACCAGCATGCAATAATGCTCTGGGTAGACTGCGAAGAATATTATCTTCTCTGCGCTGTCTACTGCATCCCTCTGTGATCCCAGCTCCACCCTGTCAGGAAACCGACCCCTGGGAATACGGTTTGGGTCACGGCTACCCACCACCACCACCACCACCAAAGGCCACCAGGCGGACCGTGAGGGACCAGGAAAAGTCTCCAGAGCCAATGATGCCAATCACAGGCATCTTCATGTTGTTCTGCATGATCATCTGGGATGGGTGAACTGACACATTATCTTCATGATAATAATTACAGCAGACATGACCTCAGCCCTGAAAGCTTGAGGCACACATGATGATAATGTGATGGTAATGATAATCAATTTAATGTAGCCAATAGCATATTTACTCCTACTACAGATAACTTTTGTATCTGGCTGTAGGACAACATCCAAGCAAGTGAAGCTAATTAAAAAACAGAAACAACATTTTGGAATCTGTGGATGTTGAAATATGCACACTGTTCAAATACATTTGATACTTGGGAGATTTTATCAACCCCAATCAGGAAAAAAATATATGAAATAATTCATTATCCACCTCTCCATGCCATCTCAATCTATATCTGGAAATATTCATGTGGCTTAAATTAAGGTAATGTTAACAGCTCAACATACAATACTGCAACAGAAATTTGTTCAATGCTTGGTTATGACCTTTGAAGTGAAAGGCACTGAATGACAAGTGTGTCCCAGCATCAGTTTTTTCTATTTAGGTTATTTTGTGCCTCCATTTCATCGGGGAGGGAGGGAGATAGATAGATAGAGAGAGAGAGATGGAGAAATTCCGGGATAAAGAGAGAATATGATATGGTGGCCCACTGGTTAGGATTACACCTAATTCTCTCTTTTTTTCACGCTTGTTTCAAGAAATGTCTGCGTACACACCATCCACTGAAAACGACTTGAAACACTGTGGTGCATATGCCAAGCCACTAAGTGGTGCTGTAATGCTGCTACAGAAATACACCAGCTGAACAATAACAGAGACTGGACCTGTAATGAACCAAATTTGACTTTTTCACAACAGTGTGAAATTGTTAGTCAAAAAGTCAAATATGTAGACAGTACCACGTTTCTGTTATTAAACGTTAGGTTGAGTAATGGTCATCAAAATTAAGTGTTGCAATGTATTACCAATACCTAAATATTAAAATCTCAATCTTAATACCATTTTATACAGGATTATATTTATTCAAATTAAGTTTTGACTTTTTCAAGTTACAGATCTTAAAGCTTTGAGAAAATGAACAGTATCAAGACTGACACAGTCCTACTGAGCCCAGTTCAGTCTAAAAAGTGGTTCAGCTTTAACATAATAAACGTATTGCCCCTTATTCATATTATTGGCAGATAACTGAACAACATCATAACAGTGTAAGTTATCAACGCTTGTGATTATTTTTGTTAGACTCTACCAGAGTGTTATCATACACATACACAGTACATCATCAATAACTCGAGTAAACGAGTGCGTGGGATGAGCCTGTCTCTCATGGCAGTGTTCACATCGGAGCCTCCCGCAATATATATTGTCTGCAAGATATGCCAACTGTGCCACACACCGCCACAGAAAAAAGCCATGCGCTGTCGGGTTTTTCCTCTCATAAACTCTGCTATTTCTCCACATAGCTCAAAAACCCACTGCAAAACTTAACCACAAGAGCCATCGCGTTTCACTGTCCAGCATCCATATCCCGGTAAAGTTGTCCAAACAGACATGACAGACAGACTGTAGAGGCTTTTGAGTACAAAGTTGCCATAGACAAAGTTTCACAGACACAAGTATAGAAAAAATAAACTTTTTAATAAAACTCAAACTCTTTCAGTTCACTGTGTTTTGTAGTATTACTTCTAGTTTTCTATTGTTACTTTTCAGTTGACTGTTCTCCTTGTAGGATGGGTATAATGTGTTCCTTTGTATAACTTATAACACTTTGACTTCTAAAGAAGTCTCTTCTGTCCACTTTTTCTCCTCCTGGCTGCGCCTCATTACCAAACACACATACACATGCACGCACACAGACACAGATTCAAATGTTAATGTAAATGAAATCTCTGATATTAAAATTGCCCAATGCCCAGCATGTTATCAACTTACAGTGGCAGATGAACACAGAGTCCTGGTCAACCTAGCAAAACAGTGTTTTGCTAGGTTGGTGTGTGTTAGGGAGAAATTCTGTGGTGATGCAGGGAGAAGAAGCACTGGAGTCTTGGATGTCTTATACTGAAGAAGTTTAATAGACTTGATCAAGGAGAACAGAAGAGTCATCGACACAACATGAGTGCGTGATGCCACCTCAATTCTGAGGGCCAAGCTGCAAAGTTCAGATTCATATACTAGGAAGGTGGACCAAGCCCACAAAGGGAGATGTGCTAACATTCCATTGGCTATTGGGCATAAACATTAAGATAAAGACTCTCACCATCTAGGTGACGCGAGAACAACAATGGTCTCTCTCTCACTCAGAGTGTTATCCGGCGAAGGTGCCAGGGGAATGAACATGGCCTTGGCATGCCCTGGGAGAGAGTACAGGTCAGATAAACTGTCTCTAGCAATGTATCTAAAAGAAAACATCTAATTCTCAACTTTCACCTATAAACAAAGAGGGATTGACCTTTAACTACACAAACTATACGGAGAAGTGAAATTCTTCTCTAACAGTGTGCAGTGCAGTTGGTGTGTAGTGTGTGCAAGTCCAGGCGCTGTTTACAACCAGATGGAGTGACACCGGGGACGGCCAATCACACGTTAGCAAGAAACAGCAGAGCCGATCTATGAGCTTGTGGGTGGTCTATCCTTTTCTGCTTGGTCCTAGTGCTCCGTTTAATAAAGCTTAACATTGTTTTTAGATGGTAAACTGCAGTGGGCCAAAACTGCCTATTGAAAAAGTGCAGGGGATATGTCCCCCGCCCCAAATTATGTCTGTGCCTCCATGACCCTGCATGGATAAGCGGTATAAACAATGAATGGATTAGATGGTCCCTTTATAGGTCATGGAGGTCTGGACTGACTATACAGGTAGAATAAAAGTGCTGTTTTTGTAATTGTTTTGCTTTTCTTGAGGTGGTAGCTGAAAAGCAGAACTTGTAAGGTGAAATTTGAATGGCATAAAATGGCAAAAAGCAGCAGTTTTACCCCTTTAAAGGAGACAGATTATGCCCCTTTTCCACAAATTAAAATAGTTCCCAGGTGTCTTAAAGACATGTCTGTGACATGCTTCTCTCAAAATACCCCAACGATCAAACATCACAGCTCTTTTCATTCTCTCAAAATAACCCTGTTCAGAATGGCTTGTTTCAGTACCCTGTCCCTTTGAATGCAAATGAACCACTGCTAGCCCTGCGTCACCCCTTCTACCAGTACCAGGTAGGGGTGGTATTATGCAAATTTGAAAACTAATTAAACATTATTGGACACCCGAGGGAACAGCTCGAAAAACCACATGGATTTCAACCTGTGGAGCAAATTACATATTTTGTTTTCTCAATTCTCAGATTTTGGGGGCCAGAAGGCAAGACAAACACCCAAAGATATGTTAAAGAGCCATCAAAAAGTGATTTCCATTATATGTCCCTTTTAAAATTCCTGCAATTTTCACCTGAAACGCCTAAGGAAGGCATACGAAAAGTAAATTTGACTCTGTGCTTGAACTGTTTGGAGGATATGCATCATTTTGGCCTCTTTTGAAAGATAACACTCTAAATTTGTCACCCCAACAGTCAGAATTATCATTAAGTTCTACTGGCACTGAGTAACAGGAGTTTGAGTACAAAAAGAAGGATATTTGCCTCCTAAATCACTGTCGCTTGGGGCTAGGGACTGGGAAACAAAATAAAAAAATAGCTTTAAATCTTACCTAGTTCCATTCCCAATTTGACAATGATACTACAAATAATGAATATTTTAAAATTGTTTGTCTAAGGCTAGTGCCAGTTGGGCAAAAGTGTGCGATTTGGAGACCCTTGGTAATCAAAGTCACATACTTTGGAAAAGAGGCTGCTATTCTTGAACATTTTAACCCACAGTCATGGTCTTGGGTGCTAATGAAATGTTACACTTTGGGCTATATCCTATCTTACATCCAGATCCCTCCTCAGTACTATAGAAAAAAGTAACTAAATCATAAACATGTACGAATAAGAATTACTTTATTGATCCCCAAAGGGAAATTCATTTGTCTGTCAGCTCATCAACCATTTGCAGAAGAATGAAGAAGCCTGATGGCTGAAGGTACAAAGGATCTTCTATATTTCTCCGTCCTGCAGTGAAGAGAGAGGAGCCGTCCACCACCACTCTTTTCTTGGTCCATCAAGGTGTTATGAAGAGGATGATCTGAGTTGTTCAGAATGACCTCCACCTAACCCCTAACAACTGGTATGTTAAAAAATGCAATTTTATATGAACCACACAACTAACACCAGATCCCACTATTAACAAAAGTTATAGTTACATTTACAAGTTATTGGCAACATGCCACTCATTGTAGCAGTCTGGAGCTGGCACAAAGCAAACTTGTCTTAGTGTGGCAGTGCCTGCACTGCACTGTGTCCTGAAGTGTGCTCAAGTCTGTGATGCACGGCATGTGGGGCATGAGAAGGTCCAGGTCCTGCTGTGGTGGAAGATGGCTGCTGGTGCTGGCTCTCCCCCATCCCCTTCCTCTACTTTGACCTCTACCTCTTGCTCTTCTTTTACCTGAGGTGCCTCTCAGATGAGCTGGGGTTTCGGGCTCCTCTTCTTAGCTTGTGCTCTCCTCCACTCTTGGTTGCTTACTCTCTGAGAAGGTATTACCTGGGACCCAGTCCTTGTCAGAGTCTTCCTCAGATGACCTATTATGTAAGATAAAAAAAATTGTAATTTACAAAACTAGGAAATGTTTTTCCTGATTACAGCATATTTTACTCAGTGAAACTACCCAGCCATGTACAAGATGACAATAAAAGCTGCAGTCACTCAAACACACATCCCTCTACTGCAGATATGTCCAAACTATTCCTCCAAGGGCTGTGCAGCTGCAGGGTTTTGTTCCAAGTAAGAGCACACAATTTGACAAACCAGCTGTCTCAAGACTGAGATCAGTTGAGTAAATGATTCAGGTCTGGTGTGCTACTTGGTACAAAAACCTGTAGCCACACTGGCCATTTCTGGAATAGTTGGACATGCCTGCCCTCCCCCCACAGCAAAGGTAAGTAAACGGTAAAAAGCTGAGTGAGGAGCACATGCACGCACAAAGCAGAATAACATAAATCCCATTGTAACTGTGATTAGATAGTGAAACACAGAGCAAACAACGGATCTCATGGCTAAAAGCAATCAACAAACACAGGGCAAAAAGCAGTGAAGAAAGTGTGGCAAAATGGAGGCTGAGGAGTGAAGTTGCCGAACAACGCCACCTGGGGAGTTTCGCCCCAGAAAGTAGTAGTTTTTTTTTTTTTTTTTTTTAGGAAGGTTAGAAAGGTTGCACAGGTTTGGATCACCACTGGGTTCAAATAAAAATAAAGTATAAAAAGTATAAAAATATTCTTTATTGCACAATTTTGTTCTTAAAACTCAATGTACCAGTCTGTGTTAAACAGTGGGCCAAAAGGGGGGATGGACAGGGCTGGGCTTGCCACGGCGGCCTATAACCAATGAGGGTGGGAGAAACAAAAATAATAAAATTATCACCCATGACACTGCACACTCATGCAACTGTCTAGTGAAGAACCTGCCACCAGGGATTGGGTCGCTGCTCTGGGCCCACAGCACCTGTCCACAGGAGAGGGAGAATTAAAAATGGCCTCACAGACTGGACCTCACACACACACACACACACACACACACAAAAAAGTAATCTGAGAAAGAAACCAAAATAACCCAAAATAATAATAATAATAATAATAATGATGATAATAATAATAATAATGATAATCAAATCTTCTCAAAACAATGAAAAGAATGCAAAAGTTATCAATAAACAACTTAAATCAAACCGTTTCTCAGATCAATAAACAAAAGCAGCAGCACCACAGAAAACCCACGACTTTGCAACGGGGATGCTGAAATCAAACGTAACCAAAGAAATCCCCCCAAAAAAGGAACAACAAAAAAATCCAGAACCAAAACTGAACCAAAGGAATGTAAATGGCAGTGAATTTTGTTTATAATATGTAATTCTGCCACTTTATTTTTGTGCTTTTGTGCGCTGCTCGTACTTTGTTACTTCCTGTTTTGCCAAAGCCAGACTTCTTGCTCCCGTCTCAGAAAACAACATGCTCACGTTGCTCCAGAGCAGGTAGGACATGCAGACGAACTATTTACTTGTTGTATGTGTTGGAACTTGTGGAAAGTTATTTTATTGCGGTTCGCTTCATGTTTTTTTTTGTGTTTTTGTATATCTTGTGTAAGGAGTGTGTGTGGAAGACAGGCTGCTAGCAGGCTGAGCTCAAGCTTAGCACCCTTGGAAAGCAGAAGGAGGTAGGAGACTAATTCCGTATTCATTGTGAAATGAGTGGTTTATTTATTTAAAAACACAGGAATTTGTCATTGTTTTTATTTACATAAGAGCTGTAATTCATTACTGTTTAAAAACTGACAATTTCATGTAAAATTCATTATATGAGTTTACTAAACATGATTGTTTATCAAGTTAAAAACTGTGAATATGATTTATGCATTATTTTCTGAAACATAACACCACGGCATTTGTATTTTTGTCTGTTTTCAAAGTTTTCACGGTGTCATGAGGTGACAGAATGTGTCAAAGCCGGTGGAGAAAAGAGAGAAGAGAATTAAAAGAACACCAGTCGAAGCTCTCTCTGCGTCTTGCGTGATAATTCCAAGTGGGCCGCTACAAGGAAAAGAATCAAAAACAAAAGACAAAGAACTGAAACAGCAGCGTCATCCAGGGAGCCGTGGCGATGAATTAACAATGACATGGACCTCACCGGCGCTGCGTCACAGCAGGCCAGGCAGCAGAGTTACTCCATGGCTTCTGCCTGGTCCAAACTCTGGCACAGAATATTTACGATTAGCCAGGGTTCGAGCAGCAAGGAGAAGGAAAAGAGCAGAGCGGACACGCCGACTTACCATGAGAGGGCACAACCACACCCACGAGGGCTTCCAGCGGGGCAACACGGCCCCATGGCCACAGTAGCCAGCCACGCCACCGACAGACACACACACTACAACAGAAGAAAGAGAACTGTAACCTGATGCACCCTAGGGCACACTGAATGAGGGGAAGGAAGAGGCGAGCATACCTGCTCTGATTCCAGTAAAACGTGTGCCGCGATGATCTGACACACCAGCGGCTCCACCACGCTTGCACCAGCTCTGCCACGCCAGGCCACAGCCACCACAAGGGACGAGCAGAGCCGGAAGAGAAGAGAGGGCAGCAGGTGTGGCCAGACCAGTATATAAAGGGGTGTGCAGCACCGCCCAGCAATCAGCACACTGATCCATAATCAGTGTGGATGGAGCAAGGAAGAGACCTGCCACAAAAGCAAATTGATTAGTTCATGAGTGATGATTTAAACTACAGAGACAAAAGGAAAACTTACTTAACAAGAGCAATGTCCGCTCCCTCTTCGTGGCCTCGGAGTCACCAAAGGATCACTGTCCTCCTCTGATACAACTTGGTCTTCCTCCTCACTTTTTCCGACACAAACATCGCTCCAATGCTTCCCCGGCTGTGCATTTTGTCTTGGAAAGTTGTTTTTGCCATGTTTTCTGCTGTGTGCACACTCGCTGCAGTTTGTGTCTCTGAAAACTCTTTACTCTGTTAAAACTCTTGGCTATTGAATGCGCCAGTCACCAGTAAACTGTACTATTATTGGCTCAAGTTTCGTAGCGAAGGAATGAGGATAGTGCTTTTTACGCACCGATCATTCACTCACTATTGTGACATTGCAAACAGGGTAAAGAGTCATCTATTGAATCAAACGAGGTGTCAAACAGAGTTCAGAGCTATTCTGGTATCGCTGTGTGCTAGTATACCCAAGCTAAATAAAGTTACAATCCATAATGTGGGAAATATGCGCATCAGGAGGAAAATATGTAAGTGTGGGGCGGCGAACATTGTGTCCTTATGGATGTCAGGCTTTGTGAAGACTAACTATTTTTGAGGATCACATTAACTAGACCCTTGCTGATGTAACAGAACCGATTTTGTTGGAGTTTGTTCTGTTCTTAGTTCTTAATACTGTGAGGCATTGTATTTGAGTTGCATATTTTTTTGTGCTTGCGACTAGTCTGACATTACTGTTTACTAAGCATGCAGTTATGACTGTATCCTGAAATGAATGCAAGAAAATTAGCTTTCCACTTGTGGCGTTATGGAGGGAAAAGGAGGGAGTTACCTGACCAATGCTCACCAATGCCGCCTGGGGAATTACACCCCAGGAAATACACCCAAACCTGTACCCTGGCTAACAAAAGATCACACAGATTCGTTACACCAATTTATATAGAGGACGAGAGACAGACTTCCAAATATGCCAAAGATTTCTTTATTAAAAAGAATGTACTAGGTCTAAAAAAGCACAAAGATGTCAAGAAAATCCACAGACTGAGTGTCAAAATAAACAAACCAAACTACCACGTGCCACGCCAAAATGAAGGGGAGTTGAGAGGGGAACAATCACCAGGGGAGCCTGCCACACACCGCACAAGCTCCTGTCCTGAAAAAGAAAAAACAAAAAAAAGGAAAAAAAAAAAAAAAATATATATATATATATATGATACCACGTGTGGTGGGACACTCAGAAAGATGAGTTGCACAGATAATCAGTTACAGTTTAAAAGAGGAGGCCTATACTAAAACACACACGCAGCACTCACACCCACACGCACAAACACCAACAGAAAAGAATGATCCTTACAACTGAATGACAGAAACGAAACACATATACAGAAAAACAAAGTGACAAGATAATAATTAAAGAAACCAACTCAGCTGTGGGTGGGGACCAGGAGTAATAGTAGACCCATTGAAGCTGGGGTTGGTAATCCTGGAGAGCTAGCAAGATTTGAAAATTGCACCTCCTCTGAGTTCCACCCCTATTACAAGCTACAAAGTAGCTACGTTAGCAAAAGTTACACATTTCATAAAAATAACAAATCCTCCCCGTAGCAAAGCATATAATTACCTGTCCAACAGAAAGAGAGCAACATCAGCATCACTTTTCAGGCCCTTCAAATCCCTCAGTTGTCTCCACAAAAGCAACACCGATGTTTACTCTGGTTTGACCTCTGACTTTATCCAGAGCCTTTTTGTTAGCAGCCTTTTCAGCCTCCAGCTTTCTCTTCCTTGCCTTTTTCTCGGGGCGAGCCGTTACAAGTAACGCTGGAAGTAGTAACTGGGGCTGCATTTTCTCAGCCACTGCTCATAAATGAGCATGAAATCCGTTCTGCTGTAACTCTGTACGCTGATTTCTTCCGGCAACAGCGACACATGAAGATTGTGCACACGCGTAGGAGACAGGGATCGAGGGGGGCGGATACAGAACTAGACATGAAGGCATCTGATTGGTTTTTGCTCTTCTTTGCGAAGAGCGTGGATTGGTCGGAGTTGTGTCAGTCCTGCAGCTGCCACAGAGGACTGATTATTTTCGTTTCTTTTTCTGATACATAATGTATTGATTACTCAGAAGGTAGAAGGACCATTTCACCCAGTATAACAAAAAGTGTTTCTGAACAGGATTACCAACCCCAGCTTTAACCAGAAGCAAACCCAGCAGCAGGATATTAACTAAATCAACAACAAGAGAAAATATGTAACCAAATAACCTATAAAGAAAAAAAACAAAAAGAAAGGAAAATATATATATATTTAGACAACTAGCCCAAAAAGAAATAAGCCAACTAAGAAACAAAACATGTTTAAACAGCTGATCCAGAAAGAAACAAACCCACAAAGAAACAAAAAAAAATAAGTAACAAAAGAAACCAAACCAACCAAATAACAAAAGAAATATTTAACCCAAACAAACACACCCAATTGTCTAAGCAAAAAAAGCAGAAGACACAATGGAGGACTGAGAAGAAGACGGAGCGACCGCACCAGGGCTGGAGGCCGTGTTGTGATAGTTGTCGACCAGCCCGGCTGGCGGCACACGTCACTGGGCTGCGTAGTGCTGCCTCACAGAGCACGGGAGGAGAAAGGACACACGCTGTGGCCTTAACAGTTACAACAGGACAGACAGCAGACAGCTTTTAACAGCGGATAATAGAGCTAGCAGAAATTAATGAAAGAGCACGCTTACCTGAGCAAAGAGAGCTCAACACACCCAAAACCAGTCACTGTCTACGGTGACAGCTGAGAGCAGACGCCACACTCTTCACGATTCCCACAACGCTGCACACAAACAGCACAGCCAACACGCTATAAAGTGACAAAATCACAGCAGCTGTTACACCATTATGTGCTGTAAAACTGCAGAAAGTAGCACCCATGCCTACCTTAGAAGTGACCAATGACCGGAGCATGCCAAAGGGAGCCCTCACCAAGTGAATGCCAAGTAATTATCACAATCTATTCTGCAAACTATTGCAGAAACACATCCTCCATTCATGAGATATTGTGGACAGCCCAAAGTGAGAATTGGGTTAGGCCCACTAGTGTGTGTTGTGACAGGGGTGAGTACTCAGTACTCAGTTTATAAAAATAAATTTGATTACATTTAAGGAAATACAAGTAATATTTACATATTTATTGATAGAATGATATGTTTTAAAAAGGATGGCAGAGAATGAGAAAGAGAGAGAGAGAGAGAGAGAGAGAGAGAGAGAGACAGAAAGACAGTAAATTCTCACCCTCATTTAACCTTAGGTGAACAAAGCTTTGGCTGTTTGTTTTGTTTCGCATAGCCTACTAAAACGACAGTATCTTAATGACAGAGGAAGTGATCATTGTCATAGGCCTACATTACTTGGTGATTCAATGAGGTAGGAATAAATGTCTGGGTATGTCACCTCTGGCCACTGAGTGGGGTCGTTTACCCACTTCTCCTCCAGTAGGCTGTATGGACATACATCCCCTAACTCTTTAATTTTTTTTATATAACGTGATACAGCTAACGTTAGCCATTGCAGGAGGTTTCCAGGCCAGTTAATGTTAGATAGGCGAAATCAAGACAGACTACGGTGGGATTTGCATTTACCGCCAGTCAAAGCTGGCAGTTTGTTTTCACTGGAATGGGGACATGGCCTCACTTGCCACTGTCATTCATGCTTGCCAATCACGTGGTCCATGTAGCCCCGAAAAGTGCCCGAAAGTGCTTGGGGGGCAATAGAAAACGATAGGAAAACGACGATAATCGGTAAATTACAGTCAATAAGTGCTTTGCTTTGCAATATGTATATGCTTGTGTTAATTGCTTTGAACTCTTTACTAAACCTGTACAGTTGTCGACAGCCATAAAATCATAGTATTTTCTCTGTTTTTTAACTTTAACTTTCAGACTTGACTGAGGGAGACTGACAGGGGACTAACAATGATTTACCAATTGACTACACAACAAGTCTAGACTCACAGCAGCATAATGATGATACCTGTGTTCTTATAGGACATCCATGGCAAAACAAATTACATTTTGATTTGAATTCATTGCAAATAAATGGAATTCTATTACTATTTGTTAACTATTCTTACTTACCCCAAACTTCCTCTACTCATTGATACGATAAATCACACAGCCTTGTTTTTCCCCCCAATGCACTTAATACCACAATGAATTCCTTAAAACAGTATCTAAAGAAATCAAACAGATCAGCATGTCAAACTGCATGTGTCCTTTCCTCTATGTTCTCCTTTAATACAGTATTCACCATGGTAGGCTGTGCTGCATGGGGATGCTCCAGTTGATGAGGGAAAGGCATAAACAGGTATGGCTTCCACAAGGACATCTGCATTTGCACTTTTTCAAATACCACACTACTGGGAAGTTTAAGATTTTTTACACAGAACAGGGGAAACAATGCAAACACCAAGGGAAGTTACACTGCAAATTGATGGGGAAAAAAAGAAAATAAAATGACAGGAAAAACACCACTTAAAAGATGGCCATCTGGTGTGAACCAAACCATAACAGTAGCCTCGGTTCAACATCGGGCAACCCCAGAACAGCTGAAAGTGCTTCAGAACAGCCACAAAACAAATTTTAGCTCCTAAAAGAAGTCCCTCTTTTACGTATCTCTCTTCTTCTGATAAATAAAACCAAGAGGCCGCTGAGAAAAGTTACTAATAATAATACTACTACTAATAATAATGTTCAATATAATAATTATATTAAACAGAACCACAGTCAAGTCGAACAACCCAAATCACCCTCTGTTATTATTTGCAATAAAGTTGTTCAACGGGATCAGGATCGGTGAGTGCAGCTCTGTCTACAGTTCCAATATTTGAACATGAACTCTTCACCCCACACTCCAACCTATACAAATACGAATTACTTTATTAATCCCCAAAGGGAAATTTATTTGTTATTATTAGCTCATCTACCATTTGCAGAAGAATTAAAGAGTCTGATGGCTGTGGGTATAAAAGATCTTATGTATCTCTCTGTCCTGCAACGAAGAGAGAGGAGCCGTCCACCACCACAGCTTCTTTGATCCATCAAGGTGTTATGAAGTGGATGATCCGTGTTGTTCAGTATGGCCTCCATCATCCTCATTGTGTATCTCTCCACCACCTCCTCCAGAGAGTCCATCTTTACTCCAATGACAGAGCCAGCCTTCTTAACAAGCTTATCCAGCCTCATTGCCTGCTTTTTTCCTAAACTTCCTCCCCAGCAGACTGCAGCATAAAATAAAACACTTGCCACCACAGACTAATAAAACATCTGCAGCATCTTATTACAGATGTTTAGAGATCTGAGCTTTCTTAGGAAAAAGAGGCAGCTCTGCCCTTTTTTGTAGAGTGCATCTGTGTTAAGGGACCAGTCCAACTTGTTATCAAGGTGTACACCTAGATATTTATAGGTTGTCACCACCTCGATGTCCACTCCACAAGTGTTCACTGGCTGAAGAGGGAGCTTGGACCTACTGAAATCCATGATCATTTCCTTTGTCTCTGAGGTGTTCAGCATGAGGCAGTTTTTGTGACTCCAGTCACTGAAGGCTTTTATCAAATCCCTATATTCAGATTCCTGTCCATTCCTAATACATGTCACAATAGCAGTGTCATCTGAATATTTCTGGATGTGGCAGGACTCAGAGTTGTATTTAAAGTCTGCTGTATACAATGTGAACAGGAATGGAGCCAGGACAGTGCCCTGTGGAGCCCCCGTGCTGCTCATTAATGTCCCAGAAAAACAGTTCCCCAACCTGACAAACTGTGGCCTTTCTGTCAGGTAATCTGTGATCCAGGAGACAAAGGAAGAATCCACTCCCATCTCTTTGAGCTTGCTTTTGAGTATGTTGGGTTGGATGGTATTAAATGCACTTGAAAAATCAAAAAACAGGATTCTTACATAAGCACCAGATTCCTCCAGATGAGAGAGGGCACGGTGGAGCATGTAGAGGACAGCATCATTCACTCCAATGTGTTCTTTGTATGCAAACTGCAGGGGATCTAGTTAGTCTTTGACCTCAAGCCTCTGTAGGCATAGAATCAGCCGCTGCAGGGTTTTCATGATGTGCAAAGTCAGGGCCACCGGTCTGTAGTGATTTAGTTCAGCTGGACATTTTCTTTTTGGTACCGGCACTATACAGGATGTTTTCCACAGAGCCGGCACCTGCCCCAGCTGTAGACTCAGGTTGAAATCCTGTGGAGAGGTTGACACAGTTGGGCAGCAAAGACTTTAAGCAGCCTTGGACACACACCATCTGGGCCAGCTGCCTTCCCAGAGCAAAGTCTCCTGAGCTCCAATCTCACCCCTGTCTCTGTGACAAACATGGGTGGAGGAACAGGTGTGAGAAGGGGAGTAGCTGCAGCAGTAAAGATGTACCCAGGTGTAGGAAGAAGAGGAGGTAGAGGAGGAGAAAGAGGAGCCATGGTGGAGAAACACACTTGTGGAGGAGAAGAAGGAGCCACAATGAAGGTGCTCACACGTTGTTGAAGAGGAGGAGGAGCTGTGGTGGAGAAACACACTTGTGGAGGAGATGAAGGAACCACAGTGGAGATGCCCAAGCGTTGAGGAGGAGGAGCAGCAGCAGTGGAATGGGATGTGGCCTTGGTGTCAAACCTGATGAAGAACTGACTGAGTTCATCAGCTCTTTCCACATCACCCACTATTGGCTGTCTTTCCTTTTTGTTGTAGCCAGAGATGGTGTTGATTCCTCTCCACACCTCACTGATGTTGTTGTGTTGTAAAATCTTTTTTTTTTTTTTTTTTTTGTATTCCAACTTTGCCATCTTCAATCTCTTCCTCAACTCATGTTTCACCTGTTTGAGCCGTTCTTTGTCACTGTCTCTAAAAGCTTCCTTTTTTTGGTTGAGGATTTCCTCTATGTCACTTGTGATCCAGGGTTTGTTATTGGAAAAACAGGGTATAGTAATCTAGATGGGGACAATCTGCCAACATACTCATGTCAATTTGATTCCGATACACTACTGATATTAAAATTGGATTATTTAAACATTTTACCCTGAACAAGCATAGCTCCGAAATATGCTCCATTGAAATTACATTGAGTGACAGTTAGCTTTCGCTAACTTCCAGGAACTTTTGAGGGGCTCCATGCTCCACCATTGCTGTGAAAAAACTGAACCATTGCAGAGGCGGAGGTGTCACCACTCTCTCTCTCTTAAGGCACTCTACATTACATCTTCCCACCCGGCTACATACACAATGTAGTGAAAGAAAACATGTATAAGTGATGAGTGAGTTGTTGTGTTTTTGTATGTTTTTCTCATATTTTGTCAACTACTGATGAATACTTCTGTGGGAAGAGGAGATTCTTCAGGAGAGGATCTTCTGTCACTGAAAATGGAGCATGTCTGGAGGATGCCACCCTGTTTCAGCTGAATGAGGATGCTGGTTGTTAGGGACGAATTTCACTTCTCCATATAGTTTGTGTAGTTAAAGGTCAATCCCTCTTTGTTTATGGGTGAAAGTTGAGAATTAGATGTTTTCTTTTAGATACATTGCTAGAGACAGTTTATCTGACCTGCATTCTTCCTAGGGACATACCAAGGTCATGTTCATTCCTGGCACCTTCACCGGATAACACTCTGAGTGAGAGAGAGACCATTGTTGTTCTCGCGTCACCTATATGGTGTGAGTCTTTATCCTAATGTTTATGCCCAATAGCCAATGGAATGTTAGCACATCTCCCTTTGTGGGCTCGGTCCATCTTCCTAGTATATGAATCTGAACTTTGCAGCTTGGCCCTCAGAATTGAGGTGGCATCACGCACTCATGTTGTATTGATGACTCTTCTGTTCTCCTTCATCGATCAACTCTATTAAACTTCTTCAGTATAAGACATCCAAGACTCTGGTGCTTCTTCTTCCTGCATCACCACAGAATTTCTCCCTAACATGGTGGTGCAGAGGTTAAAGTTTTGGAAGTGGAGATGTACTGTAGGTCAGTCATCATGCAAAATATCAACTCTCTGCCCAACAAGAGTGATGAGGAGCTGGAGATATAGATGAAGACTCAGGAAGTAGACATTTTTTCAAATCAAAACAATACTTGTGTACATCCCACCAACGGCTACTGCTGAAGTTCCATGTGAAATTGTTGCTAGGATACAGACTAAACATCGTGAGGCACTTGACTTCAGTCATGTCTCCCTGATGGACTCACTGAGGATGTGGTGGAGATATACGCTGGTGGAGGCCATTCTGAACAACTCAGATCATCCTCTTCATAACACCTTGATGGACCAAGAAAAGAGCAGTGGTGGACGGCTCCTCTTCACTGCAGGACGGAGAAATATAGAAGATCCTTTGTACCTTCAGCCGTCAGGCTTTTAATTCTTCTGCAAATGATTGATGAGCTGACAGACAAATGAATTTCCCTTTGGGGATTAATAAAGTAATTTGTATTGTATTGTATTGTATTGTATTGCATACAGAGTTCCAAAGGTTCAAAGATATTATCCCTGAAGGTAAATGGTGGCTTAACTGCAATGTTTGCCAACATTTGAGGGCATCACATGTTACAAGGTAAGATAAATTCGGCCCACTGTCTGTCAGTATGATAACATAAACATCCTGATAAAAGTGACACAGTGCACAGCATAACAATGATAACAACTGTGTTTGGATGTGTGTTTATACCCCACTGTATCTCTGTTGTTCCTAAAACTGCCTTTGCCTAGACCTCAGATGATGTGCAGAACCTCCCATTCAGATTTTGCCATTTTGGGGGTTACAGTCCCTGATATTACCAATGTAACAATTTTAGACCCCACCTTGCAGATCTGCTCCTGAAGTTTTTTAAGCTCCTGGTATTTACTGAACCCCTTTTTGTCAAACTTTCTGATGCTACTATCAGTTTTTTGACATCTACCACCGCTGTCATCTTATGGCGTCTGAGTATTGTTTGTGTGAACAGATTAACAATCCATGTGTAAATGACCTTAACCAGGGTACTGTCACTTCTGTTCCATCTCCCCATCTATAGTCCACAATTTAGGTGCCATCTTTGATCCTACATTCTTCATTCTCTGCTTTCTTCCACCTCAAAAACACTGCCCGACTCCGCCCCTCACTCAGACTTGGTTGTGGAAACACTCAAACATGCCTTTACTACTACTGCTACTGCTGAAGTTCCATGTGAAGGTCTCCATTAAGTCGTTGCTAGGATACAGACTAAACATCCTGAGGCACTTGACTTCAGAGCGATCAGAGATACATACTGATGGAGGCCATTCTGAACAACTCAGACCATCCTCTTCATAACACCTTGATGGACCAAGAAAAGAGCGGTGGTGGACGGCTCCTCTCTCTTCACTGCAGGACGGAGAAATATAGAAGATCCTTTGTAGCTTCAGCCATCAGGCTTCTTCATTTTTCTGCAAATGGTTGATGAGCTGACAGACAAATGAATTTCCCTTTGGGGATCAATAAAGTAATTCGTATTCGTATCGTATTCGTATTCGTATTCGTATTCGTATTATCACCTCCTGACTGGAATACTGCAACGGAGTCCTGTTTGGAGTTGTAGGTGTAGGTCAGAAGAAAGCCGAAATGCTTCGTGTTTGGGAGATAGCGGTGGGTGGCGCAACTGGCCAAAACACAAAATCAAAACATAGACATGATTTGCATGCAAATAATATTTGTGAATATTCTGGCTGTACTATTGTTGTCAGATCAGTATTTCAAATTAACATTCCTTATTCTCTGGTGACCTATTGGGTAATTTTATGATTACTTGCCATACATTTCTTACAAATAGCTCCTTAAAGTTTTACAAAATCCTCCTCAGTGTCCGACCTTCTTCACCTACACACATCATCTCTGACCCTGCGTTCCTCTGATACTGGTCTGCTGTCCACCCCCTGTACCAGACTACAGACCTTCAGTGACAGAGCTTTCCCTGTGGCTGCCCCCACTCTTTGGAACTCCCTCCCTCCTGAAATCTGTCATGCCCCAACATGTACACTTTTCATTCACCCCCCAAGAACCACCTATTCTATATAGCTTTTCCTAATTAGGGTGAATGCTGAAAGCATTCACACTATTGTTGTTCCGGTCGGCCATTTTTTTCTCTTTACTACTTATTATTATTCTGTCAGATTCTTCCCTTTTTCGGAAACTAACTACTCCTTCATACTTTGTGCTATTTCAACAATTCATATATCAAAACGTGCGCCTTTTTCTGGATCGGTGTGCTATTATTTTTCTCTTTAATACTATTTATACTTTTTAAAATATTTCACTTTTTCTCACTTTTTTTTTCCATAGAAATGCATTGAAACGGTCTTCAAACTCTTCTGCTTCTTCTGCTGCTTTGAACTTCAACCACTTCAGCATACTTTCAGCTACAGACTTCATTTAACCTTTAAGACGTTCACAAAAGTTTCAACTATTTATCGATTATTCAGCTTATTGATATCTTCAACAGTTTCTGATTTCTGACAGTTTAAAAATCATTGAAATTTTGGAGAAAATTCAAGTTTATAATGGGTGTGTATTGCGCGGAATGTTCAGGGCTAGAGTGGGTGACATCATCAGCTAGAGTGGGAGAGAGTCTAAAAATCGTCTGAAACTTTTCTCTTTCTCTCGTCCTCCTGGCCACAAATTAAACTGTACACACATGATTTTCTCCACAGTTGTAGTCAAACTTGTTCTAGCTCTCACAATGTGCTCAAAAAAGCAGAGAGACTTTCAGAATTTGAATTGTGGGCCTCTCAGTGCAGCCCGGTGCCTCCCTGCTGCTCATTCACTCCCATACAAAAGTAGGAGCTGATTTTTGGAGAAAAGCAGAAATGTTGCCTGTTTCTAACTCGCGATATCGTCAACAATTTTCACTCTACAAACACCAAAAGACATGTTTGCGTTCAGGAAGGTTTTACGGATCCAAACATATAAAGTTTTCACTCATATTAGGTACAGATTTGTCTGAAATTGGAGCAGTTTGAGGGGTGCATGGACCCCTTTCTCATCAAGTAGTTAAAGTCACCATGGCAACCTCTGAGCACATGCACACACACACACACACTCTCCCTCTCTCTCTCTCCCCCTCTCTCTCTCACTTAAACACACACACACACACACAGACACACACACACAAACACACACGCTCTCTCCCTCTCTCTCTGTCCCCCTCTCTCTCTGACTTAAACACACACACACACACACACACACACACACAGACACACACACACACACACTTCCCCCCCCCCCCTTACTCTCTCCTCTCTCACTTAGACACACACACTCACACTTTCTCTCTCTCTCCCCCTCTGTCTTACTCTCTCTCTCACTTAAACACACACACAGACACTCTCTCTCTCTCTGTCTCACTCTCTCTCCCTCTCTCTCACACACACACACACACACACACACACACACACACATTCTCTCTCTCTCTCTCTCTCTAATCAGACTCTCAATGATTTTAAACCTTTGAGGGGAGTGTTTAAACATCTCATCAACAGTTTATTTCTATTTCATACACATCAGTTTGTTCTCCTAATGGAGATTTCAGGATTTGGAGCTTCTTCTTGTCCTGACTTTTGGCTTTTCCACCTCTTCAACCCTTACATTTTACTTTGAAGGATTTCAACTTTTTCTCATTATTTCCAACAATTCAGCCCATTCCTCAACCATTTTAAGAGTTCTTATTTTTTATTTATATGTAACTTTTATAGATTTTCTAACAATGTTTAACGCTTATCTTTAACAATCCAGGCATTTCTGAGCCTCTTCATTCAGCCTCCTGCTTACAAGTTCTACTTTTACTCTTGAGATATTGCTTCATCTCTGTTAATATATGCTTAACAATGTTTTCAAGCTGTCAGTGTATTATATATATTTATATATCTGAGAGAGCTAGGCTTCAATGTTTTTTCATGCTTATCTTCTATTCTTCTCTCCTTTCCTGTCCTTCTCTCCCCTCCTTATCCTCTTCTCTATTCTCCTTCTCATCTCCTCTCGTCTCCTTTCTTCTCCTCTCCTCTATTCTCTCATTCATGTATCTATTCTCCTCTCCTCTCCTTTCCTCTTCTTCTCCTCTCCGCTATTCTCCTCTCCTAATCTCCTCTACTCTCCTCTCCTCTTCTCTATTCTTCTTCTCATCTCCCTTGTCTCCTTTCTTCTCCTCTCCTCTATTCTCTCATTCATGTCTCTGTTCTCCTCTCCTTTCCTCTTTCTATCAGTTTAATTTTTAGTTTTTATTTCTATCAGTTTAATTTCCAACCATTTCATACAAAATCAGCCTCCTTCTTCCGAGTACTACTTTTTAATCTATTATTGCTTCAGCTATTTTAGCACTGGTGCAAGTTATACACTTCAGCTTTAGCGTCAGCCTTTTCAGTATTACTTTAGCTGTTTCTTCAGCTAATTCAGCTTTGTTTTAACAATTTCTTCAGCTCATTCAGCATTGCTTCAGCAATTTCATTCAGCTGCTTTCAGCATTCACCCGCATTTCCTGCTGGAAATGCTTGCTTTTTCTAGTTAGTTATTTAGTTTTCTCCCTCTTGTTTTGTAGACTGTGTAGCGACCATACGTTTTTTTAAAAGGTGCTGTATAAATTAAAGTCATTATTGTTATTATTATTATCATTATTATGTAAAATAGAATAGACAGGGGCACTGTGTGGTGCAGTGGGTAGAACAGGCAGAAGCTACAGTCCTCACTGCAGTCGGCCCCGGTTCGAAACCCGCATTGGGCGGCCCTGTACTGCATGTCATTCCCCCTCTCTCTGTCTCTCCATTTCCTGTCTCTTTCATACTGTGCTGCTGAATAAAGGCAAAAATGCCCAAAAAATACTTAAAAAATAAATAAATAAATAATGGAATAAACTTTACTGTCATTGCACAAAGTGTACAACGAAATTTACTGTGCCATGCCTGACTATATAGCACTCTGGCAGGACAGTAAGGAATGATGAGGTCCTTCAGATAAGCAGAAAGATTTTGATTGAATTCTGTTCTATTACCTACGGGAAGCCAATGGAGAGAGCTTAAAATGGGAGAGATGTGTTCTCTCTAACTTTCTTTACTGAAAAGATTGTAAATATCAGAACAAGGATCAGCAGTAGTGGACCACAGATCACAGTCCTTACGGAAGCACCTCCCAGACTTGGTGCATACTTGAACAGCTTCTCTCCCATCGACCTGTCACACTTAACTTCTGCAATCACCTCCTCCAAATCAGCCACATGTCTGCTTGACCCAATCCCAACAAGACTGCTCAAGGATGTCTTCCCCTTAGATAATGCTGCTATACTGAACCAGAACAACCTTTCCTTACTCACAGGCTATGTGCCACAGGCCTTTAAGGTGGCTGTCATTAATCCTCTACTTAAAAAACCCTCTCTTGATCCAGATGTATTAGCCAACTATAGGCCTATATCCAACCTTCCCTACGTCTCTAAGATCCTTGAGAAGGTTGTCCTAGTGCAGCTACATGAACATCTGCACAATAACAAGTTTTTTGGAGCTTTCCAATCTGGATTTAGGGAACACCATAGCACTGAGACAGCACTGGTCAAGGTCTCCAACAATCTTCTTATAGCTTCTGACAGAGGTCTTGTCTCTGTACTTGTACTTCTGGACCTCAGTGCTGCATTTGATACCATCAATCACAGCATTTTGCTGCAGAGACTAGAACATGACATTGGGATTAAAGGATCTGCTCTAAAATGGTTTGACTCATATTTATCTGACAGGTTTCAGTTCGTTAATGTTAATAATGACCATTCAGAATACAGCAGAGTTACATGTGGTGTGCCACAGGGTTCAGTTTTAGGGCCAGTTCTCTTCACTCTTTACATGCTTCCATTAGGGGATTTAATCTGGAAGCACTCCATCAATTTCCATTGTTATGCTGATGATACTCAACTCTACTTATCGATAGAGCCAGATGAAGAAGCCGCCTCATCAGTCTGCAAGATTGCTTGAAAGACATCAAATCCTGGGTGATTGGATTCTCCAATCAGATTGCTACTCTGGATGGCATCACCCTGGTCTCCGGTCCAACAGCGAGGAACCTTGGAGTCATTTTTGACCAGGATCTTTCCTTCAGCTCTCACATAAAGCATGTGACTAGGACTGCCTTCTTTCACCTGCACAGCATCACTCTCTCAGAGTGATGCTGAGAAACTGGTCCACACATTTATTACTTCTAGGCTAGACTACTGTAACTCTCTCTTGTCAGGATGTACAAAAAACTCTCTAAAGAGTCTCCAGCTGGTTCAGAATGCTGAAGCGAGGGTACTGACAAGTGTTAGTAAGAGAGAGCACATCTCTCCCATTCTGGCTTCTCTCCATTGGCTTCCTGTAGGATATAGAATAGACTTCAAGATCCTTCTACTTACTTACAAGGCTCTTAATGACAAAGCTCCATCTTATCTGAAAGACCTCATTATTCCATACTGTCCCACCAGAGCACTTCGCTCCCAGAATGCAGGTCTGTTAGTGACTCCCAGTATCTCTAAAAACAGACTGGGAGGTAGAGCCTTCAGTTACTGGGCTCCTCTATTATGGAACCAGCTCTCTCCATGGGTCAGGGAGGCAGACACTCTTTCTACATTTAAGTCCAGGCTTAAGACCTTCCTCGATGATAGAGCTTTTAGTTAGGGCTGGCTCAGGTAGTCCTGATCCATTTTATAGCTACACTGCTATAGTCTTAAACTGCTGGAACACATCAGGTTACACAGAGCCCTGCTCTTCCTCTCCTCTCCTCTCCTCTCCTCTCCCCTCACACATTTTGAACTGTCATTATTTGTTGCACTTTGTAGTCTGGCCTTGGTGTCTCGCACTCTCTCTGTATTGCCACAGATCTCTTCAGAGCTCCATCCCCCTGCACCAACAAACCAACCGTCGCCTCCATCACCTCCTTTCTCCTGCTGTTAAACCGGTCTGCACTCCCTGCTCATGACCCAGTCTGCTGTCCAGTAGTCCCATTAAGCTGGCCTTCCCTCCCTGCCCACCAGAAGCTTCCTCCATCATTTTTCGTTAAAGCTGGGGTTGGTAATCCTGTTCAGAAACACTTTTTGTTATACTGGGTGAAATGGTCCTTCTACCTTCTGAGTAATCAATACATTATGTATTCAGAAAAAGGAATGAAAATAATCAGTCCTCTGTGGCAGCTGCAGGACTGACAAAACTCCGACCAATCCACGCTCTTCGCACTGAAGAGCAAAAACCAATCAGATGCCTTCATGTCTAGTTCTGTATCCGCCCCCCTCGATCCCTGCCTCCTACGCGTGTGCACAGTCTTCACGTGTCGCTGTTGCCGGAAGAAATCAGTGTACAGAGTTACAGCAGAACGGATTTCATGCTCATTTATGAGCAGTGGCTGAGAAAATGCAGCCCCAGTTACTACTTCCAGCGTTACTTGTAACGGCTCGCCCCGAGAAAAAGACAAGGAAGAGAAAGCCGGAGGCTGAAAAGGCTGCTAACAAAAAGGCTCTGGATAAATCCAGAGGTCAAACCAGAATAAACATCAGTGCTGCTTATGTGGAGACAACTGAGGGATTTGAAGGGCCTGAAAAGTGATGCTGAGGTTGCTCTCTTTCTGTTGGACAGGTAATTATATGCTTTGCTTCAGGGAGGATTTGTTATTTTTATGAAATGTGTAACTTTTGCTAACGTAGCTACTTTTGTAGCTTGTATAATGCTAATATTAGCTTCTCTGTGGGTTTAAAACGGGTTGGTGACGCTAGTATTGAATAGATTATAGTATATATATATATATAGTACTCCTCCTGCCGCTTCTCATTTTCGTGCGGTGCGTGGGAGGGGGAGGAGGGGGGTGGAACTCAGTGGAGGTGCAATTTTCAAATCTTGCTATCTCTTTTGCAAGCTCTCCAGGATTACCAACCCCAGCTTTAACTGACTGATTCCATTTCCATGTTTTCCATATTCCATGTTGTAAATTGTTTTCTTGTCTGTCTACAACATCTGTTGCACGTCTGCCCGTCCTGGGTGAGGGATCCCTCCTCTGTTGCTCACCCTGAGGTTTTTCCATTTTTCCCTGTTAAAAGGGTTTTCTTGGGAGTTTTTCCTCAGTTGATGTGAGGGTCTAAGGGCAGAGGATGTTGTCATAATGCTGTGTAAAGCCCTTTGAGACAAACTGTTTGTAAAAACGGGCTACACAAATAAAATTGCCTTGCCTTGCCTTTTACTAACTCCTGTCAGTACCCTCGCTGCAGCGTTCTAGACCAACTGATACATGTCCAAAGAAACTGAAACTCTCACTATTGCTTTTCATTGGTTTGATGTGGGTAAATTTGTGACATAAAGATGGAAAAAGTTTAGTTTTAATGGGTTTTGATTTCAGGCTGTATGACAAATAATCTGGATATTTCAAAGGGGTATGATGATTTTATAGGTACTGTACATTTAAATGCATGACTTAAAAAAGTAAAGAAACAGTACTATTGGAAAAATGAACATTTATAATCATACACCACTGCTATTAAATACAATATACTATTTTCAAAGAAATCACATTATTTGGATCAAATTAAAGGAAAAAAAAATAATTTCTAGAGATTCCTCCTCACTGACTTAATCAGTATATGAGTTCCCAACCTATATAAGAAAGTTTATCTGAATGTAATTATTAATATTTATAATTTTCTAACAGACAACTTTTTTTTTTTTTTTTTAATTTCCAAAATATAAAGAAAACTGTAAATCACTGTGCATAAGGGACTGAATGAATGAAAGGATACAGGAGGAATTGTACTAGGTCCAGAGACAGACCTCAAGTACTGCTGAACTCTAGCTTTACTGTTCTATTGTTTCCACTACAGATGCAGTTTGAATTCTGACCTTAGACGTCTCTGCCTTCTTAAATGCATACTGTGTACACCAGAGGTGGGTAGAGTAGCCAAAAATTGTACGCAAGTAAGAGTACTGTTACTTGAGAATAATATTACTTAAGTAAAAGTAAAAATATTCACTTGAATAAGAGTAAGAACGCACTTGGTGAAAAAACTACTCAAGTACCGAGTAACTGCTGAGTAACCTCTGATTTATTTGTTTACTAATGAGGGCATGAATGTGATCAAATACTCGAAAAAATTAAAAAGCAACTGAAATACATAAATTAATTCAGCCACAATAACTTACATATACTTGCATACAGAGATCTATGAACTGTCCATAAACTCTGTGTGTGTGTGTGTGTGTGTGTGTGTGTGTGTCACGCTTCGTGTCTGACGGTTCATGTGTCCACATCGACCATTACTTCCTGATCAGTGGACACCTCGGGCATCACCCCTCACACACCAGGGCTGACGTCAGCAGCCTATTCACAGCCACAACACATCTGCTACTCACTGCAATGTGTTTCCTCAAATTTGAGTTGGAGTGGCCTCCCTGTTTACCGCAGAGATTTTGTGTGCGTTCATGTGACTGCCTGGCTCTGTCTGATTGGTGAACTGGGTTAAACGTCGTTAGTGGCTACAGTTGATTGGTGAAACGCAGTCATGTGACAGAGCCTTTGTTGGAAGTATCTTCTTCAAAACCATGGATGTAATAGATCCATGGTCAAAACAAACAGATTGTGCATTTAATAGATAAAAATAAGTAGCGAGAGGAATGTAGCTCAATGTAACGGAGTAAAAGTACCGCTTCTTCTTCTCATATATACAAAAGTAAAAAGTATGCTGCATTAAAACTACTGACTAATGATTAATTAGTCTAGACTAATGACAAATACAATTTATCTAAAAAGTTACTCAAGTAAATGTAACGGAGTAAATGTAGTGCGTTACTACCCACCTCTGGTGTACACTCAGCAAACAGTTTTAAACAGTGTGGATATTCAGAAGTGATGAACCCTGTAAGCAGTGTAATTAATTTGAGCATGTCTTCAATGTACCATCTGAGGAGGCCATTACATTGGCTTTGTGCCTTACTGTCACTGCCATCATAATGGTGTTGTTCTTCACTTTAACCAGAAGAAGGCAGTAAAAGACAATGTATGGTTGCAGCCTATGTCCTGCTCAGGTTCATGTGAAGTTCTGAGTGAACCAGAAATGAGCCACTATATCAAGACGACCAAGAAAAAAATGTCATTAAAAACACTGACATTACAAATAAAACTGTAACCAACAATACAACCGTTCTACAAACATATCTGATTTGACTTTGATGATTAGGGACTACAGTTCAGCATCAACACTATTCTCCCCAGTCGACTGGTCACTGTGCTCTGGGATGTGGGCCTCAGTAACATCCTCTGCACGTGGATAAAGGACTTCCGAACTGATCACCCACAAACAGTCAGAATAGGACCTCACCTGTCCTCCAGCACCTGTGCACCCAAAGGCTGCATAATAAGTCCTCTCCTCTACACCATCTACACACATGACTGTGTTGCCACCCACCCTTCAAACACCATAATGAAGTTTGCCAATGGCACGACTGTGGTGGGAAAGATCTAGAACAACAAGGAGAGAGGCTAGTAGGGTGGTGAAATTAAAACAACTTGACCCTAAATATCAAAAAGACAAAAGAATCATTGTGGATTTCAGGTTGCACAGAGAAGACCCTCCCCCCTGCTCATCAACGGTGAGGAAGTGGAGAGGGTCTTTTAAGTTTCTGGGGACATGGATCACAGAGGATCTAAAATGGGATGTTGGACAACTGCCATAGTTAAAAAAGTGCACCAGCGGCATTATTTCTGAAGGACTTTGAAAAAGAACAACCTGTCGGCAGACCTGCTTAAGACCTGTTATCACTGCTCTATTGAGAGCATTTTAATTTACTGTATCACTGCACAGACAATGACAGAAAATCATTAAAATGAGTCATCAAAACAGCTGAAAAATCATCGGCCTTCCCCTTCCCTCTTTGGATGACATATTTCGGACTCGCTGCCTCCGCCGTGCAAACAGCATCCTGCAGGACAACACCCAACCATTGCATCACCTCTTCACCCTGCTCCCATCTGGCAGGCGCTTCTGGGCCTTCAAAGCCCGAACCTCCAGGCAGCAAAACAGCTTCATTCCTAGAGCCATCGCACAGAGCTGAGCAAGCAGCAAGGACTCTGTGCATAGAAGACTGTCACATAGACTGTGCAATATAATGGGGGCTGTGCAATGAGGGGGATGTGGGAGGCAGAAGGGGTTGGATTGTGCAATTCATTTATTTAGTTTCTACTCTTGTTGATGGTGTCTTATTTATTGTATGTGAATGTATGAGATGAAATTGATGAGATAATGATGATGGCAGTAAGGCTTCATATCGGTGTGTGTGTGTAAGGTATGTATGGAGGATTCTCTTTGTGGATCCCATCCCATTATCAGCCACGAAGAAATATGGCAATGAAATTGAGCTTGGTTTTTACTCGCTAGCATAGCAACAACTCAATGCTACTTTATAGCCTCATCAAATGTGCCATCTCCTCTGGTCTGTATCATTTTGTCCGGTGGACCAACCCGTCCACTGCCTCCCAAAGGTAAGGAGTTACACTATTTAGAAATAGCTTATCTTCCCACCAATGGCCCAATGGCCTCATTTGCTGTTGTAGGTCATACAGAGACATCAGCAGAAACAAGAGACATGCATATCCAGTTAAAAGTTCTTTGAGGTGGCTTTAAAATGTGTTGATGGTGAAATTCAGTAGTTTCCATAAATTATTTTTATTTCTTGAGAAATTGTGTTAGGCTCATTTTTTATGTTGTTATTGTATGATATGGTTAAAATTAACGGATATGTTAATATATGTTCAGAATGTAGACACTACACAAATAAGAAACTAACTGTACCCTCAAAAGAAGACCTACACTGCCCTAGTCTTAGATACAGCTTCATCACAGCACTAATACCCAACAGGCTGTTTAATTACAGTGATTATGTGTGTGACAGTGACATGAGTAGCATCTGTATGTCTGTAATCTGTCCTCAATACCTGCCTGAAGGAGCTGAGGTTTTATCATGTCCTGTGGCTTTCAAGGTCTGCATTTAGAGTGAAATTTTTAAGAATGCAGAAAAAATGATATCAGGACTAGACTACACCTATCATAATAATAACCATGGCTTACATTTATATAGCGCTTTTTTAATGAGCCTGATACCCAAAGCGCATCACAGAAACCATTATTCATTCATACCACATTCACACCTGGTAGTGGTAAGCTACGTCTGTAGCCACACCTGCCCTGGGCGAACTGGCAGAAGTGTGGCTGCTAATGTGCGCCAAACAGCCCCTCTGACCACCACCAAATATTGATAAGCATTCACACAAGGCAAGGTGGGTAAGGTCTTGCACAAGGACACTATGACAGCAAGCGGGATTCGAACCGCCAACCTTCTGCTTATTGGACAACTCTCCTGTCTACCTTCTGAGCCACTGCCGCCCCATACTTATGGTTGTATGCCTCCTCCACTTTGACTATGATGTTACATCCCTGTTTTACCTGCATAACATGCAGTTTTGCATCACTTCAGTGAATTAATCCTGTGGAAGGTGTGGACTGTGTGTCCTTGGAAGGCTTTGTTCTGTGAGGACCTCATGGACCCTGACAGTGCATGTGTAATTAGAGGGTCTATCCTATGGATAAGTGCCTGCTGAATCTAAGGCTAACCATGTACAGTTCCTGTGGCCGAGCAACCTGAAGAGCAGTGGAAATTCTCTGTAGACTTGTCCATCAAATTGACAAATGGTTTAAATTAAAAAACAAAATAATAGAAATAGATAGAAAAGAAAGATAGATAAGATAGAAAATGTTGTTACAATTAAAGTTACTCCATCATCTGCAATCTCTGCATAATAATCCAGTCAGATCGAAATGCATTTTAGGATAGGTTGGACCTCAAAGGATCCTACAAAATAAATCCTTTGAATTTGGGAAATGAAGCCTGCATTTGTCAGATGCTTTTAAAGGAGCATTAAAAATTGGATGGCCATGGTTTGTGCTGTTGTGATGTATTCAGTTTTCAGATATAAAGAACAGGCAGAGGACAAAGAGGCGGAACTGGAGAGTTTGGCAGAATCAAAGTCGTTTATTGGAGCTGATGTCAAAACCAGGAAGTCAGGTAGCACAGCAGAGGTACAGATGTTCAGCAGGCAGTCTCAGGAATCTCAGGAGCAACGGGTAATATATGGGGAAAACACTGAGGGAAAAACCAAAAGGCTGGAATACTGACTATAAGACAAGACGATCTGGCACAGAAGGGAATGAGAATGCAGCTAAAATACACAAGAGGGAGGGGAGACAACAAGACACCAGTAAAACACATTAGGGCGGATCACAAAATCACACAGGCAGGAAACTTGACAGGAACACAGGGATGACACCAGACTTCAAAATAAAACAGGAAGAGACAACAAGGAAAACAAACACTTGAACAGGTCAGAAACAAAACATTAACTGGGCTTGACATCAGATGCAGCCACCAAATAATGCAGCCCCTGAATTGAGATGCAGCATTTACTCTCTCCATTTTTTCTTCTATGTTATGTTCTTGTTATGTTTATATTTGGGTCCTCCCCTAAAACCAAACATACTACAAATTTTGGATTCTACAAATCACTGGACACATACCAGGATGAGGTTCTATCTATTCCCCAGGCCTGATGCTCAGCACCAGTGCCCCACATGTCTGTGTTACTGAGTCCTAATCTCCACACTCTGTATGACTGATTGATACTTGTGTAGTTTGCTAGCTGGTTTGCCACCATAGCTGAACCCCTCCGGCCAACCCCTGAACCCCTTCTGACCAAGAAATATGCCCCGTTTCAGTGGATTGAACAACACCAGGCAGCATTCAATGAAATCAAGTGCCTACTAACTACTGCACCAGTCTTGGGTTATCCACTTGGCCAGGGTGATATGATATTGGAACCTGATGCAAGTGACCTGGGCCTCGGCGCTATCCTCTTCCAAGTGCAGCAAGGCAGGGAATGTGTGCTGGCCTATGGCAGTTGTGCATTGTCTATAAATGAACAGAATTATTGCACTACAAGGCGGGAGCTGCTAGCCGTGGAGTTCATGTCACACTTCTGGCAGTACCTCCTGGAGCGGCCCTTTGTTGTTCATACAGACCACAGCAGTCTTCAGTCGTTAGCAAGGATGAAAGAGCCTGAAGGACAGCTCGCTAGGTGGCTCGAGAGATTAAGCGAGTACAGTTTGAGATGATCCACCGCCCTGGTCACCTGCACAGCAATGCAGACAGCCTCTCCAGGAGACCTTGCAACCAATCCTGTCTATGCAAGCTGCCTAGCCCCCCTTCCCATCCTGCAACTTTCAGTCATCAAGCCGTGCAGTGTGAATTGGACTCTGATGTCAACCAGGTGGTGGAGAGTCCAGTGGGGGTAGAGAGACACTCTGATTCTGCAGCAACGAGTCTAGTGGGGGTTGATGAAGCTCCACCTGCCCGCACTGCCACGCTCGGCTCCCACAGAGTCGGGCGTACTGTGTGCATACTGTGAGCAGTCCGCGGATGTTTGAGATTTCATAGTCATTTACATTTAAAATAGGTCGATGTGAAGACTTCCCGCTGAGGAGTCTATATTGCGTGTCACCAAGTACGCGTACGCGGAGTCCGCACGGTCGTAAAAATTGAGCTTTGCGCGGACTTGTGCGGCGGACGTCCCGTTTGGATTCGCACTGAGTCCGCCTCGAGTACGCGCGGACTAATGAGACTGAAACCAAACTGTTCTGTGGCTGGTCTTTAGACGAGCTACATCAGGCCCAAGAAGCTGACCCAGACATTGCCCCAGCCAGAACATGGATGGAGGTCAGCGGAGAGCACCCTCCATGGGTTCAGTTTCATCACATAGCCCAGCCACAAAAACATATTGGAGCCAGTGGAATCAGCTCTACATCCGGGATGGAATATTGGTTCGGCAGTGTTACTGCATCGACAACACCAAGGTTTACCCCCAAACTGTGCTGCCTCGTGTCTTCCAGTCTGACCAGAATCAGAATTAATTATTGTCATTGCACAGCAGTACAACGAGATTAAAAGCTAAACCTTTAAAGTGCAACCACATGGTAGACAAGACATTAAACAATAACAGTAAACAATAAACAACCAGCCTAATGTCATGAAGCAGATGCACGAGTAGAGGTGGGCTTAAGATGTCGCTTTGAAAATGTGCAATTTTACATCATCGAGTATTTATACTATAAAAAGGAGAGGTGCATGAAAGTCCTGATTTGCCGAATTCATGCCTCAGAAGCCAATCAGTGGGCAGGATTCAGTCACATGGTGATAACGTGATCTCTCACAAGTCTCGGCGGCAGCCATAACACAACATCATCTCACATGGAAGAAATATGACCCATTACTTTCAGCGTAGACACGTGTCATGGATGCACACAACCCAAGTCAACACTGTAGCAGTGCGCATTCGGTGCAATGCACTTGTTCTTTCGTGCATGTCCGCAGCGCACAGCTCCGCGGACCTGCTTCTCCCGTTGTGTCCAGGGACAGGTGTCCCCCCTCGGAACCGTGTGTCTCTCCGACTGTATCCCACAGAGTTCTGCCCCGTTTGAAAGATGATGGAAAGACATCACTTCCAAGATGTAGAATATGTATTATAGAAGAGAAACACACATTTCAGGACAGAACAGACATGTCCTGTGTTTTTCAGCCTCCTTTCATATTTAATAAAGGACGGACAATAGACTACCTGACAGTAATATTTTCAGCTGTCAGGATGTGCCACCTTGGTCTCAAAAAACCTAGGGAAAAACCCTGCAGTGTGCATGTATGAAGCACTTAACAACATTAAGAAATGGTAGTGTCATCTATTTGCTCATGCATGTATGCTGCACAATTTACCTCAGAGCAGAGAACCTGGATGTTTAGTCATTTAATGTATCCACACTTAAGTTTAACTGAGAGTCTCTTGAATGCTTAAGTTTATTGAAAATAAACAAGAGCTGTTGTTCCGAACTGCTGTGTCCATCTATAGATGTCCTGGTAAGCAAGTAGCTTACACGTGTTCCTTCTGAGTCCAAAATTTCATCTCCACTGTGATCTGCCAGGATGAGTGGTTTGTTACTTCCTAAGGCATCTTTTATTTTCCGATCATCCTGCTCAGTAAATCTTACAACCACTATTCTGCTGTTCACAAGCTTTCCACTCTGTAACTCTCCCAGGCTGACAGTCCTGGAATTCAGAAAAATTACATTCAGGGTCATTCATGATGATGGACATAGAGAAGTGCACATAAAACGTTTCTTTCTGTTGACAGGGGCATAGGATTTTTAAATGTAAATTAGCTTACCTTGTAAAGTATTTAAGTATTAAGTAGGGATTAGGCCCTGGGTGGAAGTGAGGGACTTGCTGAGCTAGCCGACCTGGAGAAGCGAAACTGTCTGCTTGAGGAAGGAGCAGGAGGGGGCCCCAAGGCAGCGACGTTAACACTTGCATCTGGTGCACCTTCAACCCTGTGTACTTCATAAATGGGACAGTGTGCTGAAGTGGCCATCCACTCTGGGGAACAGTGCCACATTGTTGTCACCAGTGAGATAGAGGCTGGTTACCTAAAGGACAGTAAAGTTTTCTTAAATCAGCAAAGTAATGTAAATTACTGTATCCGTAATACTCTAATAGACATAGTTACAGCACTACAATCAGCAGCCAGTTTATTAGGTTCATCTAGCTAAATCTAACATGATCCAACACAACAGTCTTGCCATAAATCATGACTGGTTAAAATGTAAAAGTCATAGTGTCTATTTTTTTAAACAGTTTTAGACTAGCATTGCTTTAACCATATGATCATTTTGATAATGATGGTGGTGATAATTGTTAGGGAAGAATTTCACTTCTCCGTATAGTTTGTGTAGTTAAAGGTCAATCCCTCTTCATTTATGAAAGAAAGTTGAAATTAGATGTTTTCTTTTAGATATATTGCTAGAGACAGTTTATCTGACCTGTACTCTCTCCTAGGGACATGCCAAGGCCATGTTCATTCCTGGCACCTTCGCTGGTTAACACTCTGAGTGAGAGAGAGACTGTTGTTGTTCTCGCGTCACCTAGATGGTGTGAGTCTTTATCTTAATGTTTATGCCCAATAACCAATGGAATGTTAGCACATCTCCCTTTGTGGGCTCGGTCCACCTTCCTAGTATATGAATCTGAACTTTGCAGCTTGGCCCTCAGAATTGAGGTGACATCACGCACTCATATTGTGTCGGTGACTCTTTTGTTCTCCTTGATCAAGTCTATTAAACTTCTTCAGTATAAGACATCCAAGACTCAAGTGCTTCTTCTTCCTGCATCACCACAGAATTTCTCCCTAACAATAATGAACTGTATTTGTAACCCACACCCCAAAACACCCCTGTACATCTCTGGACAACTCATCACAATCACGGACTCCTACAAATCCTGGGCACTCACATCACACTCAACACACTCAAATGGGACAATAACACCAGTCACATAATCAAAAAGGTCAACCAAAGATTATTCCACCTCAGGCAGCTCAAGAAATAAGTAAAATGAAACCTCCTCCAATTCTACACAGCTATCCTTGAAAGTATCCTCACATCATCCATCACAGTTTGGTACTGTAGCCTGGACAGTCATTCACAAAAAGCATCAAAAATTACAGGCACCCCCCTCCCATCACTTGACTCACTTTACCATAAACGCACAGTAACAAGAGCACAAAAGACAATTTTGGACCCATCACACCCAGCTAACCACCTGTCCCAACTGTTGCCCTCTGGCAGGCACTATAGGTCCATATCAACAAAAACAACCCGGTTCAAAAACAGCTTTTTTGCCACTGTTATCAGGTCACTGAATTCCACCCACTGCTAAAACAACCTCTGTCCAGGTTGAATGTACTGTTTGTGTGTAATGTTTGATGTATTGTCTGTTTCTATGCTACACAGAAGTCATTGAATCCAGTCTCACTGATATAAAGAGGGTGCACAAAATACTAGCAACGCCTATCAGTACTACACAATACAGTTCATCAGCACCATTAACTGCAACTTCAAAAATGACCATATCAACAGCTTTGTAAAACACAAGTCTGTTTGCTCCCATGCCTTTTCCCTGTTCACTTCTCTTAAACAGTGTCAACTCAAACTGAACATAATAACCTAGCAGGACTGTCACATTAGACCAAATTAGCTTTATCTTGATGGACCTGACAAACTCGGTTATCCCATAACTTTACATAACTCCAACAGATCAGTAACTTATGTGCTTGCAAACTAGCTGTCTTTAGAGTTCAGCCTATGTCGCACATTAGGTTAATGTAATACTTAGGGATGATCCTTGGTCTGAAAAGTTTGAGAAACACTGCTATTCATCCAACAAACAACAGCTGAATGAGTTTTCTTCAGATCCATGAAACTTACAGAGGTGTAAAAAAAGCACAAACTAAAATTCTCTCCCCCTCACACACACACACACACACACACACACACACACACTAACTCACTCACTCACTCAGTCACACACACACACACACAATGCAATGAATATGCATCATTCGGTGTCGAAAAGAGTCAAACCAAGAGTGAATCTGTTTCATCTTCTTTCTCAGATCCACATAGAGGCTAATCACCAACAGAGAGATTACATTCATCAAGAAATTTGTGATACTGTGGGGGCTCTGGGGTGTGTGTGTGTGTGTGTGTGTGTGTCACTCATCAGCAGGGAGGGGCAGCTCCAAGGAATTGACACAGGCGCTTTGTTGGCAACAAGTTTTGCCTGAGACAAAGAGATATGAGAAATTAAATCCCAGATCTGTGGAGATAAGGATTAGGTGTTCCTGACAACAGAAGGCAAGTCATGCCTCTGTAACAGATTAGACTAACAGAGAATTGACACCAGGCATTTTTAGAAAGCTCCAGTTGTAGAGGCTCCTTCCCAGGTGACTGTGTGGGGAGGCAGAAGCTTCTGAGGGATCCCAGAGGATGAATTAATTTGAAATCAGAGGCCAGATGATATCAAGTACATGCATGGAAAACACAGAGATATTCTCCCCAGTTCATGCATAGCATGCAGTAAACTACATCTACATTGAGTGGGCTTCATTCTTTACCTACTCAATTTATTCAATATTCCATATTTCATAGTAAATAAAGTAAATAACTGCCTGTGACACTCACACAACTATATATATATATATATATGTGTGTGTGTGTATGTCAAATTTATATATATATATATATATATATATATATATATATATATATATATATATGTTTTTACAATATTTTTACATTTAAAATGTTACAAATAATCAGGCCTATGGGGTAAATTGTAACATTTCTCTACTTGTGTTTGAGACTAAACCAGACATGGCTTGCAGCACTGGGCACCATAGCTGACACATGTAGCCTAACTAGTTTGTATCATATTTATAGATACAGACAGATATTTCATATTAAAACCGTAACTGGGCTCCGCTTCAGAAAAAAATATAATTTTGTGGGAATTTTTTACTACACTACATTTCAAGAGATTGATTATTGTGCTTATGACACCACTGCATATAGTTCTCTTACTCTGAAGTAATGAATGAATGTTCTATTATTTTTGAAATTTTGAAAAACTGTCACAGTCACACCTCCAATGTCAGTCAGTGTCCCATTTATACTACGTCATGAAGCAGAAGAGTCGAGACACCATGGTCTGATCTGAAGTCAGTGTTTTAAGCTTTAGAAATCTAGACATTTTTATTAAGTCTCAATGTTTGCTTAATTTACCATAACGAAACTTCATCATCAAAGGAATGGTTTTAAAGCCTATCTTTGAACCAACCCTTTATTGGAAATTCAGACTGATCTGGTAATGATCAATACACCTTTCTAACAGGTGTGAAGACTACCTTCATCATCACCGATGTTCTCTATCAGCATGCAATGAAATAAATTTAAACTCAGGTCGAGATGGGCTGCAAATGATTTAAGATGAGTTAAAACTGCTACAGTTTCACTTGAACCGGTCTTTTCATTCAAGTAGCTACGTTTGAACATCTGAATTAATTAATTCCTCCTCTGCTCTCAGATGATTTGTCTGTAAATGAGGGAGATAAAAAAAGAGGAAATGTCTAACTGCTAGAAATTCAATCGCTAATGCGTCCTGATCCCTTTCTGAGCTCTGAGAAGGATTTATGATTCATACATAAAGATGACATGATTATTGTTCCAGTTTTATAATCCGAGTTACACTAGGCTTTGTCCTCAAACTGTTACGTCAGGGCTCATGACTCCCCTCTCTCTTATTGCATACGACGAAAGCTGCTGGGAGCCGCTCTTTGCTCGGAGAGCCGCCGCATCTAGCCATGCCACAACTATTATTTCCCTTGTCAGCTGCGTGAAGCCTACTGACAGTGGCACCGCGCTGAAAGTTGCGGGGTGCGTCGGGCTGGAGGGCAAATTACGCGCCTCTCTCTCTTTACTCTTGTTTGCTTTCTTCATCCTGGGGCTGAGTGACTGTTTGTTGGTCCTCTATCTTTCTGTCGTGCCTCTTGAAGCTCTCACCACCTTCCACGATTACGTCCCAAATCAAAACGGACTTTTTAGCGCTCGCTTCTCGGACTCTCCAGAGGAAGAGAGTCGTCGTCGCGGTCCTGTGCATCGTCATGGTTTTGGCTCTCATAATCGCTATTCCCCTGCTGGTCCAGACCTCCAAGACGAATGCACACTACGAAATGATAGGAACCTGTCGGATGATCTGTGACCCGTATCACCCCAAACCGAGCGCCACGGCTCTTGAGGTCATGCAGGACCTGAGTGCCATACCTTCTCCAACCTTTGTTCATGGGACTAAAGGTGAGCCGGGTCGACCAGGGAAACCCGGGCCACGGGGACCACCAGGCGAACCTGGACCACCCGGTCCGAGAGGACCTCCAGGAGGCATTGGTAATTCGGGAAAGATAGGTTATTCAGGCGTAGTGGGCACTGCGCGGACCGAGACTGGCGCGGAGACGGGGTCTGTCATCGGTGGGGCGAAAATAGCGTTTTACGTGGGTTTGAAAAACCCCCACGAGGGATATGAAGTGTTGAGGTTCGACGACGTCGTCACAAACCTCGGGAATCACTACGACTCGACAACCGGCAAGTTCACGTGCCAGGTGTCTGGGATTTACTACTTCACCTACCATGTGCTGATGCGCGGAGGAGATGGTACCAGCATGTGGGCAGATTTATGTAAGAACGGTCAGGTAAATATTCCCGCTGTCTCAGTGGTGCTGTCTAATGTGTTGTAGTGGGTACACTGCTTTTTAGGTGGCTACACTGTTCGTACCTGTATCACATAGACTATAGTTAGATGGTTTTGTTGTAGTGGGTAAACTGAAATGTTAATGCATTTTCAGTGGGTATACTGCGTATACCCGCGTATCACATAGACTACACCACTGCGCTGTCTGTAACCATTACACATGAAAATATACTTACATTGATCATTCATTGAGATTGATGGCTCTTATGCATAGATGTAGTGCCGGAAGGCACTGGAACGATCGATCCGCGCCACTTTATTCTCCAAGTGATGGCATAAAATATCGGCAGTTCGCATCATCTGGTTCAAATGATGCGATACTGCATATGAACTCACTAAAGCGTCACTAAGCGTTCATCATACTAGAGAGTCAACCGAAAACCAGCTGAATCGCATCTATGAAGAGCGCCTGACGCTCTCGTAGCACTTCACCTATGTGTGTTAATTGGTACGGGAGCCGCACTTCTCTTTGGTTGGTCCAGGGTGGGTGGTGGATGGGGCAGAAACTGCTGGTTTGCAAGGTTTAAGTTCTCTCTCTTGATTTGCAGGTTCGAGCCAGCGCCATAGCACAGGATGCAGACCAGAACTATGACTATGCCAGCAACAGCGTTGTCCTGCATCTGGACTCCGGGGATGAGATTTATGTGAAGCTGGATGGTGGCAAGGCGCATGGCGGAAACAACAATAAATATAGCACGTTTTCTGGTTTCCTTTTGTACCCGGATTAATATGGAATGATGTCCAGCCTTAGCTGCCACGGGGAATAAACTCCAATTTAAACAAATGAATTAGGTTGGTTAGATGAGAGGAAGCTGCCTGCAGTTAAACTCTGTCTCATCTGAATCAGGTGATGACATCATCAGTTCACTCATTCCAGTCTTGCTCAGTTAAAACAGCTGATATCTCCAGAGTGACATATTCATGAACCCTCCTCAAATACTTGATTATGATTTAGAAATAATTGAAATAATAATTTCAGCTTCAGTTAGTTTGACACAGTTTTTTGAGAATCTGCAGCATGACCTGAACCTCCACAGGATGGAGTTACTGCCTGTGTTTGCAGTGTAGGTGTTGTTTCATGTGTGTTTTGTGGAGTTAAGGTCACTTAATATTGAACTGGACTGGGCTGTAAGGCTTTGATGACCACTCCTATAATCTACACATATGTATGCTGTTATGTATATATCTATTTAAAATGAAATGGAAATCAGTGAACCCATGTAGGCTCCAGTTAACTGTCTAGTGTTGTTAACATGTTTGTATATGTCCTGGTATTGAAAATATTGGTCAGTAATTTTAATAATTTCATAAGTTTCAACTGGTCCTGAATGCAGCTCTCTGTCAACACCAGAACCCCCTCCATCCACCACATTACTCCCATCCTGCAGCAGCTCCTCTGGCTTCTGGTCAAGTCCCATAGAAATTCAAAAACCTTCTGCTGACTTCCGCTGGCCATCCACAACCCTGCTCCTCCATATCTTTCTGATCTTCTCCATGTTTCCACTCCCTCTTGCACCCTTAGATCATCCTCCTCTATTCACTCGACTGTCTGCTCCGACTGTCTCACCACCATGGGGTGTGGAGCTTTCAGCCACTCCAGCCCTACAATTCAAGAATATACCCGTAATAAGGAATATCAGTTCACTTTTACAATTCAAGACCCACTCAGACCCACTCAAAACCCACCTGTTTAAGATTGCCTTTTCCCTTTGATTTGATTCAATTACACTGTCTAATTTTAACCAGTTTTTAATCTTGTGTACTTCTTGTGGTTTTTGTTTATTTTGCACTTTTTTTAATTCACTGCAAAGTGCCCTTGAGTGACAGAAAGGCACCTATGAAATAAAATGTATAATAATAATAATAATAATAATAATAAATATGTTTTCTAAGTTGGTGTTGGATTTTGTGGCTGTCAGTAAGAAGGATTTCAGCCTGGTTTTACAAAGACAGAATATGACACTCTTAGAGAGAAAAGTCAGATTGAGTCTAAATTATCTGTGGCACTGTTCTTGTCTGTCTTAATCTACACAGTGGCACAATGAATTCTAAATACATGAATAAAGAAAAGCATGAATGAATGAATAAATACACTCATTTGTTGTATCAAACTGGACCGGGCTGTAAGGCTTTGATGACTACTCCATAAACTGAGGAACTGCATGCAACAGCTTGCCCCCCCCCCCCCCCCCCTTTTTTCTTTTTTCTTTTTTTTTTTTGAAGGATTCGGGAGTTACAAGAGTGTGTGGTAAAACCACAAAAGCAACAAAAAGGATATTTTGATTTTTATCTATATTTTATGTTTCTACTCTCTTTGTTTTCTCCAATATAACATTAGTAAACCACAAAGTATCAGTCAATTTTATTTCTTCTAAATATTTTGTTCCAGTACTTGTGTCATTTGTCACTGTTATCATGGCAACAATGCTCTTAGATCTCCATCAGACTTGGGATAAGTTGTGTAAAAAAGAACACACAGGCAGGAACACAGAGGGACTCAGGAATGTAGATCACAAACAAAGGGCATGAAAGCAGGGCAATGACGGAGGAACTCAGGCATGAATCACAGAATATAACACAAACAATTTGACAGAGGACAATGGTAAATACAGGGGTTAAAAAGGAGAAATAAGGCACAGATGGAGAAATCAACACAGGTGAGGCACATTAGGTAATCAAACGGGCAGGAAACTTGACAGAAAGACAGGGGTAAGACACAGACTTCAAAATAAAACAGGAAGCAATAAGACAAAGACAGAAAACTGAACTGAAATCAGACAACCTTAACTGACTGGTCCTGACAGTGGGCCCTTTAAAAGACACTTGACACTGAATTAAAAGCTATTTAAACAGAGGTAAACAGTGAGCTGCTGTGGCAAAAGCCTCTGTCTCTGTCAGCAGCTGCCAGACTACCAGACAGACATGCATGTTTAGTGTTTCCCCGTCTCCGATCCATAAGCCACTCTTTTAAATGAAGGCAACAGGTTTTTATGGTGCTTCAATGGTGGATGAAACACTATTTCTTATCTTTCCACCTCTCTCATTTATCCTGCTTTCACAGGCCCCCCTGGCAGGTGCATTCTTTATGTTGTCTGATTGACACCTGAGATAGGGGTCTATCACAGATGCTACTTGTCTCTGCACCAGCACTAATAAAACAACAAGATGCTCTTTGTCACTCCTAGAAACAAACAAGAGAGCTGGACAGCCCTGCTGGCAAGTGCTGGGCGTCACAGGCTAACTTTTTCTGACAAGAGGCAAGGATTTAAAATAGGTTTGTTTCTCAGAGAGCAAACAGAGGACTGTGAGGCAAAATAGCACTCAAGAAAACTTTATAGACACAGCCACAAAGACCCAATATGCTCTAACAGGAGGGGAGTAAACTGCTGGAGTTTTTTTTTTTTTTTTTGACACTCTGAATTTATTCACTAAAGAAAAGGAGGCAACAGATACCCATCCAGTCTGTCCAGACGACTGACCTGACTGAACCACTGGCTAAAAGCAACCATCCTCCCCCTTTTGGAAAGCATGTTAATTTTTTGTCATCTTCCTTCAGGAAGGTGTGGGAGTGAGGCTAAACTGCCTGTGGCTTGATGAACTGCTGTGATGTAAAACCATTATGGAAGCAATCTGGAGGGAGATTAATGAAGGAAATGAATGCAAAGGGAGAAGGAGAGGTGCTATCCAGGATTTATTCACTTCCCCTCAGCTGTTCTATAAGGTTTGCTCACACTGGATTTTACAATGAGCACATTTTATGGCAAAATCACTTAATACCACTGCAATTTGTAATCATCATAGTCAAGTTCCACTTTGGGGAACTCCGTCATGGATTTGTTCGACTCACGAACACATAGTTGTGATGACAGTGCTGACCTGTGAGAGAACAGAATGATATACATACAACAGTGATATAAAGTGTCATCTGGATACATCTGATTCATCTTATTTATTCAGCACTCTCACATTTATACATGTGTTCTTAGTATTAATCTCGGTCTTGGTCAGGGATGGACTGAGGTATACCAAATGGCCAATCCACTCTTGGTCTTGGTGCATGTCCACGACAGTCCGTGCATTCTGCATACATACCAAAATTTTGTATGTAATGAGTACAGTAGAGAGACAGTATGTGCATGTACCTGTATATTCTGTGTACAATTCAGAGCTGCATTATCCATTTTGCCTGTATGTAACTGATAGTTGAGATCAGTGTAAAATAAGGCTGTAATTGCTGCCAGTCAGTGTTCAGTTGCGCCACACTAAATCAGAATCAGAGTCAGTATCTGAATTAATTTATCGATACCTGGAGGGAAATTCTTTTGATACAAGCTACTGAGATGCAAAAATGAAAAAGAATGAAAATGACGAGAACAAAGATATTAGTAAGTAAAATATTTTAACAACAGGGTTAGAATAGAATGGATGAAAAATAAAAATCATAATAAACCCCACCCTGATGTATAAAGACTTACCTGATAGCAGAAAATATAAGCGGTATTCCCATATTTTGCAACAGAACATGTTTTTTTTTACAATTTCAGTGCATGCAAAATAACCAGTGCAGGTGTGATGCTCACTGATGTGTGTCCACATTTGTGGAGTTTAATTATTTAAATGTATCCCAGAATTTAAAATGATTTCATTTTATTTCTGAGTCCAGGAAACACCCCAGAGGCAGGAGTTATAGGACATATCCACCTGAGTTTTCATATAGCTGTGATTACTTGCCTGTTTTCCAGGTTAGTATTGCCTCAAACAGGTATTACTGTCATTTTCTGTTGTATGTCGAGTGTGACGCTGTATATAGAATGTGTTAGTGGTGCTGCATTTAGCTACTGTGTAGTATGGCCAAAGTTAACGGCTAATGTTATGATCTCTGTGGGTCATATGTCTGTGTTTCATGTTATGTGTGCTCCATGATTGTTTTGGGTGAATACTGTCAATGAATATATAGCTGAAGATATAGCTGTGAGAACTGCAGAAGCAGCCACATCTTCCCGATTGTGACTTTTTTCTTATTTTACAGACAAATACAACTGTTAATGGGCATCTGTTGCCGGGACCTGTTACAGGTAACTGGGGGCTCGCCTGAGATCATTTCCATTGGCAGGATGGAAGCTGATCCAAAGATACCGATGCTGTTTTTTGCTGAGATGATTTAATAACAGTTGTTTTTTTAATTTTTCTGTTTGGGAGCTTTGTGACAAAAGATCCATGTGGGGATCAATAAAATCATTGTGATTCTGATATCACATGTTGAAGTTAAACAACATTATGACTGTGTGTAATGAAATTATACCACCCCCAAACTTTATTTTTATATTCCATCTTTAGTTGCTGCCGAGTTGGTTTGTGCCTGTTGAGTTACACCTGCTCAAACACATGTAGAATAAATGTTGATTTGGTGGAACACTCAAGATAAAACCTCATGTATGATCTCGATCAACAATCAGAGCTCACGTTCTTTTGCAGCTGCTACAGAATTGATGTTTTTCTTTTTTGGAATATGTACTCATTCAGCATTCAACTAACTGTTATCACTGACATGACTATTGTGTCCACAGGAGCCTGGATGTAGTGCAAAATCAGTTGCGAATCAGCCTCCTCTTGATCAGCCCTCAGATGAGATTTCAAGATCTGGATCTGATAACTTGACAGTGGTTGCTTCAGCAAACCCACCTGATAATACAACCACAGGCTCATCTTCTGGGCTGTGTTCTATCAGATGATTTTAGAGTAGCTGAGTGAGATCTGCTTTGTTCTCTTCCAGTGCCATGAAGCTCAACCTGTCTGCTGGGTGAGTCATTTACGATTTCTCTCTGTGCGCTGTTTACGTTTCATTCTTGTGCCTGTTTTGATGGATTCATCATGGAACCTGTCAAAGACTACATCAACCCTCTGGTACTTCTCTCCCATCTTCAACACTGTGTCAGCAAACTTGTTGACATAGTCACTGAATGTTGTTGTGTCGAGTGGCTTCCCAGGTGCCATTACAAGCACATGGCCATCAATAAGCAAGCAGCTGGGTTCCTGAAGGGGCACATCTGAGATTGACCGCCTAGTAACAAGTTGAGGAACATGTAGGCTGATGGGTATGCCGTCTATTGCTCTGTTTTCACTGATGTCATTCCCCCTTGTTTTGGATCTGAGAGCATATCATTTCGGATCTGCAATGCCACATGGACCATGTTCAGGAACATATCTTGATCCTCATGTTTGAATGTAGGAATGACTCTATGAATATGGGTGTTGTCTTTCACCATTGCTGATACTTGAATATGCCAGTATTTGTATGGAACCAAAACAGTACAAGATTCAATCTGAGGTTGATCATGCAGTAGTACAACAAGTCATATATGCTCTCAAGAGCTATTTGTTCCTTGAAGGTGTTCCTTTGGCTTAAAAATCTAGATGTTATATCTAACTGAGCCTGCTTAACTAGTGTAGAGTACTGGTCCCACAAATGTACAATATCTAGAATATCAGGTTGCTTTGCTGATTGTTCAAGCTCTTGGCAGATCCACTCAAACAGCATGTCCGTGCTCGGAAGTGACTCCATGAATTTGGTCCTACGTTCAAAGTCATGCGATATTTTCCATCTGCAGCTATAAGACCATTTACACAAGCAAGTCGCACTCTTAAGAATGAGTCATATGTTACTGCTTGAAGGATTCTGCTGCTGACATCCATTTCTTGTATGAGATGTAGTTTTTCTTTTTGATCTTGTTGGCAAAAGATACACTGCTTCCAATCTGCTCCATAGACTAACATTTTGACGAGTTGGTGGAGATGCAGACAAACTTTTTTTGGTACCTTTTTTAATTCTGCCTTCTGTTAATTTAAATTTCACATTTATTCATGTATTTTGCTTGCTGGTCCCTATGCCATAAGAATTGCGGCGGCAAGTTTCCTTTAAGTATGTCAGTAAGTCGATTGATTGCATCTCAGAAATTATCATGATGTAATTTGTAGTGTGTGGTTTTGGCGCCATCTGCTGGCGTACCTGGGTACCAGGTTAACCTTATGACTCTCTTTCCAGGTGCCGTGAGTAGGTGGCTGATTGCCAAGGCGGAGTCTGGGGCTGAGTGGCTACACCTGGTTCTGATCTCCCATCATCACTCCACCCTTCTTAAGCCTCCCCTGTTCAGTCCACCTCTGCCAGATCTTCATATGACTCAGCCGACCCACTCAGCCCAACCATTGACATTTGTAACTTGTTGTTTCCCGAGTGCTGTATCTCGTATCTCCGTTGTGGACGCCTTTAGTTGTTTTCCCCTTGTGGACACCTTCAGTTTATTAGATAGTTTTGATATTGCCCAGGTGGTAACCCTTAGTCGTTGTTTTGTATTTTGGAATAAACGTTTTTTGTTAAAACCTGCATCTGGATCTTCCCTGCCACACCAGCACGTAACAGGAAGATCTGGCCATGACGGATCCAGCAGGTTTCGATCCTCCCTCACCGAGCCGAGCCATTGATCATCAGGGAATCCTCCTCGGGCAGCAGGCGCAGAGGCTGCAAACCTTACAGGTGGATAACCAAAGCCTGGGCGCCCAAGTATTGGAGCTGAAGGCTCAGATTGAAGGACTTACGGCCCACGTCCTGGCCACTGCCCCGGCCGTACCACACACCCACCCTGGTCCGAGTGATGACTGCGAATACCGGGCAGTCGATCCCGAACCCTACGGTGGAGCTCTGGGGAATATGTTCGCCCTGAAGCCGGTCACCCTCTGCTCTGACAGGGTCAAGATTCTTTACATGGTGGGTCTGCTTCGGGACAGAGCCCTGGAGTGGGCGGAGTCCGAGGACACTGCATGGCCTCTGGGGGACAGAACTTTAAATGAGTTTATTGAGCAGTTTAAGAGTATCTTCGACCCCCCTAACAGTGCCGGTGACGCTACGCAGCGCCTCCTCCGTATCAAGCAGGGACCCAGGTCGGTAGCGGAGTTTGCGGTCCAGTTCCGCACCCTGGCAGCTGAGGCCGCCTGAGAGGGGCATTCATCAAGGCTCTCAACACTGAACTTAAGGACCAGTTAGCGGGTCGCGACGACCCACCTACTTTGGAAGCGCTCATCGCGCTGGCCATTAAGATGGACAACCGGCTACAGGAACGTCGCCAGGAAAAAGCGCTGGAGGCTCGCCAGTCTGCTCCTATCGACAGATCCCCTGGCCACGCTCTCGCACACCCTGTTCCTCGGTCCCTGCCTGCCCCGCCGCCAGCCCCATCGGACCCTCCACCAGAGCCTATGCAGCTGGGTAGGACACGCCTCACCCCAGACGAGAGAGAGCAGAGGATCAGGGAAGGCGTCTCTACTGCGGGGAGATAGGTCACCTTAGGGCAGCCTGCTCTCTTCATTTAGCTAATCAAGGGTCGACGGCAGGTAGTGGGTTAAGGGTGAGTACAGCCACATTATCTCCACTGTCCCATTTTACCCTGCCAATAACCCTGTCCCATGGTGCTTTTTCATCCTCAGCTTCTGCTTTGATCGACTCAGGCGCCGATGGCAATTTCATTGACTCTGAGTTCCTCTGTCAGTGTCAGTTCCCCTCCGTGCCTCTGGAAGAGGCCGTGCGTGCTACAGCTCTCAACGGCCGTCTCATCACCCGGGTAATCCGTGAGTCCGCTCCGCTCAAGGTGGTTGCGTCCGGCAATCACTGTGAGCGGATGTCTTTCCACATAATTCAGTCACCCGAGACCCCGCTTATTCTTGGTTTTCCCTGGCTCAAAGCTCATAACCCCCAAATAGACTGGCAAAGTCTGAAAATCCTCGGGTGGAGTACGCGCTGTCACGCCAACTGTCTTTGCGCGGCTGTGCCAGTAGCTTCCTCTGGTGCTCATAATCACGCTCAGCTGCCAAATTTGGACTCGGCCCCCGCGGAGTATCACGACCTCGTGGAGGTCTTCAGCAAAGACAGGGCGTTAGCGTTACCACCGCACAGACCCTACGATTGCGCCATCGACCTGCTACCAGGCGCCCCGCTACCAACTAGCTGGTTCTATAACCTGTCGGGTCCAGAGAGGGAGGCAATGGAAACTTATATCTGTGAGTCCCTAGCTTCTGGCATAATCCGCCCCTCCTCCTCTCCGGTTGGAGCGGGATCATTCTTCGCGGACAAAAAAGACGGTGGTCTGCGCCCCTGCATCGATTACAGGGGAATTAATGAAATAACCGCCCGGAATAGATACCCACTCCCCCTCATTAATTCGGCCTTCGAGTTGCTCCAGGGAGCCTGTGTCTTTTCCAAGCTCGACCTACGCAACACTTATCATCTGGTTCGTATTAGGGAGGGGGATGAGTGGAAGACTGCATGTAATACCCACCTCGGGCACTTCGAGTACCTGGTTATGCCATTCGGGCTGACAAACGCACCCGCTGTCTTCCAGGCTCTAGTGAACAATGTTCTCAGAGACTTCCTAAACCAGTTTGTCTTTGTATATCTAGATGATATCCTGATCTTCTCCCCATCACTCGAGGAACACGTCTCGCATGTTCGTCTGGTCCTGCAGTGGTTGTTAGAGAACTGCCTGTTTGTTAAGGCGGAGAAGTGTGAATTCCACACTAAGGCCGTAAGCTTCCTGGGTTTCATTATTGAACCAGATCACATCAAAGCAGATCCTGAGAAGGTGAGGGCAGTGGTAGATTGGCCATGGCCGGTAACCCGGCGGCAACTCCAACAGTTCCTGGGCTTTGCAAATTTTTATAGGAGGTTCATCAGGAACTATAGTCGCATTGCCATGCCCCTGACTCAGTTGACCTCCACCGCCAAAACATTTGAGTGGTCACCACAGGCCGAGTTAGCCTTCGGCGAGCTTAAAAGTCGCTTCTCCTCAGTGCCCATCCTCATCCAGCCTGACCCCTCTAGGCAATTTATTGTAGAAGTAGATGCCTCCGACGCCAGGGTGGGGGCCGTCCTTTCCCAGAGAGCAGAGGAGGATGGGAAGCTGCACCCATGTGCCTTCTTCTCCAGGCGCCTGTCCCCAGCTGTTACGTAATACGTACTGTGTGTAGGTATGAATGTAGGTGTATGGGGTGTGTGTGTGGGTGTGTGTGTGTGTGTGTGATGGATGTAGTGTGCTTGTCTTCTCTCCTCAGACACCCAGGAAGGTCGTCCGTTCCTGTGCTGGTCCAGGACTTCATACACTCCTCTCCTCCTGCTGCACTTCCCCCTGTTGTACTCACCTGTTGCCGATGACATGTCCCACCCCAAACAAAACTTATAAAAGCTCCCACCCTCACGTTCACTCGCTCTCTCTCCCTCTCACCGTGGTTGGTATTTGTTTGGTGAGTTCCACAGCACGCAGTTAGTCTCCTTTGTTAGTTATTCTTTTGGTTGTTTGTGAGTCCATGGCCTATGGGTAGCTAGACAGAGGCCTCTATACATCTTTTTCCACCACACGTAGGGAGTTCTCTGTTAGCACATCAGTCAGGCGGATGTTGTCCTTCATGTAATTTTTGGTCAGTGTGTTGGCCCGCTCAGTAGTGTAGTTAGGCAGGGTTTTGTTTTCTAGTTTTAGTTCCCTGCTTATGGCTTTAGTTAGTTATGTACTGTGTTTCTGTTTCTAGTTTGTTTTGTTTGGTTATTTTGGCAACATCCGTTCCCCCATAGGTCATGTGACATTTTTTTCTTTTGACAACTGTGATTTCTATTCGCTTTTGGAAAACCTTCAATATATGAGTTGAAAGCTCAAAACGTTACACTCGTGTCTGTCTCTTTTATTTACATCCAAGCTGCTTGAGGTCCTGAAAACTGATTTCCTGGGTGTGGGTTTATGTTACACCACTTGTTGACTTATGGCACCCTAGATGGTATTTTGGGGAGGGTTGTAACATAAAATGGGGGCACCTCTGGGATTTATCAAGCAGCTGGTGTAAGTAAATTGTTGGGAGCGAACTTGCTGTAGGTCTGTATAGACAGTGAAAGTGGGCATCATTCGTTTAGGGTACTTTGGTACGAGTCAGATGCCTAGTCCTGATTAGTCTTAATTAAAGATGGCTACTAGAGGTAAGGGTAAAGAGTTTAGTTTGGAAGCCTTTCTTGCTGACCCGTCAGCTGTAGTGTTAGATGACTGCCTCAAGGATGATTTATTGTGTATTGCAAGTCACTATGAGATCCCAGTCAGCAAGCGTGCTGTAAAACAGGAGATTAAGGCTGCTGTAGTAGACAGATTAGTGGAGCTGGGTGTTTTCACCAAGCCTGAGTCACCCCCTAAACAGATGGATAAAGGTGACCCTGACGCCCTGCCTGAAAAGGCAGAGGCTAGTGGAGAAGGTGCAGGCACCCTTAGGGAGGAGGAACAGGAGACCCCCCCACCATTATCTGAGGGTGAGGAGGGTGAGGAACTCTCCCAGACAGCCTCTGAGGCTGGTTCTGGTTCTCTGAGATCCGATGGGTCAACGAGAGCTAGGCTGAAAGTCCGGTTGGCCCGGATCCAGATGGAGAGAGAAGCTAAGGAGAGGCAAGCTGCACAGGATACTCTGAGGCTCGAATGGGAGCACAAACTAGCCCTGCGCAGGTTAGAATTGGAGTTTGAGGCAGAGACCAAGGTAAAGTTGCGCCGACTGGAGCTAGAGAATGCAGATGCCGTAGGGAAAGCAGCCTCCCCTTTCTCTGCACATGACATACGACGTCTTGTCAACCTTCCCCCTTTCAGGGAGACAGAGGTTGATGCCTATTTTGCTACATTTGAGCGTCTTGCTACAGCTCTTCAATGGCCAAGAGATGTTTGGTCCACAGTGATGTTAGGAAAGCTGTCTGGAAAAGCCCAAGATGTTGTGGCTTCCTTGTCACTTAAAGATAGCATGGACTATGACCTAGTCAAGGCCGCGGTGCTCCGTGCCTATGAATTGGTGCCAGAGGCATATAGGCAGCAGTTCAGGGAATATCGTAAAAGCCCCACTCAGACCTTTGTAGAATTCACAAGGGAGAAAGGAACCTTGTTTGACAAGTGGTGCTCAGCCAGTAAAGCCACTGATTACAACTCGCTCCATGAGCTAGTCTTATTGGAGGAGTTTAAGAAGCGTGCGCCTGAGCGCTGTGTTGTCTACCTGAATGAGCAGAAGGTCACTTGAACGAGGCTGCCATCTTTGCAGACGAGTTTACCCCTACACACAAAAGTGTATTTGTACCATCTCAAATAAAAGCTACAGATGCTGCCCAGGTAGCTCCGACTAAAACCACTACTCCAAAGCCACCCTCTGGGCCCACCAGAGAGGGGCGAGAGTGCTTTTACTGTCACAAAAAGGGGCACGTTATAGCTGACTGTTTCCTCGCCAAGAAGAAAATTACAAGCTCACCAAAGCCCACTGGCTTTGTTAAGTCTGTGTCCAGTCTGAGTGCTGGCAGAGAGACACTGGGGCATCACAGTCCTTTTTATTGGACGGAGTTTTGCCCTTGTCAGATGAGACTGCATGTGGCTCTAATGTCATCGTGCAAGGTATTGAAATTGGTTATGTTGGTGTTCCCCTGCACCAGGTGCAGATTAACACCAATCTGGTTTCGGGTGTATTTAAGGTAGCTGTGCGCTCTGCTTTACCAGTGCCAGGGATTGACCTTATCATGGGGAACGACATAGCGGGCGGTAAAGTCTATCCTGTGTTAGAGGTCCTCAAACGTCCAGAGTCGCCCGTTCCCTTAAATGAGGTAGAGGATGTCCCTGAAGCTTATCCTGCCTGTGTGCTCACACGTGCCCAAGCCCGAAAGTACGGAGAGCAGGTTGATCTGTCGGAGTCTATTTTAGCCGCACCCCTCACCAGTGATATTTTACCTCCTGAGTGCCTGGTTAAACCGGATAAAAACAAACCAGTCAGTGTGGACATGCCCTCCATAGGATTAGCGATCACTCGTGAACAGCTCATAGTAGCTCAGAAAGCTGATCCCTCACTCACCCATTGTTTCCAAGCTGCTGTCACTCCTGAAGCTGCTGAAACTAGACCAGTGGCCTATTATGTGGATGAAGGGCTTTTAATGAGAAAATGGTCCTCTCCTGTTTCGGCTGGCTTGGATTGGGGTGTAGTAAAACAAATGGTAGCGTCTGCTTTGTATCGCCAGCAGGTGTTGTTGCTGGCCCATGACAACCCCTGGGCTGGTCACCTGGGAATAGCCAAAACCTACAACTGGGTATTGCAACACTTTTTCTGGCCCAAGTTGAAGTCCACGGTGGTCCAGTATTGTAGGTCTTGTTTGCCAGGTTAGTGTAAAGCCTAATCAAGTCATTCCACCTGCCCCTTTGTATCCAATCCCAGTGGTAGGGGAACCTTTCAGCCAGGTCATCGCTGATTGTGTGGGGCCGTTGCCGCGGAGCAAGTCCGGTAACCAATATCTCCTGACCATTATGTGCGCCACCACTCGGTTCCCAGAGGTGATACCACTCCGTTCAATCACCACTAAAGCAATAGTCAAGGCTTTGACCAAGTTTTTTTCCACTTTCAGTTTCCATAAAACACTTCAAACTGACCAAGGATCTAATTTCCTCTCACGCATTTTCAAACAGGTGATGGCTGTGTTAGGTATTACGCACAAGGTTTCCTCAGCACACCATCCTCAATCATAAGGTGCCTTGGAACGCTGGCATCAGACCTTTAAGTCAGTGTTACGTAAATACTGTTTAGAGAGTGGAAACGACTGGGACGAAGGAGTCCCATTTGCTTTATTTGCTCTTAGGGAGTCAGTGCAAGAGTCCCTTGGCTTTAGCCCGGCCGAGTTAGTCTTTGGGCACACGGTGCAGGGGTCACTGCAGGTCCTTAAAGAGCAGTTGATTTCCTCAGACCCATCCGTTAGGTCTCCTAATGTGTTGGAGTATGTCAGCAAGTTTCGAGAGCGTCTGCATCAGGCCTGCGCTCTAGCGAAATATACTGTTGCGGAGAAGATAAGCGACACAGACTACGTCATTAGAACACCTGATCGTAGACGTCAGTCTAGAGTGTGTCATGTTAATATGCTGAAGCTGTATCACACCTGACCTAAGGCAGAGGAGAGTGTCTCGCCGGATTCTGTTGTCCCTGTGTCCACAGTGTACGCCTCAGGCACTGATGAGGATGGCCTAGAGCTCAGAAACACTTCACAGCAATGCGCTAGGCTATCCAACTCAGAGATGCTGGCGGATTTACAGTCTCACGTAGGACACCTGTGTGACGAGCAGTATAGGGATATTGTCCAACTGATAAGTGATTACCCCATGCTTTTTAGTGACACTCCGACCCAGACTACGGTGATCCAGCATGATATAGAGGTGAACAACTCAGCACCCATCCGTCAGCATCCCTATCGGGTCAATGCCACCAAACGTGCCATCATGAAGCAAGAAGTGAAATATTTGCTAGACAATAAGCTTGCCTGTAGAAGTTCTAGCCCCTGGAGTTCACCGTGCTTGTTGGTGCCCAAGCCCGATGGTACATCCAGGTTTTGCACCGACTTTCGGAAAGTAAACGCAGTTACAGTCCAGGTGACCAACGGGAGGACTGGCAGCCGCCAAGCTGGCTCTGCAGTACATGAATGCCCGGAGAGGGGGACCGCCGGCTGCTGCACGTTCTTCCAGTGTGACCCATAGATCGGCACCATCAGTACCTCACCCCAGACCGGCGAGGAGGGAGAGTAGCCAGGAGCTCCCAGGTAGCAGCATGGGCCCAAACCAGCGAGCAGTGGGTAAGGACATTGTTTGCTTTTACTGTCAGCAGCCAGGCCATAAAGCTTCTGTGTGTCCCATACGCAAAGCTAAGGTCATTGGTGCCTGCTATTCTCCCCGACCAGAAGTCAGCTCCACTGGGGGTGCCAAGTTGCAACGCTACAAAACTGTGACAATTAATGGACAGCAGGTTACTGCCCTGTTGGACAGTGGTAGCTTCCTGTCTCTGGTCAAGCGCAATCTGGCACCAGTGGGAGCAGTGGATTATAAACGACAGGAGAGCATATTATGTGTGCATGGGGATGAACAATGCTACCCAAAAGCTGATTTGACTGTTGTTATCAATGAACAGCCTTACTTGCTAACTGTGGGGGTGGTGGAGAACCTACCAGTGGATGCGGTACTTGGTTGGGACTTGCCGATCCTCTTGGATTTGATGCTCGAAGCAGAACAGACTGAGGGAATTGACTCGGGGAAAAATGGGGATGTCAGTGTGACTGTGGATGTTGCTTGCCCGGTGATTACCAGAGCGCAGGCACAAGCCGGTGTCCAACCACTCCCAGACCTTGACAGTAGTCTGTGTGAGGGTGGCACAAAGGGGCCAAGAAAATCCAAACGCCAGCGGCGTTTTGAGAAACAGCTCAAGCTGCCAGCACCTGAAAAGGGAAATGCATTATCTGACAACATGTGGGAAGCTCCTGAAAATATTTCTGTGTTACAAAGGGGGATGAAACGTTGAAACCACTGTTTGCTAAGGTGTTAGAGGGGCCAGAAGGGAAATGTTTGGGAAAAGAAAGATTTGTTGTTGATAACGATGTACTGTATGCTGTTAATGAGGAACACAAACGTCTTGTGGTACCTGCAGGTTGTAGGTCTCTCGTAATGCACCTAGCACATACATTTCCTTGGGCCGGGCACCTGGGTCATCACAAAACATATATTTGAGTCAGTGCACGTTTTTATTGGCCCTCCATGTACACAGACATACAAAAATATTGCAGCACGTGTCCAACTTGTCAGAAAACCTGCACTGCTAAAAGGTCGGATCGAGCTTTGCTGCAGCCCCTTCCTTTTGTCTCCACCCCTTTCCGCAGGATTGCCATGGACATTGTGGGGCCGCTGGTGAAAAGCAGTGGAGGCCACCAGTATATTCTGGTTGTGTGCGATTATGCCACCCGTTTCCCCAAGGCTTTTCCCCTTCGGACCATTACTGCTCCTGCTGTTCTGCGTGCCCTGGTGCAGTTGTTTTCCCGCGTTGGAATACCGGATGAAATCCTAATGGATCAGGGAACTAATTTCACCGCCAGGTTGATGCAGCTCTTCCACAAACAACTGAGAATCTCGGCGATCAACACCACGCCCTACCGTCCACAGACTGATGGTCTTGTGGAGAGGTTCAACCAGACGCTGAAGAGGATGCTGCAAAAGTTTGTGGATGACACAGGTAAGGACTGGGACCGCTGGTTACCATTTCTGCTCTTCGCTTACCGGGAAGTCCCACAGGCCTCCACAGGTTTTTCCCCCTTTGAGTTGCTCTATGGGTGGGACGTCCAGGGTCCCTTGGACCTGCTGAGGAAGGACTGGGAGCCACCTTCCACCTCCCAGAGCGACCAGAGCGTGGTGCAGTATGTCCTGGAGATGAGGAACTGACTTGAGGCCTATGAGGAGGAAGCAAAGGTCAACCTGCGGGAGGCTCAGAGGAGACAGAAAACCTGGTATGATCAGCAGGCACGCCATCGTGAGTTTCTCCCTGGCCAAAAGGTATTGTTGTTACTCCCTTCTTCCACCAACAAACTCTTAGCAAAATGGCAAGGCCCATACCTGGTTCTTCGCAAGATGGGGCCTGTTACATATGAGGTTCATCATCCTGAAAAGAAAAAATCAAAACAAACTTACCATGTGAACCTGCTGAAGGCGTGGAAGGAGCGTGCAGCTGAAGTTCCAGAGGGCTGTGCATCCAAGGTTCTGTTGGTGCAGCAAGTGACCCTGGAAGAAGAAATGGAGGCTGGACCTGAGGAGCTGAGAGAAGCTGCTGCGCCGGTGCTAATCCATCTGCCACCTGAGCAGGCCAGGCAGGTAATGAAAGTCTTCCAGGAGGCTCCTTCCTTATTTGGGGCGGCTCCAGGGAAAACCAACCTCGTTGAGCATGTCATCCGACTCAAAGATGGACAGCCCATCCGCCAACGGCCATATCGAGTCCCTCAACAGCTGGTGGGAAAGCTGCAGCAGGGGGTGGAGGAGATGTTGAGGCTGGGGGTCATCGAGCCCTCCAACTCAGAGTGGTGCAGTCCAGTGGTCATTGTCTTCAAAAAGGACAGCTCCTTGTGGATATGCATCGATTTCAGGAAGCTCAATTCCATCTCAGAGTTTGACGCCTACCCCATGCCAAGAATTGACGACCTGCTGGAGAAGATTGGGAATGCCAAATACATCAGCACTCTTGACCTGTGTAAGGGATACTGGCAGGTGCCACTACAAAAGTTGTCTCGCCTGTACACCGCGTTCCGGACACCTGCTGGGCTGTTCCAGTTTACGGTGATGCCCTTTGGCCTTTACGGAGCCCCAGCCACCTTTCAGAGGCTGATGGATCGAGTCCTCCAAGGCTGTGAAAACTGCAGCGCAGCTTATCTGGACGATGTGGTGATCTTCAGCAACACCTGGGAAGAGCATCTCCAGCATCTGTCCCTGGTCCTTGGGAAGATCCAACAGGCTGGGCTGACCCTGAACCCTGGCAAGTGTGAGTGGGCACGGCAGGAGACAAGGTACCTGGGATACCAACTGGGACGAGGAGAGGTCCGTCCACAAGTGGATAAGGTGGAAGCCATCCAGAACTGCCCTCGGCCCAGTACCAAGAAGGAAGTCCGGTCTTTCCTGGGGTTGGTTGGCTGGTATCGACGGTTTGTTCCCCAGTTTGCCACTATTGCAGCCCCTCTCACTGCTTTGACCTGCAAGGACCAGCAAAATCCGGTCACCTGGACTGACGAGTGTGAGGAAGCTTTCAACACGCTGAAAGCCCAGCTGTGTGCCTCTCCTGTCCTCAGATCTCCAGACTTCAGCCAAAGATTTTTGATTCAGGTGGATGCATCAGCAGTCGGCCTTGGGGCAGTCTTGGCACAAGGGGACCCTGGAGAGGAACGTCCCATCCTGTACCTGAGCCGGAAACTGCAACCTCGCGAAACCCGATATTCGACTGTGGAGAAAGAAGGTTTAGCCATTAAGTGGGCGCTAGAGAGCCTTCGGTACTACTTACTGGGACGAGAGTTCGATTTGGAGACTGACCATCAAGCACTCACCTGGATTAACTCCATGAAGGATCACAATAGTCGCCTGACTCGGTGGTACCTATCCCTCCAACCCTTCCGATTCACGATCTGGCATCGGTCAGGCCGAACCAATGTGGTTGCTGATTACCTGTCCAGGCTGGCACATTTCCAGCCTCCAGGAGGAGAGGGATGATGTGACGGGGCGCGCACGGGAGACAGCGCATCACGCTGGGACGCGCACACACGTATACTCACACACACATACACATGCCACACTTTCCTCTGCTTGTGTTGTCCCGGTAAATTATCATGCTAACATGCAACTTTTTCCCCCCTCCGTAGCTCTGCAGCGAGACCTTGGGTGCACACTTGGTCCCTGTGGTAATCCACATACATACATACATACACCTACCTTCACTTGCGTCCAACGCACCACATTGTCACCAGTCAAACTGGGACAAAGGATTTCCGGGCATTATATGCGGGTTTTTGGCGGGGTTTGGTCATGTGACCGGTGTTGTTTGAATAATTGTTGTTTGGTTAGTTAATTCTTGTTAAAATGCGGCCGTTGTGGGGTCAATGTTTCAGTGGGTACACTGTAAAAAATTATCCTGGTAATATCATGTTGTTTATACAAGCACAAACCATTGATTTGATTTGATTTTTTTGCTTGATTGGTTGATTGATCAGTGGGAGGAGTTTAACAATTTAAAAGCGGCTGGTTTGGGTTCCGCTGTTGGCTCCCTTTTCCTTTTGTCTTGTGGAGTGTGTGGCTGCAGGGGGCTAAGGTCGAGCTCCTCAGCTGTAGTTTTGCCTGGTGTCTACTTCGGGTGGTTCCCACTTGGGTGATTAAAATAAAACATTAAGAACGATAACTTTCTGACTATGCCATCATCCGTTCACATCACGAACTTATTTGAAGAACCCTGTGACACTATCCGCTCACTTGGATAGAAGACTGTATAGATAACATCGGTTTGGCTCGTTTTGTCAGTAAACTTGACCTTCTCAAAGGATACTGGCAAGTCCCATTGACCCCTCGTGCTTCCATCATCTCCGCATTTGTAACTCCTGATGATTTCCTACAATACACTGTTCTGGCTTTTGGTATGTGTAATGCTCCAGCTACCTTCCAAAGGCTGGTTAACACTGTGTTGTCTAATGTTCCAAATTGCAATGCCTACCTAGATGACCTGGTTGTGTATACCAATACTTGGGAAGAACATATCAGTGTCTTAAGATTGGTGTTTGACAGGCTTGCAACTGCTTCGTTGACAGTTAACCTTGCAAAATGTGAATTTGGTAAGGCAACAGTCACATATTTGGGGAAACAGGTTGGACAAGGTACAGTCCAAGCCCTTGAGGACAAGGTTAGGGCTATAGTTAATTTTCCTGTGCCCACAACCAAGCATGAGCTGCTTAGGTTCATAGGCATGGCTGGTTATTATCGCTCTTTTTGTAGGAATTTCAGTTCCATCATCGCCCCATTAACTAGCCTGCTCAGCTCAGCCCGACAGTTCAACTGGTCCACCGAGTGTCAACACGCTGTTGGGAACGCCAAAGCCCTGCTGTGTAATGCCCCGGTATTAGCCGCTCCAGACTTTTCGCTTCCATTCAAACTGGAGGTTGATGCGAGCACTCTGGGGGCTGGTGCGCTGTTAATTCAGGAGAGTACAGGGGGAATTGATCACCCCCTCTGTTTCTTTTCAAGGAAATTTAACAAGGCCCATCTAAATTACTCCACCATAGAGAAGGAAGCCCTTGCTTTATTGTGGGCACTCCAGCATTTTGACGTGTATGTAGGTTCTAGCTCTGTCCCTGTCTTGGTGTACACCGACCACAACCCCTTAGTATTCTTGGCGAGAATGTACAACCAGAACCAGCGTTTGATGCGCTGGGCTCTCGTGGTCCAGAACTATAACTTGGAAATAAAACATAAGAAGGGTGTAGATAATGTAATGGCCGATGCCTTATCACGAGCGTATTAGAGGCTGGAGGGTGTGTTAGGTGGGTTGATGACTACACTATAGGTGCGCAATGTAGTGTAGTTCAATAATATGCATGGTTATTGTGTTTCAGGTTTGTGTAAACCAACACGTTTGGCCAGTACATGTTTGTTTTTGTTGGTGGACGTGTTACGTAATACGTACTGTGTGTAGGTATGAATGTAGGTGTATGGGGTGTGTGTGTGTGTGTGTGTGTGATGGATGTAGTGTGCTTGTCTTCTCTCCTCAGACACCCAGGAAGGTCGTCCGTTCCTGTGCCGGTCCAGGACTTCATACACTCGTGTCCCATGTCCCACCCCAAACAAAACTTATAAAAGCTCCCACCCTCACGTTCACTCGCTCTCTCTCCCTCTCACCGTGGTTGGTATTTGTTTGGTGAGTTCCACAGCACACTGTTAGTCTCCTTTGTTAGTTATTCTTTTGGTTGTTTGTGAGTCCATGGCCTATGGGTAGCTAGACTGAGGCCTCTATACATCTTTTTCCACCACACGTAGGGAGTTCTCTGTTAGCACATCAGTCAGGCGGATGTTGTCCTTCATGTAATTTTTGGTCAGTGTGTTGGCCCACTCAGTAGTGTAGTTAGGCAGGGTTTTGTTTTCTAGTTTTAGTTCCCTGCTTATGGCTTTAGTTAGTTATGTACTGTGTTTTTGTTTCTAGTTTGTTTTGTTTGGTTATTTGGGCAACATCCGTTCCCCCATAGGTCATGTGACATTTTTTTCTTTTGACAACTGTGATTTCTATTCACTTTTGGAAAACCTTCAATATATGAGTTGAAAGCTCAAAATGTTACACTCGTGTCTGTCTCTTTTATTTACATCCAAGCTGCTTGAGGTCCTGAAAACTGATTTCTTGGGTGTGGGTTTATGTTACACCACTTGTTGACTTATGGTACCCTAGATGGTATTTTGGGGAGGGTTGTAACACCAGCAGAAAGAAATTACGACGTAGGCAACCGGGAGCTGCTGGCGGTGAAGTTGGCCTTGGAGGAATGGAGACACTGGCTGGAGGGAGCCGAGCAGCCGTTTCTGGTGTGGACTGACCACAAAAACCTGGCATACATTCCAGTAGCCGAAAGACTGAACTCTCGCCAGGCCCGATGGCAAATGTTTTTCACCAGGTTTAACTTTACCTTGTCTTATAGACCCCTCCTTGAACCGCCACCTTATCGTGGTGGAGGGGTTTGAGCACCTGAGTGATCCTAGGAGCTATGTTGTCCGGGGCTTAATGCCCCTGGTAGGGTCTCCCAAGGCAAACAGGTCCTAGGTGACAGGTCAGACCAAGAGCGGTTCCAAAGCCCCAAATGAAGAGTGACACATCGAGGCAGTTCACGTCGCCCGGAATGGCATTACCGGGGCCCCACCCTGGAGCCAGGCCTGGGGTTGGGGCTCGCAGGCGAGCGCCTGGTGGCCGGGTCTTTGCCCACGGGACCTGGCCGGGCTCAGCCCGAAGGAGCGACGTGGGCCCGCCCTCCCGTAGGCCCACCACCCGCGGGAGGGTTCAGATGGGGCCGGTGCTTTGTGGTTTGGGTGGCGGTCGTGGGCGGGGGCCCCGGCGACCCAATCCCTGGACAACGACTCTGGCTTTAGGGACATGGAATGTCACCTCACTGGGGGGGAAAGAGCCCGAGCTAGTGCGGGAGGCTGAGCGGTACCGGCTAGAGATAGTCGGGCTCGCCTCTACGCACAGTCTGGGCTCTGGAACCCAACTCCTTGAGAGAGGCTGGACTCTCTTCTACTCTGGAGTTGCCCATGGTGAGAGGCGGCGGGCTGGTGTGGGCTTGCTCATAGCCCCCCATCTCAGCCGCCATGTGTTGGAGTTCTCCCCGCTGAACGAGAGGGTCGTTTCCCTGCGCCTTCGGGTCGGGGATAGGTCTCTCACGGTCGTTTCGGCTTACGGGCCAAACGGCAGTGCTGAGTACCCGGCCTTCTTGGGGTCCCTGGAAGGGGTACTGGAAAGTGCCCCAACTGGGGACTCCATTGTTCTGCTGGGGGACTTCAACGCTCACGTGGGCAGCGACAGTGATACCTGGAGGGGCGTGATTGGGAGGAACGGCCTCCCCGATCTGAACCCGAGTGGTGTTCTGTTGTTGGACTTCTGTGCTAGTCACAGTTTGTCCATAACGAACACCATGTTCGAACATAAGGGTGTCCATAAGTGCACGTGGCACCAGGACACCCTAGGCCGGAGTTCAATGATCGACTTTGTAGTCGTATCATCTGATCTCCGGCCGTATGTCTTGGACACTCGGGTGAAGAGAGGGGCTGAGCTGTCAACTGATCACTACCTGGTGGTGAGTTGGATCCGGTGGCGAGGGAGGAAGCTGGACAGACTCGGCAGACCCAAACGTACTGTGAGGGTTTGTTGGGAACGTCTGGCAGAATCCTCTGTCATTGAGGTCTTCAATTCCCACCTCCGGGAGAGCTTTGACCAGATCCCGAGGGAGGCTGGAGACATTGAGTCTGAATGGACCATGTTCTCCGCCTCCATTGTTGACGCGGCTGTTCGGAGCTGTGGCCGCAAGGTCTCCGGTGCCTGTCGTGGCGGCAATCCCCGAACCCGGTGGTGGACACCGGAAGTAAGGGATGCCGTCAAGCTGAAGAAGGAGTCCTACCGAGCCTGGTTGGCTCGGGGGACCCCTGAGGCAGCTGATGGGTACCGACGGGCCAAGCGTGCGGCAGCCCGGTCAGTCGCGGAAGCAAAAACTCGGGTATGGGAAAAGTTCGGGGAGGCCATGGAGGAGGACTACGGATCGGCCTCGAAGAAATTCTGGCAAACCATCCGGCGCCTCAGGAAGGGGAAGCAGTGCTCTGCCAACACTGTTTACAGTGGAGGTGGGGAGCTGTTGACCTCGACTGGGGATATTGTCGGGCGGTGGAAGGAGTACTTCGAGGATCTCCTCAATCCCGCTGCCATGTCTTCCATGGAGGAAGCAGAGACAGAGGACTCAGAGGTTGATTCATTCATCACCCAAGCTGAGGTCACCGAGGTAGTTCGGAAGCTCCCCGGTGGCAAGGCAGCGGGGGTGGATGAGATCCGCCCTGAGTATCTCAAGTGTCTGGATGTTGTGGGGCTGTCTTGGCTGACACGCCTCTGCAACATCGCGTGGCAGTCGGGGACAGTGCCTCTGGACTGGCAGACCGGGGTGGTGGTCCCTCTTTTTAAAAAGGGGGACCGGAGGATGTGTTCCAACTACCGGGGGATCACACTCCTCAGCCTCCCGCGGAAAGTCTATTCCAGGGTGCTGGAGAGGAGAATTCGGCTGATAGTCGAACCTCAGATTCAGGAGGAACAATGCGGTTTTCGTCCTGGTCGTGGAACACTGGACCAGCTCTATACCCTCCACAGGGTGCTCGAGGGTTCGTGGGAGTTTGCCCAACCAGTCCACATGTGCTTTGTGGACTTGGAGAAGGCATTCGACCGTGTCCCCCGTGGCATTCTGTGGGAGGTGCTCCGAGAATATGGGGTCGGAGGCCCTCTGCTGAGGGCTGTAAGGTCTCTGTACGACCGGAGCAGGAGCTTGGTTCGCATTGCCGGCAGTAAGTCGGACTTGTTCCCAGTGCATGTTGGCCTCCGACAGGGCTGCCCTTTGTCACCGGTTCTGTTCATTATTTTTATGGACAGAATTTCTAGGCGCAGCCAGGGTCCGGAGGGGGTCCGGTTCGGGAGTCACCGGATTTCATCTCTGCTTTTTGCAGATGATGTTGTCTTGTTGGCTCCCTCGAGCCAGGACCTTCAGCATGCGCTGGGGCGGTTCGCAGCTGAGTGTGAAGCAGCTGGGATGAGAATCAGCACCTCCAAGTCTGAGGCCATGGTTCTCGACCGGAAAAAGGTGGTTTGCCCTCTCCAGGTCGGGGGAGAGTTCCTGCCTCAAGTGGAGGAGTTTAAGTATCTCGGGGTCCGGTTCACGAGTGGGGGAAGGATGGAGCGTGAGATCGACAGGCGGATCGGTGCAGCGGCCGCAGTAATGCGGTCGTTGTATTGGTCCGTCGTGGTGAAGAGAGAGCTGAGCCGAAAGGCAAAGCTCTCGATTTACCGGTCGATCTACGTTCCTACCCTCACCTATGGTCATGAACTCTGGGTCATGACCGAAAGAACGAGATCCCGGATACAAGCGGCCGAAATGAGTTTCCTCCGCAGGGTGGCGGGGCGCTCCCTTAGAGATAGGGTGAGAAGCTCTGTCACCCGGGAGGAGCTCGGAGTAGAGCCGCTGCTCCTCCACATCGAGAGGAGCCAGTTGAGGTGGCTCGGGCATCTGTACCGGATGCCCCCTGGGCGCCTCCCTCGGGAGGTGTTCCGGGCATGTCCCACCGGAAGGAGGCCCCGGGGAAGACCCAGGACACGCTGGAGTGACTATGTCACCCGGCTGGCCTGGGAACGCCTTGGGGTCCCTCCAGAAGAGCTGGAGGAAGTGTCTGGGGAGAGGGAAGTCTGGGGGTCCCTGCTCAGGCTGCTGCCCCCGCGACCCGGCCCCGGATAAGCGGAGGAAGATGGATGGATGGATGGATGGATTGTCTTATAGACCCGGAAGCCAGAACACCAAACCAGATGCTCTCTCCCACCAGTATGCCAGCCCGGACCATCCGCCCAAGCCAGAGACCATCATCCCAGCTGCTCGTGTCATAGCGGCTGTGCAATGGGAGATTGAGGCCAAGATCAGGGAGGCGCAGCGGACCGAACCTGACCCTGAGGATGGTCCTCCGAACCACTTGTTTGTCCCTTCTCCTGTCCACTCGCAGGTGCTCTTGTGGTCCCATGCATCCCGCTGGTCCTGTCGCCCTGGAGTGCGCCGGACGGTTGCACTGCTCAAGCAGCATTTCTGGTGGCCGTCTCTGGAGGAGGATGCCAGGAAGTTTGTCGCTGCCTGTTCCATTTGTTCCCATGCTAAGCAGTCGCACCGACCACCAGCAGGACAGCTCTGCCCCCTCCCAGTGCCTGGCCGCCCTTGGTCCCACATAGCGCTGGACTTTGTCACCGGTCTCCCTGTCTCTGGAGGTAACACTGTCATACTCACTTGTGGACAGGTTTTCCAAATCTGTGCATTTTGTCCCCCTGCCCAAGCTTCCCACAGCCTCAGAGACTGCTCAATTGCTAGTGAGCCACGTCTTCCGCCTCCATGGCATTCCGCTGGACATCATGTCAGATAGAGGGCCCGAGTTCATCTCCAGTGTGTGGAAGACCTTCTGTCAGGTGCTGGGAGCATCAGTAAGTCTTTCCTCTGGATATCACCCACAGACCAATGGGCAAACAGAACGGGCAAACCAACACCTGGAATCCACCCTGCGTTGTGTGGCGGCTGCAAACCCAGGGACCTGGAGTTCACATCTGCCATGGGTTGAGTATGCCCACAATTCACAGGTCAGTGCAGCCACAGGAATAACCCCTTTTGAGGCCTCGGTGGGCTACCTCCCTCCCCTGTTTCCCTCCCAGGAAGGGGAGCTGGCGGTTCCGTCGGTCCAGCTTCACCTCCGCCGCTGCCACCGGGTGTGGACTCAAACAAGGAGGGCCCTGCTGCGCACAACTGAGTGGAACCGCCAGCTTGCCAATCGCCACAGGACTCCAGCCCCCACCTACCAGGAAGGGCAGTCGGTCATGCTGTCCACCCGGAACATTCCCCTGAAGGCGGAGTCCCGGAAACTGTCACCCCACTTCATTGGCCCTTTCAAAATTGTCAATTAATTAATCCTGTCACAGTCAGATTGTCTCTCCCCTCCTCCATGAGGATTCATCCCGTTTTCCATGTGTCCCAAGTAAAACCACTCTCCAGTAGCCCCCTGCAGCCTCCCACTGCAGCCCCCCCTCCTCCCAGGCTCATCGACAACGCCCCAGCCTAAACCGTCTGCCGTCAGCTGGCTGTTCGTCGCCGGGGCCGTGGCCGTGGGTACCAAGTTAACCTTATGACTCTCTTTCCAGGTGCCGTGAGTAGGTGGCTGATTGCCAAGGCGGAGTCTGGGGCTGAGTGGCTACACCTGGTTCTGATCTCCCATCATCACTCCACCCTTCCTAAGCCTCCCCTGTTCATTCCACCTCTGCCAGATCTTCATATGACTCAGCTGACCCACTCAGCCCGACCATTGACATTTGTAACCTGTTGTTTCCCGAGTGCTGTATCTCGTATCTCCGTTGTGGACGCCTTTAGTTGTTTTCCCCTTGTGGACACCTTCAGTTTATTAGATAGTTTTGATATTGCCCAAGTGGTCACCCTTAGTTGTTGTTTTGTATATTGGAATAAACGTTTTTTTGTTAAAACCTGCATCTGGATCTTCCCTGCCACACCAGCACGTAACATAATTTCAACCGGAGTTGTCTTATAGTGTCAGCTGACTGGAGATCGTTCTTACTGCCTGTCATGAACTTTTGCTTATTATCTTCCTGGCATATGATGCATAACTGTGGCTTCGATGACATTAAGCTTTCTTGGGTATAGCCTATTGCTTCAGCCATGGTTACGGTCGCCAGTTGACTAATTCAGACCTCCAAGAAAGTGTGAGTACAAATATATAGTCTAACACATCAATATGTATTCATTTAGCTAGCTCATTGAGCCTGTAACATTAACTAGCCAATAAAGTTAGCTAATACCAGCAACTAGCTGGCTAACATTAGCTAGTAGGCTTCTTTTAGTGATCCAAAACTCTAAAATACACAGAATGCAATTATTTAAACTACATAAAACATGTGACATTATCAAAATATAAACTGGACATGACTTTAGCTGTTTCTGTCATGATCTGTGTCCTTTGTGTATTCCATGTTCTTGTCTTGTGTGATTACGTTCCTTGCGTCTTGTCTTTGCATCACGTCTTTTGTGTAGTTGTATAGTGTTCCTGTTTTATTTTGGAGTTCCTGCCCCATCTTCCTGTGTTCTTTCTCTGAACTGTGTCTCACCTGGGTTGATTGCACCACTTGTGTGTTCCTTTCTGTATTTAACCTCAGTCCCTTTGTCTTTGTCTGATCATCTGAGTTGTATCCCCATGCCATGCCCTGAGTTTCACTGTGTGATCCTCTGTGAGTGTTCCACCATACCCGCTTGTTTTCTGTCTGCATTTGGGTCCAATCCTCCACTTATTCTGACAGTTTCATGTGTCCAATCAGCCATTCTGAGTGTGTGAGAAAGGCAAATGGCAAAACAAAATACAAAGTAAGTAAAAGTAGCCAGATAATAACAATAATAATAGCTGAGCAATTATTCATAGTTAAAACATCTATTTTTGCAATATCTAAGCAGATTCTTCATATTGCATCTCACATCTGAATATGGCATCGGATTGCCCACTTACAAAAGCACATTTAGTTAATGTTTGTACCTTGTTTAGAAGGAAAGATGTACTGAAAAATAGATTTCAGCCTAGCGGTGGTGACCATGTTGGATTTCTCAATTTTGAGGCATTTTAAGACATTTTTTGATTTGGATTCAGGGCCCCTTAACACCCCTAGAAATGTTACATATTATAAATATTCACAAAATGCTTTCGGGGTTCAGATTTTGTGAAAATTGACCCTGTCTATTAAAACAACTGCAATCTGTTACTCAGTTTGTGTTTGTAATTCATTTTTGAGAAACATCTTCTCTGCTGCTTATATTGGCACTGGCCTGGCCTGGTCCTGTCTCTGGTGCTCATGTGCTTGTCGTGTATTGTCGGGTGGTGGAAGGAATACTTCGAGGATCTGCTCAATCCCACTGACACACCTTCTGAAGAGGAAACAGAGGCTGAAGATCCAGATGTTGATTCATCCATCACTCAAGCTGAAATCACTGAGGTAGTTTGGAAGCTCCTCAGTGGCAAGGCACCGGGGTGGATGAGATCTGCCCTGAGTACCTCAAGTGTCTGGATGTTATGGGGCTGTCTTGGCTGACATGCCTAGCTTGGCAGTTGGGGGCAGTGCCTCGGGACTGGCAGACCGGGGTGGTGGTCCCTCTATTCAAGAAGAGGGACTGGAGGGTGTGTTCCAACTATCTGGGAATCACACTCCTCAGCCTCCCTGGGAAAGTCTACAGGGTACCTGAGAGGACAATTCCAAAGATAGTCAAACCTCAGATTCAGGAGGAACAATGCAGTTTTTGTCCTAGTCGTGGAACACTGGTCTAGCTTTATAGCCTCCACAGGCTGCTTGAGGGTTCATGGGAGATTGCCCAACCAGTCCACATGTGTTTTGTGGACTTGGAAAAGGCTTGACTCTCATGACAGAGGTTATTGTGGTTATAGTGTTTGGACCTAAACATCTCAGGGACACATTTTCTAATGCTATTCTGGATGGCATCAACATGACCTGACCAACCTTCTTTCACCTGCACAGTATAGCTAAGATTAGGAATGTCCTCTCTCAGAGTCATGCTGAGAAACTGGTCCATGCATTTATCACTTCTAGGCTGGACTAATGTAACTCCCTCTTGTTAGGTTGTCCAAAAAAACTCTCTCAAGGGTCTCCAGCTGGTCCAGAATGCTGCAGCGAGGGTATTGACAGGGAGTTAGTAAGAGCGAGCACATCTCTCCCATTCTAGCTTCTCTCCATTGGCTTCCGGTAGAATAGACTTCAAAATCCTTCTGCTGACTTATAAGGTTCTTAACGACTTTCTTATCTGAGAGATATCATCATTCCATACTGTCCCGACAGAGAACTTTGCTCCCCGAATGCAGGTCTGTTAATGACTCCCAGTAGCTCTGGGTAGAGCCTTCAGTTACCGGGCTCCTCTACTGTGGAACTAGCTCTCTCCATGGGTCAGAGAGGCAAACACTCCCTCTACATTTATGTCCAGGCTTAAAACTTTAATCTACGACAGAGCTTTTAGTGAGGGCTGGCTCAGGTAACCCTGAGAGAGTCTGGTTCAGGGACTGCTTGATTTCATTTCTGCATGCATTGGGGTGGTTTGCAGCTGAGTGTGAAGTGGCTGGGATGAGAATCAGCACCTCCAAGTCCGAAGCCATGGTTCTTGATAGGAAAAAGGTGGTTTGCCCCCTCCAGGTCAGCTGTCTATTTACCAGTCAATCTACGTTCCTACCTTCACCTATGGTCATGAACTTTGATCATGACCGAAAGAACTAGATCTCGGATACAGGCAGCTGAAGTGAGTTTCCTCTGCAGGGTGGTGGGGTGCTCCCTAAGAGACAGTTGAGGAGCTCTACCACCTGGGAAGAGCTTGGAGTGGAGCCTCTGCTCCTCCACATTGAAAGTAGCCAGCTGAAGTGGCACGGGCATCTGTACCAGACACCTCCCTCAGGAGGTGTTCGCCGGCATGCCCCACTGGGAGGAGGTCTCGGGGAAGACCCAGGACACGCTGTCACTCGGCTGGCCTGGGAAAACCTTGGGCTCTTCCTGGAAGAGCTGGAGGAAGGGAGAAGGAAGTCTGAGCCCCCTGTTCAGACTGATACCCCTGCGACCTGGCCCCTGAGAAGCGGGAGAAAATGGATGGGTTTGTACCGTTGAGAGTTGAAAAGAGTTATTTTAAGCACAATCAAGCAGGCTGAATGAGCATGCTGAATTTGTGTCTTTGCCAATAAGTGTCCTCTTTTTTGGAAATCAAAATATGGTCACCCTACCGTTACATCCACCTGCCCGGGCCATGCGTCATCTGTTTCCTCGAGGTGCAGTAGCAAGCTTCCTCCTGTGAGTCCATCTTCAGTAGCAGCTGGTTTAAAGAGTTTGGGATGTTCTGAAGCAATTCTTTTTCCCAAAACTCTTTCTCACGAACCATTTTTCTTCTATTGTCACCACTCTCAAACTTCTTTGTCCCTGGCATTTTGCAGCTGTCAATCAGTCATAGAGGGTCACACCCCAAAACACACATTCTATTGGATCAATCACCAGCCACAAACATACATATAAAGTGACTGACAGAAAACCTGACAAGTCACAAAACAATGTGACTTTTTCAGCCCATCATGTCCCGAAATGATAGGCCCCTGAACTTGGTAAGCCCCTTGGCTTCAGCCCAGGTTAGCCTATGCATTAAAGCAGCATGTGTGTGGGATTTCATGAGGGACAGAGTGAACAGAAGTGGTCATACATGATGTTTTAGATAGACAGTAAACCTCTGAAGGCCCCTCAGCCTCCATTTCAGATTTTATTTTAATTATTTTTTAAATGAGGCATACATATTAATGAACATTTCAATGTAAATATGCATGGGATTGTAGCTGAAGCTAATTTCCATTGTCAGTCCTACTGGCAAGTTGACAGGCCCAACATCTTCCATGTTGTTGAGGAGTAAAATGATAACCCTAAGGTGTTAAAGTGCTACTAGCTTTAGTTGAAGTGCTTAGTGCTGATATTATTGCATACTGCCTTTTTTTCATTTGGTCTTAAAGTGTTTAATCTCTCACTTTCATTAAATGAATTACCTATTATCTGGAAATTGGCAAAAATCACTCCGCTCCATAAAGCAGGTGATGTTCTTGACTGTAATAATTACAGACCTATATCTATTATTTGTTCAATTCAAAAACTGGTCTATTCTCAACTGTCAGAATACCTCAAGATTAATAATATTCTATCACCCTCTCAGTCTGGCTTCTGATCCAATCACTCAAGAACTACCGCCTTGCTGAAAATAATGAATGATATTTTTACGGGTGCAGGTAATGGTGAATTTATTTGTGCAATATTCATTGACTTAACCAAAACTTTCGATTTTGTTGACCATTATTTGTTATTAGATAAGCTCCATAACATACGTCTCTCTAAAAATGCAATTTTGTGGTTTAGTGTCTTTCTCCATAATAAGAAACAATGTGTTGTATTAGATGGAAAATTTTCTGATTTGTTGATTCAGGAAAGAGGAGTGCCACAAGGTTCAACCCTAGGACCCCTTCATTTCTCTATATATGTTAATGACTTACCATCCATCTTCACTAATTTCTCTGTGCAACTGTATGCAGATTGCACCGTCATTTACATTTCAAAATCTGATTTAGGTGAAGTTCAAGCCACCCTTCAATCTGACTTCAATATTCTTGAAGATTGGCTCTTTTACGACACATTACTTCTCAATAAAAACAAATCTGTCACCATGATCTTTGGCACAAATTCCAAATTGAAATCCATTTCAGGCTCTCTTAACATATCCTGCAAAGAAGGCACACCTCTGCAGAAGGTCGATAAAATTAAATATCTTGGTGTATGGCTGGATCCAAAATTGTCATTCAAAATGCATATCGATCATACTGTACATAAAGTGAATTGTTGGATTAAAATGTTATATAGGTCCAGGAAATGTTTTACTTTAAGAAACTTGCAATTCAACTTATTCTTCCAACATGTACATATGTGTGTATATATATATATATATATATATATATATATATATATAATACTTGAATGTCTGTATCATACTCATCACTCATCACCCACTTAATGTACCAGTCTCTTCAGTTTCCGTCTCGACATACACGACAACAGATAGACTGGCTCCAACTTGTATTTAAATGTTTTTACTTCAACCACCCCCCTTATCTTAAACACTATTTTGTCCAACTTACCTCTAATTATCAAGGCAGACACTCCATTCATCCCTATTTTCAGTTCCACATATTAGTAAATCAACCGATAGAAAAGCATTTATGTTTAAAGGACCAAATGATTGGAACCACCTACCTGTGGGTATTAGGCAAGGCAAAACAAGGCAATTTTGTTTGTATAGCCTATTTTTACAAACAGTTTGTCTCAAAGGGCTTTACACAGCATTATGACAGCATCCTCTGCCCTTAGACCCTCACATTGACTGAGGAAAAACTCCCAAGAAAACCCTTTTAACAGGGAAAAATGGAGAAACCACAGGGTGAGCAACAGAGGAGGGATCCCTCACCCAGGACGGGCAGACGTGTAATAGATGTTGTATACAGACAAAAAAACAATTTACAACATGGAATATGGAAAACATGGAAATGGAATAAATCAGTTCACAAAAAATGATGAAGGAAGCTCCTGGTGGGCAGGGAGAGAAGGCCAGCTTAATGGGACTATTGGACGGCAGACTGGGTTGTGAACAGGGAGTGCAGACCGGTTTAACAGCAGGAGAAAGGAGGTGATGGAGGTGATGGAGGCGATGGAGGCAGCGGTTGGTTGGTGTAGGGGGATGGAGCTCTGAAGAGATCTGTGGAAATACAGAGAGAGTGCGAGATACCAAGGCCAGACTACAAAGAGCAACAAATAATGACAGGTCAAAATGTGTGAGGGGAGAGGAGAGGAGAGGACAGGAAGAGTAGGTCTCTATAGCAGCGTAGCTATAAAATGGATCAGGACTACCTGAGCCAGCCCTAACTAAAAGCTCTGTCGTAGAGGAAGGTCTTAAGCCTAGACTTAAATGTAGAAAGAGTGTCTGCCTCTCTGACCCATGGAGAGAGCTGGTTCCATAATAGAGGAGCCCGGTAACTGAAGGCTCTACCTCCCAGTCTGTTTTTAGAGATACTGGGGGTCACTAACAGACCTGCATTCTGGGAGCGAAGTGCTCTGGTAGGACAGTGTGGAATAATAATAATAATAATAATAATACATTTTATTTATAAAGCGCTTTTCAAAGTACTCAAAGTCGCTTTACAGAATTGACACAGCAATATTAGAAAACAACAATATTAGAAACACTTAGAAACATATAGGTACAATGCAGGGATTGATCAAACATAAGATGTCCAAAACAATCAGAACGGAGAGAAACATAGTTGGGTAAAGATTTGAGTGTAGTGGATGGACCAGACGGATCATAACAGTGTAGGTAGAGTTAGAGTGCTAGATGTTAAAAGCAGAGTGGAACAGGTGCGTTTTGAGAAGTGATTTGAAAGTCTTGCGGTCTGTGGTTTCTCGGATGTGTTTGGGAAGGAGTTCCAGAGGGTGGGGGCAGCAACAGAGAAAGCTCTATCTCCCCAAGTTCTGTGCTTGGTCTTGGGGACAGTGAGGAGAATGGCATCGGAAGAACGGAGGGTGCGGGAAGGGATGTACGGGTGGAGAAGGTCTGCGAGGTAGGAGGGGGCCTGGTTATGGAGTGTTTTATGGGTGAGGAGGAGGATTTTGAATTCAATTCGTTGTGTAATTGGGAGCCAGTGGAGGTTCTGGAGGACAGGTGTGATGTGGTCACGGGAGCGGGTGTGGGTGAGGAGGCGAGCAGCAGAGTTTTGGATGTACTGGAGTTTATTGAGGAGTTTGGCGGTTGTACCATATAGTATGCTGTTGCAGTAATCAAGGCGGGATGTAATGAAGGCGTGGATTAGAGTTTCAGCGGCCGAGAAAGAAAGTGAGGGGCGGAGGCGAGAGATGTTCTTTAGGTGGTGGAAGGCTGATTTAGTGATGTGTTTGATGTGTTGGTCGAAGGAGAGATTACTGTTAAAGATGACTCCAAGGTTGCGGCAGTGGGGGGAGGGTGACAGTGTTGAGTTGCCAATAGTGAGGTGGAAGTCTCTGGCTGTTTGGGTGAGGGAATTTGGACCAATTAGAATCATGTCTGATTTGTCGTAGTTGAGTTTGAGGAAGTTTGCTTGCATCCAGCATTCGATGTCTGTCAGACAGTTAGACAGGGTGGAATGAGTTGAGGGGGTGATGGATTTGGTGGTGATGTATAACTGGATGTCATCAGCGTAGCAGTGGAAGTGAAGATTATGGCGGCGGATGATTTGACCAAGGGGGAGGAGATACAGGATAAAGAGGAGAGGACCAAGCACAGAACCCTGGGGACGCCTTGGGACAGGGGGCAGTTGAGGAGGAGCAGTTGTTGATGGAGATGAATTGTTGTCTGCCAGAGAGATATGAGTGTATCCAGGTGAGGGCAGTGTCAGTGATGTTGAGGAGGGAGTTCAGCCGGAAGAGTAGGATGGAATGATTGATGGTGTCAAAGGCAGCGGTGAGGTCCAGGAGGATGAGGATGGAGATTTGTCCAGAGTCTGAGGAGAGGAGGAGGTCGTTTGTAATTTTGAGGAGGGCGGTTTCAGTACTGTGTTGTGAGCGGAATCCGGATTGAAATTCTTCGAAGAGGTCATTGTTGTTGAGGTGGGATTTTATAACATATAATGAGGTCTTGCAGATAAGATGGAGCTTTGTCATTAAGAGCCTTGTAAGTAAGTAGAAGGATCTTGAAGTCTATTCTATATCCTACAGGAAGCCAATGGAGAGAAGCTAGAATGGGAGAGATGTGCTCTCTCTTACTAACTCTTGTCAGTACCCTCGCTGTGGCATTCTGGACCAGCTGGAGACTCTTTAGAGAGTGTTTTGGACATCCTGACAAGAGAGAGTTACAGTAGTCTAGCCTAGAAGTAATAAATGCTTCTATCATCTAATGGGGCTTCTATCATCTGGCTCTATCGATAAGTAGAGCTGAGTATCATCAGCATAACAATGGAAATTGATGGAGTGCTTCCAGATTACCGTAAAATTCGGTGTATAAGTCGCACTTTTTTCCCCTTTTTTTTCATCTTAAAAGTTGGGTGCGGGTTATACACCGGTGCGACCTATACACCAGTGATCAGACCGCAGTCAGATAGCGGCTGACAACAGAATGCACCCAAGACGCATTGAGGACGTTTTTGTGATCTGATCGGCCAAACCGCACAAACACAAGTGTAAGCGGTAATGCGTCCTGTATCCGCATACAACTCCGCGGGCGGAATGGTGTTTCCCACCAGACTCGTTTGGGTCCCATTGTCTCTCAAAGAAAATAATATTGTTAACAGTGTTCCACCATCTCTCATCTCTGTCAGTCAGCCCTGCCTCCTGCTAGGGTTGGTCGCGCGTGCACACACATGTGCATGGACAGGTCGCGCCGGAACGCTAATAAACGCTAAATACGCTATATGGTGCTAAATGTACATGGATATGAAATATACATGGAATGAGTTGTGTAACATTTTTATTAGCAAATAGCAATAGAAAACCTTGTTTTCCCACTTTGAGACCCTGAAAAATAGGCTGCGACTTATATACCAGTGCGACTTATATTCCGAATTTTACGGTATATCCCCTAATGGAAGTATGTAAAGAGTGAAGAGAAGTGGCCCTAAAACTGAACCCTGTGGCACACCATATGTAACTCTGCTGTACTCCATTAACGAACTGAAACCTGTCAGATAAGTATGAGTCAAACCATTTTAGGGCAGATCCATTAATCCCAATTTCATGCTCTAGTCTCTGCAGCATGATGCTGTGATCGATGGTATCAAATGCAGCACTGAGGTCCAGAAGTACAAGTACAGAGACAAGACCTCTGTCAGAAGCTATAAGAAGATCGTTGGAGACTTTGACCAGTGTTGTTTCAGGGCTATGGTGTTCTCTAAATCCAGATCAGACAACTTCAAAAAGCTTGTTACTGTGCAGATGTTCATGTAGCTGCACTAGGACAACCTTCTCAAGAATCTTAGAGACATAGGGAAGGTTGGATATAGGCCTATAATTGGCTAATACATCTGGATCAAGAGAGGGTTTTTTAAGTAAAGGATTAATGACAGCCACCTTAAAGGCCTGTGGCACATAGCCTGTGACTAAGGAAAGGTTGATCTGGTTAAGTATAGCAGCGTTAACTAAGGGGAAGACATCCTTGAGCAGTCTTGTTGGGATTGGGTCAAGCAGACATGTAGCTGATTTGGAGGAGGTGATCAAGTCAGACAGGTCAATGGGGGAGAAGCTGTTCAAGTATGCACCAAGTCTGGGAGGTGCTTCCATAGGGGCTGTAATCTGTGGTCCACTACTGCCGCTCCTTGTTCTGATATCTACAATCTTTTCAGTAAAGAAAGTTAGGAAAAAGTTGCTGCTGAGAATCGGAGGGATGCATGGCTCAACAGCACTGTGGTTCTTAGTCAGCCTGGCCACAGTGTTAAAAAAGGAACCTGGGATTGTTTTTATTCTCTTCGATTAAAGATGAAAAGTATGTACTCCTGGTGCTGCGAAGTTCTTTTTTATATATTAATAAACTATCTTTCCAGGCTCGATGGTCTTCCTTGTGTTGGCTGGAATGTGTTTTCCTTTCCAGCTGTCTGGTCTTCTGCTTCAAGATGCGCAGGTTTGAATTGTACCAGGGAGCTATTCTCTTCTGGTTGATGACTTTGGTTCTCAGAGGGGCTACAGCATCAAGTGCTCCAAGGAGTGTTGCTGCAGTGCTGTCTACAAGATAATCTACCTGCGAGGGAGTAAAATCAGCATAGCTGCCCATCATATTACTATAAGGTGTGGCAGCAAGCTCTGCTGGAATGAACTCTTTAAATCTAGAAACAGCAGTGTCAGATAAACATCTACTGTAGTGGGATTTTTTCCCACGTAAAGTGTAATTTGTCAAAGTAAATTCAAAGGTTATTATAGAATGGTCAGAAAAGACCGGGTTCTGATGTAAAACTGTGATGTGATCCACTTCTATTCCATAAGCAAGCACCAGATCATGGATATACGGATACGAATACGAATTACTTTATTGATCCCCAAAGGGAAATTCATTTGTCTGAAGGGTGAGTGGGTTCATGCACCCTCTGGGAGAAGCCAATTGAATCTGAAGCGACTTGAATGCTGAGGCCAGGCAGTCATCATCGACATGAACAATGAAGTCACCCACTATAATGACTTTGTCTGAGTTCATTGCTTAAATTGACAGAAAGTCAGGGAATTCTTCTGAGAACTCAGAATAAGGTGTAGGAGGACGATACACCACAGCAAGTAGGAGTGGTTTCTCTGCTTTCCAGTCTGGGTGAGAGAAGTTGAGAGTAAGGCTTTCAAATGAGTTATATGACACATTAGTGTCGAGGGTTAATCAGCAGATTTGACTGATAGACTGCAGCCACTCCTCCTCCTCTACCAGTGTTACGAGGCACATGGTAGTTAATGTAGGAGGGGTAGATTCATTTAAACTGACATATTCATCCTGCTGCAACCAGGTTTCTGTGAGAGTCAATATGTCAATTTGGTGATTAGTGATCAAATCACTTACTAACAGAGACTCGGATGAGAGAGATGGAATATTTAGCAAACCTCTAGTTTTATTTGTTTGGTTTGCTGAAGTAGTGGTTTTGATTTTAACTTGGTTGCTATAATTGACTCCTCCAGCTTTGGGTTTAGGCTTATACAGCCTCGAGGCAGACACAGTTTCTATGAGGCATAAGTAGGGTTGGGTGGGTGACAGCACAAAGGAACCTGCAGAGGGGCGTATAAGACTGCGGCTCTGCTTGCTGGTCTGAACTCTGGGTGATTGTCAGGGGTTGGAATGACTAACACAACGTGTTATGTTTCTAAATAAGAGAGATGCACCATCCAAAGTAGGATGGACGCCATCTCTCCTAATCAGACCAGCCTTTCCCCAGAAAGTTTTCCAATTGTCTATATAGGCCACGTTGTTTGCTAAGCACCACCTAAACATCCAGAGATGGAACAACCACATGTGGCTAAACATGTCGTCACTAGACAAATCAGAGAAAACTACGGAGTCCGACATTTTTCTTTGCGTAGTTACACACCGATTCTACATTAACTTTAGTTAACTCCGACTGGCAAAGTCGGGTGTCATTAACGCCGACATGGATTACAATCTTACTGTATTTATGTTTACTTTTTGTCAGCAGCTTCAAATTTGTCTCAACGTCGCCCGCTCTGGCCCCTGGGATGCACCTAACTATGCTCGCTGGAGTCTCTACCTTCACGTTCCAGAGGACAGAGTTGCTAATGACTAATGTTGGCTTCCCGGCGGCGGTGCCGCTGAGAGCAACAGAGCCAACATGCTGAGTTTGGGTCTCAGCGGGTGTGTCGCTGAGTGGGGAAAATCTATTGGAAATATGAAGGGGTTGGTGGTGCAACACAGGCTGTGTGGACTTATGCTTCCTGCATGCTGTCACCCTGCTCGGGAGCTGCGGGGGAACTGCTAGCGGCGGCTAGGCTAGGTGGTTCCGCACTGGCTAAGGGGGTCTGGGACGCTACCTGAGCCTCCATGGTGCGGAGCTAGGACTCTAGCTCACTAAGCCTCGCCTCCAGGACTGTGAACAGGCTACACTTATTACATGTAACATTATCATTAAAGGAGGCAGAGGAATAACTAAACATCAGGCACACGGAGCAGCAGAGAGAAGAAGTGGAGGGAGAAGCAGAGGGAGAGAGAGAAGCCATAGCTATGCTAGGTAAGTTTGCGTTTCTAGAACAGGTACGTTGAGTGGAGGAGTACAGATAGGGTCCTGTGATAGACCTGAGTGACAGAGACTTGTGTAATGTGCTAAGCGTAGTCTGCAGTGGTGCTTAAAGTGATGAAGTTAGCAGAAAGCTAGACAGAGGATTGAGAGAGTCTAACTCAACAAGCACAACAGGAAATGACGTAATGACGCAATACGCTCACCGTTAGCAGGAAGGGACAATTACATTAGATCTTCTGCATCATTAAACTGCTTTAGTCAAGCCCTGTCCTGCTATTTTGAAACCACTTGTTCATGCTTTCGTTGATTCTGTCACCATATCTCATTGAACATCTGTCCAAACTTTGGTTGCAACTAATCTAAACGTTTTGTGTATGTCTGTCTTCATATTTGTCTTCATATTTCATTGTCTGTGTTTATTGTATGTTTGTTTTATTGTATCGTTTTGTTTCCTTTTATTTTATTAAGGCAAGTTGTGTTATGTCTTGATGTTATGTGTGTAGGACCCTTTTGAAAACGAACTGTGACAACTCAAGGGGTTTATCCTAAAATGATAATAAACAACTTCAATGTGTGTTGCCTAGTGAATTTCACATCTCCCTATTGCACATATTATTGTTATTGCATGTTGCTCATTTTAAACTTCTAGTAAAATTGCACAATGCCCATTGCATAAGTGTAGAGGTCACATGGGGTTGCTTGTCTGGTCTCTTTTCAATATTAAATACATAAAAATGAAATTACAATAAACTATGAGAGCAAATTTTGTTGTCTAGTAGCCATGTTTTCAGATGCATTGTGAATTAACTTAAAGGAGGTAGAGCATGTACATTGTTTAGTATTGTGTTCCAAGTTTGGGTGGCATGATATGAAAACACTGCCTGTCCAAAAGTGTTTTTCCTAAATGGGACTAAGCATCACCTCTCCAGTTTGCCCTGTTCACCCTGTTTTGCTTACCAGGCTTAACATAGTTGATTGAACTGATTTTGATCAGCTGTCCTGAAACTGAATGCTCTGGTAAAGGACTTACCTGTTGAAGCCCGACCACACAAGCCCAACCATTGACTTTAAAGAAATAAAAACAAAAGCAAGAGAAACTGGCAGAAACAAGTGTGAGTGACAACTCGGATGGTGACTGTTGCTCAGGTTACCCAGCCCCCATGAGCAACGTACCTTGCAGCAGACATGTACTAAATGGACGTGGACTTGCACTTATATAGCACTTTTCTAGTCTCTGGGGCCACTCAAAGCACTTTACCCATTCACACACACATTCATACTGCACTTACTTTTTCATGCATGGTGTCTAACCATTCACACAGACACATACACACCGATGATACATCGGGGGCCTGCGGACTGGAGAAGCCAGGAATTGAACCACTGACCTTCTGGTTACTGGACGACCTGCCTATATATCCTGAGCCACAGCTGCCCTGCACTACGGCAGGCATCTCCAAACTACTCTAGAAGGGTTTTTGTTCCAGACAAGAGCAGACAGTTTGACCAATCAACTCTCTGAAGACTGAGATCAGTTGATTAAATGGGTCAAGTCTGGTGTGCTGCTGCTTGGAACAAAAACCTGCAGCCACACCAGCCCTTCGTGGAATAGTTTGGAGATGTGTGTCCTAGGGCACAGGAAATCTCCCAAGTCCCCCAGAACTGGCAGGGAATGGATTGATTAAATGCCATATTAGTTAAACAAAAACATCACAATAAATAAAAACACAGACAATAACATCTAATAAAGTGCAAATGGTACAAAGGATTGCTACAGTACTGTCAGTGAATCATTAAGGGTGGTGGCTGTATTGTCCTAGGTGTGTGTGATCTTCAGAGATACAGATGGTTGCTTTTTCAGTCAGCCATTTTAGGCATCTGTAAGGCTGTCGTTACACTGCAGGCCTTGATGTCCAGTTCTGATTTGTTGTCTGTATCCAGTGTTTTCATCCATCTATTTACATGTTCTGTTGAAGTGATCCATATTTGATATCTGCATTTACACCTGCTTTGTTTGCGCAAAATGACCCGCATGTATAGATATAATCGGCTACCAAAGTGGAAGAGGAAGTCAGCTGGCCCAGCTGCAGGTAAACAACACACTGTCATCAGTGGTATGCACAGACATTTTGGGGAGCAGGTGCTCAGTGAAAAATATGGGCACCTTGTGCGGCATGTGGAACTGCCGGCTGCCATATTATAGTTGTGTGAGATTTAAAAACAAACAAACAAACAAAAAAAACCATTAAATGCTTCATAGCTTCATCCCTAATTTAGTACTTTGTGTAGTTGAAATAAATCATGGACAGCTTTTTAGAGGAACAGTTCAACTTTCAAATCTGAGCTTTAAAAGGCCCTAAAACAGTTAACATGACTGTGGTCTTGACTCTGACCTTTCTTCCTCATCAGTGGGTTGAGTAGGTACATCTGCTTGTAGATGGTTTTATCCAGGAGAGCACAGAGCTGCTTCCCTGGACTGCCTGCTGTAGCTCCCTTTTTTTTTTCTTTTCTCAGCCTTTCCTTTCTAGGCATTATGCTGCAATTGGTATATGAAAAGAGACCAACACAATAAATAAGACTGCTTGGTGACATTACAACAAGGCAGACGGCTACTTTTTCAGCAGGCAATTTGGAAGTGCCTGTTGATCATTTAGCAAAAATGGCGCTGTATGAGACAGACAGTATGAGACTTCAAAACAGAGAAAAATAAATGTAGGTTACAGCATGGCAACTGAGACTTAGGGGGTAAACCGGTCTGCACTCCCTGCTCACGATACAGTCTGCCGTCCAGTAGTCCCATTAAGCTGGCCTTCCCTCCCTGCCCACCAGGAGCTTCCGTCATCATTTTTCATTAACAGACTGATTCCATTTCCATGTTTTCCATTTTCCATGTTGTAAATTGTTTTCTTGTCTGTATACAACATCTATTGCACGTCTGCCTGTCCTGGGTGAGGGATCCCTCCTCTGTTGTTCACCCTGAGGTTTCTCCATTTTTCCCTGTTAAAAGGGGCTTGCTTGGGAGTTTTTCCTCAGCCGATGTGAGGATCTAAGGGCAGAGGATGTTGCCATAATGCTGTTTGTGGCCTATACAAATAAAATTGCCTTGCCTTGCCTAAACAATACAGTCAATTCCGAGATGTGTGTGTGCTGCAGCTGTGCAGTGTTCCTGCAATGCGCCCCTGTAAGTCCCTGCTCTGCGCGTTCATGTTGACAAAGGAAGAGAGAGGAAAGGAGGGGGGCACGTGCGTGTGTGTGCGTGTGTGTGCGTGCGTGCGTGCGTGTGTGTGTGTGTGTGTGGGGGGGGGGGGGGGGGGGGGGGGGGGATTATTACATGCTTTTAATTGAGAATTGATTGATGATCACATCAACATGGACCACATACAGTACACAAAAAACTAACTTTCAAAAGGGCACTTAACTTTGTCCAGAGGGCAAAGGGCACCACCTAGTGTTGAGCTGTGCACACCACTGACTGACATCAGTATACGCATTATTGATGACGTACGAATCTGACGTATGAAAATGCTAGAAATTCCCCTTCAGACTCAGACTAGCTTTACTGTCATTAATTTCACATTACATGATAGGAAACACAGTTTCTCAGGTCTTGGTGTGTTCCTACTAAAGATAAAAAAAGATAGATAAAATATAATAAATACAATAAATACTAACATAGAACCATGGGTAACGTTACACAAGCAACAACAACAACATTAGCATCTTCAGTAACCGTGCAATAGTGCAGAAAGGAGATTTCAACAGTGTAACAGTGCAATAGTGCAGTGGCAAGGACATGAGCAGCAGGAACTGAGTATCAATCTTTTGAACACCTCCACCAAAAGGATGGTTGTCCACTTTTGGAGATTTAAGGCCACTCCTCAGCCAGTCACCATACAAGATCAGGATATTTAGATGGTGTTCACTCACAAATACCCAGATTTGCACTAAAGCCCTGGTTACACTACACATTTTTTTGTCATTCATGATAGTCATATGTCAGATTAGATGATAATAGTGCTGTGAATTCCTGAATAGTGACCACACTACAAGTTTCACCCCTACCAGTCATTGTGTGTTGTCACAGCTGTGCGCGAGATCAGATGTTGTAGGGGAGCCGGAACAAGAGGTTGTCATCATGGTTACGGTGGCACTGTGTGTGAAGCTGGCACACTGTAGGATATCTCACACTGGGCAAAAAGTTCAGGAAAATTTCAGATGTGCCAGACTTTCTGTGTCGTGGGGCATCCCAGACACCAGATTGCTGATCTGTGATTATGTCACACAACACGAGGTAAAGAGACATGTTCATCGGTCCCAAACTTCAACAACAGTGAAGGTTTGTGTGCCACGGCCAAAATCAGGTTGAATGCATGTAGTGTAACCAAGGCTTTAGACCATTAATTGGACTGGTCCCTGGATACAGACGCCATCTACTAAAATGGAGAGATCCAGCTTTTTTTGGTTCTTGCAAATTATGCTCAAAGTTTATTTGTTGGTTGTTGGTACCTGTACAAACCCTGGTTTTCATACCACCAAGTTACTTCAGACATGTTTTCATGGGTAATCCACATTGTCAGCACAGGTACCTGAGTGGGTGGAGCTCTGGCAGTGGAGAAGTTACAGTGGATTAAGGTCTGATCTTATCAAATGTCCCTGTTCAGGCTGTATATACCGAGTAAACCTGGGTGACCTGTTGACTTATTTGTGGAAATGTCCAGAGACCCACCTCTTGTGTCAGATTGGCTTTGTTGACAGTTGGATGACAGAGTGTAATATTCATGTGAGAGATGCTGATCTTGGTCTGTTGTTAGACAGACATGTCACAGTTAAAGGCATGTTGTCCCTAGAGCTCTGCAGCTGAGCCCACAACTCTCATCTGAAGGCCTCGGGACCAGTTTATTTTTAAACACCCACTGACACCACACTAGTCACCCTCAGTCCTTCCCTCACTTCCCCTCTCTCATCTTTTACAAACCACTTCACTGATCTTAACTATTTTGCTTGTATTTACAATTCTCAGGTTTTTCCCTCTATCACTGTACTCCTTGCAGTCACCTCAGTTGTTCAGATTTTTATTGGAACTACATCTTAAGCTTCTCCTGCTCCAAATAGATCAATGCATCCATTCATAAACTACTTGCTTTGGATAAGGTCTCTTGCAGTCTGAGGGTAGTGAAGACCTCTGAACCTCTCAGTCTGCAGTGCAGTAGATGACACTGGATACTGTTGTAGCTGGTGTAGAGAGGATGGTTGATGTTATTCAAGACAAGGTCAGGCCAAGGCATAAACAAACTAAAGCCTTGTCAATGTATTAGTTGTAGGATAATATAGTAGTATGGTTGTAATATTACATTTTTCTTTGATGGGTTAATTTATAGTGTAAGCCCACTTACCCGCAAATGAAATGCATCTATGTTTGCAGCGGTGCATGAGAATTCTCAAACATGGAGCCACTTAGGACAGTACTGGACTTGGAGACTGATCTTTTATGGCATGAATCACGGCATACCCTCTGATCAAAATGAAGATTAATGGACCTAACACCTGTTAGGGAAGAATTTCACTTCTCCGTATAGTTTGTGTAGTTAAAGGTCAATCCCTCTTCATTTATAGGTGAAAGTTGAGAATTAGATGTTTTCTTTTAGATATATTGCTAGAGACAGTTTATCTGACCTGTACTCTCTCCTAGGGCATGCCAAGGCCATGTTCATTCCTCTGGCGCCTTCGCCAGATAACACTCTGAGTGAGAGAGAGACCGTTGTTGTTCTCGCATCACCTAGATGGTGTGAGTCTTTATCTTAATGTTTATGCCCAATAGCCAATGGAATGTTAGCACATCTCCCTTTGTGGGCTCGGTCCACCTTCCTAGTATATGAATCTGAACTTTGCAGCTTGGCCCTCAGAATTGAGGTGGCATCACGCACTCATGTTGTGTCGATGACTCTTCTGTTTTCCTCGATCGAGTATATTAAACTTCTTCAGTATAAGACATCCAAGACTCCGGTGCTTCTTCTTCTTCCTGCATCATCACAGAATTTCTCCCTAACAATTGGCGTCACGAACAGGATCTCAACAGAACAACGACTCGGTAAGTGCATATGTATAATTTTATATATCATGCCTTACCTTGTCTGAGTTTGACGAGATCATGAATTATAATGTTAAAATGGGAGACAAAACATTTGTCATTCTATTGAAGTGATATATTAATTTTATTATTAATTCTGTGTAAGAGAAATGCTTTAATCTAGAGTGAAATTAGACCAATTTCGCAAGTGCATGTGGGGTGTGAGGAAGAGCGTGAGGTGAGCTATATCACCAGCAGAGCCACTGGATGGTTACTGCGACTGTTTCTGGGTGCGGTTGAAAAACCAGGCCCGACACAGAGGGACCGAGGTGCAATCTCTGGCTATAGAAAAAGAAATTTTTCGGGGTAGAATGAAATAAGGTCTACTTCGCCGAGGTCTAAATCCAGGACCACCCACTCTGTGTCTGACGAGAAACAAAATAGCCCGGAAGATAAGCCCGGAGGCAAGAGGCGCAAATAAATAGTGTATACACAGGACGGAGAAACCGTCAGTCCCTTCACACCAACATCACTGTAAATTTGTGTAAGCCCGGAGACCTGTATGCTTCTGAAGTTGTTTTTTGTATGTCTGTATGTTCTTGCATGTTGTATGTTGTATGAGTGTATTTGTTTGAAGTCACAATGGGAGGTCATCTGTCCAAAACAGGGAGTGAAACAAATTCTCACACCAAATTGGCACACACATCTAATAGACAGAATGACACAGATACACCACACTCCAACTCTAATCGAACTGATGTAGAGGCACATGGTGTAGGTAGTATGCAACCAGAACACCTCCAAAGAATATTCTCCTCGAGAACACCAGCTGGCGTAGTTGGTCGTTTAAAAGGTTGGAAATACGTGTATCCATTTACTAACCTCATGCAAGACTGGACACATGGAGAGTGGCCCATGGTTGGTTCGTTTGAAGCAGATAAATTGAAAGTGATCAAAATGAACATGGACCCCGCCGTGGGCAATTCAGTATGGAGCTATCCATACATGAAAGAATGTGTACAGATGTGGATGAGTGTGGCAAATCAGAGGAATGGAATGGATGTGTGTAAAGAGGAGAAAATTTCAGATGCACTGAGAAGTGTGATTGAGCAAACTGTTGAACGTGTGAATGTGTCTATGATGCCTGGACTGGAAGTTGGTTTACAAACAAGAGCAGCTGAAATGACAAGAATCAAAGCGAAACATGCAGATGATGTGAAAGCGTGTGCGAAAGCGATGTTCTATGGATGGGTGAAACGACAGGCTAGACAACCGGTTTCACATCAAGATTTTCGAAAAGTGCTGAATTAGTGTGGAATGTCTGAACTGGAGCGTGCTGTTATGAACTGCCCTAAGCTGGGGGTCTCCACGGAGCTCCAACAACGTATTGAAAGTAACGATGATGACCTGATTTTGCATGCTGCTGCATTGATTCACTTAAACAGACAGAGAGAACAGGCAGCAAGAAGCAGCTCAGCAGAGGCACACACTAGCGCAGACACTCATGCCAGAGCAGGCACACACACACAGGGTGAGAAGAAAAGCAAAATATCAACACAGACTGCACACAGACCATCAGCAGGCACAGATAATAAAGAGGACCTATCTGACACACACCCAACTAGCTCCAAACAGTCAGAGGAACACAAATTTCACTTGACAAGGTATAGACGGAACTTGAGAAACACAACAGAGGGTAGTAGCAGTTGCTCAGGAGACAAATCAGATGACTCCGACCAAGACTTTGACCCAACTGACTCCACATTGACTGAGAAAGATGTCAGACCAAAAGGGGTGAGCTTCCTCACAGACACAGACAAATCTAGGTGTACACGGTCACAGTCGAAGGAAGCAAACAGGAAAGGGAAAGTTGTTGCACGGGGACGCGGACGTGCCTCTAGCGCACACTTCAGTGCCCCTAAAATAATGCTAGGTGACACCCCTATTTGCAAACCATGGACTCCTCGTGAAATTTTGGATGTGATCAATGCTGCCCCCAACCCAATCTCACAACCTGGCCCATATCTTGCGTGGCTGAAACGAGTGTGCAATATATATGATTGTCTGATACCTGATGTTCAAGAGCTGTTGGCATATTCATATGGTGAAAATTGGTCGATGTGTGCGGATGAGTTTGCTTTTCCATCCCCTGACCCTGGAGGAATGTGGCCTGGGGCCAGACCACTGAGCGCATGGTTAAATGAATCTGCAAAAATTGCAATTGATAAATGTGCACGTCAGAAGCTTGATTTCTCAGCAGTGGTGCAGGGAGATGATGAATTAGTGCCTGACTACATTCAAAGATTCACATAACAATGGGATTTGAACTCTTCGATACCGCGAGAAGAGATGCAACAATTTTGCATCTCCACTCTGATGGACAACATGAAACCGCAGTTTGCTGCATCTTACAAGGTGGCACATCCAGCTTGGTCCACATTTGATTGGAAAACAACTGTTGCTAACTTGATTGGAATGCAGAGGAATGGTGTGTTTGTTATGACGAAGCCTCCCTCAAAGCAGATGATTCAGCAAACTCAGCTGAATGACCAAGGGAGAGGGTTTGTGAAAGGTAACTGCCGGAACTGTGGAAAATCAGGGCATTGGGCCCATGAATGTAGAAACAAACGCCGTAGAAATCGAAACCGATACCAAGCCCAGGCTTGGGGTTATCCTCCATATCAAAATCAGAATGACCAAAGCTGGGGTCCCCCACAAGGAAATGGGCTAGCACTTCCTCCCCCTCCACCCCCTCCTCCCCTTCTTTTCCTCCTGCAGACAGCGCATACGGTGCCCCTTATCAACATACATAGGGGTGCCAAAGAGGAACAGGATCTGAACTGGTATTAACTGGTTATTTCATGGTAAAACGTTAAGCATATGTAAAATGAGTAAAGTCCACAACACCAAAGGAGCTCCAATGCAAGTACCGTAATTTCCAGACTATAAGCCACTACTTTTTTCACTTGCTTTGGACCCTGCGGCTTATACAATGGTGCGGCTTAATCTATTGGTGTTTTACAGCCAACGGCCACCAGGGGCGCACTATCAAGGAAGCGCAAGAGCGAGACAGACAGTTCGCGCCAGGTAAAGAGAGTAAAACAAACCAAGTGAGCCCAAATGCAGTACGAGAGACAGAACAAGAGGGTTAGCATTAAATTTAGCCATTAAACGTTATTGTTATTGCCTCGTCAAGCGCTGTAAGCTTTGTTTTTTGTTATACTGCACTACTACTATGATTGCAGGACGTGCGCTGGGAGCGCACTGTTGTATTATTTGTGTACCGCACGAATGCTGTTCGTCATGTCAAAGATGTGAAAGTTTGATTGATTGATTGAAAGATTTATTGTGTTTCTCAAATGTTAATAAATGGGACGCTTTGCGTTCCCAAACAGTCACCTCTGTCCCGACAATCCTCTCCGTGGTAGCAGGAACCCTTATATACGGTAATTCAACATTAAAACACCTGCGGCTTATAGTCGGGTGCGGCTTATATATGGAACAATCTGTAGTTTCCCCCAAATTTAGCTGGTGCGGCTTATAGTCCGGAAAATACGGTACATTTTATTTTGAGCCCATCCAGCTCTTCCTCAGATGTTTAAATGAAAAAAATGAAACATTAAGCATAGGCAATGTCGGGCTGTAACATGTTATTTAGTAATGGTCCTGGTCACACAGTAGTCACCTTCTCTCCGCTCCTCTCTCACACACACACACCAGCCCAGTCTGTCTGCTGTTCTCACCCACACTTATATTAAGCACCCGTTCTGGGACACACGGTGTCAGGATGCCCCGCCTGACCTCCGTGGTCTTCCCTGTTCCACAGGCTGTACTGCTAGCCTTTTTTTTTTTTTTTTTTTGAGGGAACGATGTAACGAGTCATGTAACCGATTACTTTTGGCTGTCTCTGGGCTTTCTGCAGAGCTTGTCCTTCCTGCTAATGGTGAGCATATTGCGTCATTACGTCATTTCCTGTTGTGCCTGTTGTGTTAGACTCTCTCAATCCTCCGTCTAGCTTTCTGCTAACTTCATCACTTTAAGCACCACTGCACACTACGCTTAGCACATTACACAAATCTCTGTCACTCAGGTCTATCACAGGACCCTATCTGTACTTCTCCACTCAACGTACCTGTTCTAGAAACGCAAACTTACCTAGCATAGCTATGGCTTCTCTCTCTCCCTCTGCTTCTCCCTCCACTTCTCCTTCTCTCTGCTGCTCCGTGTGCCTGATGTTTAGTTATTCCTCTGCCTCCTTTAATGATAATAGTAAGTATAGCCTGTTCGCTGTCCTGGAGGCAAGGCTTAGTGAGCTAGAGTCCTGGCTCCGCACCATGGAGGCTAGTCCTTTAGCTCAGGTAGCTTCTCAGGCCCCATTAGCCAGTGTGGAGCCACCTAGCCTAGCTGCCACTAACAGCTCCCCCACAGCAGCCGGGAAGCCAGGCTCGCTGGGTGACAGCACGCAGGAAGCATAAGTCCACACAGCCCGTGTTTCACCACCAACCCCTTCATGTGTCCAATAGATTTTCCCCACTCAGCAACACACCCGCTGAGACCCAAACTCAGCATAATGGCTCTGTTGCTCTCAGCGGCACCGCCGCTGGGAAGCATATTAGTCACTGGTGGCTCTGTCCTCCGGAACGTGAAGGTAGAGACTCCAGTGAGCATAGTTAGGTGCATCCCAGGGGCCAGAGTGTGCGACCTATATCCAACCTTCCCTACGTCTCTAAGATCCTTGAGAAGGTTGTCCTAGTGCAGCTACATGAACATCTGCACAATAACAAGCTTTTTGAAGCTTTCCAATCTGGATTTAGGGAACACCATAGCACTGAAACAGCACTGGTCAAAGTCTCCAACGATCTTCTTATATCTTATGACAGAGGTCTTGTCTCTGTACTTGTACTTCTGGACCTCAGTGCTGCATTTGATACCATCGATCACAGCATCATGCTGCAGAGACTAGAACATGAAATTGGGATTAAAGGATCTGCTCTAAAATGGTTTGACTCATATTTATCTGACAGGTTTCGATTCGTTAATGTTAATAATGACCATTCTGAGTACAGCAGAGTTACATGTGGTGTGCCACACGGTTCAGTTTTAGGGCCAGTTCTCTTCACTCTTTACATGCTTCCATTAGGGGATATAATCCGGAAGCACTCCATCAATATGTGTCGTGGGGGAGGGGCTGTGATGAGAATTTGCTGCACCTGTGTGTTCTGATCAGAGACCGACTGAACATTTCTGCAGGTAAGACATGAGGAAGCTTCCCCCATGCTAAAAGTTGAAGGACACTATTTTTAAGAGACTGTTTAATGGGGCCAGTGCGGTTTGAGTCGGGATGTTCCTGGGAGTGTTTTCCATGTTTTAAATGCATTGTGTAAAATGTGACTCAAAGGAAATCTTCTCAAGAATCGCTAGCTACCATTAGCTTGCGCTAATGTTTACATTAGCCATGGAGCCGACTCACGTCCTGGAGCCGATTCGCTGTGTTTTTCTGGGGGTTTTGCTTTGTATGTGACATCTTTTACTTTCTCCTCAATAGAAGCGTCGACAGCCTTCTCATGTACACCACTCAAACTCTCTGCTGTATGTTTATTTGTGACAGGTATGGAGATGGTTAATTGTGTTCATTTTATGCTCACTGCTTAAAGCTGGGGTTGGTAATCCTGTTTTGTTATACTGGGTTATACTGGGAAATGGTCCTTCTACCTTCTGAGTAATCAATACATTATGTATTCAGAAAAAGAAACGAAAATCATCAGTCCTCTGTGGCAGCTGCAGGACTGACAAAACTCCGACCAATACACACTCTTTGCACCGCAGAGCAAAAACCAATCAGATGCCTTCATGTCTAGTTCTGTATCCACCCCCCTCTATCCCTGCCTCCTACGCGTGTGCACAATCTTCACGTGTCGCTGTTGCTGGAAGAAATCAGCGTACAGAGTTACAGCAGAACGGATTTCATGCTCATTTATGAGCAATGGCTGAGAAAATGCAGCCCCAGTTATTACTTCCACCGTTACTTGTAACGGCCCTGAGAAAAAGGCAAGGAAGAGAAAGCCAGAGGCTGAAAAGGCTGCTAACAAAAAGGCTCTGGATAAAGCCAGAGGTCAAACCAGAGTAAACATCGGTGTTGCTTTTGAGCGGTGGAGACAACTGAGGGATTTGAAGGGCCTGAAAAGTGATGCTGAGGTTGCTCTCTTTCTGTTGGACAGGTAATTATATGCTTTGCTTTGGGGAGGATTTGTTATTTTTATGAAATGTGTAACTTTTGCTAACGTAGCTACTTTTGTAGCTTGTATTAGCCTAATGCTAATATTAGCTTCTCTGTGGGTTTAAAACGGGTTGGTGACGCTAGTATTGAATAGATTATAGTATATATATATATATATATATATATATATATATATATATATATATGTATATATATACATATATATACACTTAAGCCCACAATTATTCATACCCCTGTCAAATACAAGGGATTTCTTCATTTTTTCACTCACAAATTAGTATTTCACCTCAGATTTACTTAAATAGGACACAAAAGAAAGTCTGAAGCCATAACCGATTTGTGTTTAGATAGAATGTGTAAATAAACATCTTTAACAGGGTGAAAACAAAAAATCACACTGTCCAAAACTATTCATACCCCAGTGATACAAAGACCGATAGCTACAGGATATTCAAACGAACCGTCATCTCTGGGTCTTAAGTGTTTAATATTGTTCTCAATGTTGCTGAGTTGTTGTATTTTGTTTTTTAACCAGTTTTCAGACTATAAAAGTCAACTTGCTTGTGACATTTCAGTCATTGTCGAGTCAACACAAGACTTGCCATGGCAAAGACCAAAGAGCTCAGTGAGGACTTGAGAACATGCATAGTAAATGCCAAAAAGGAAGGGAAAGGATACAAAAAAATTGCCAAACAATTTCAGGTGCCCGGCCTTCTTGGGGTCCCTGGAAGGGGTACTGGAAAGTGCCCCAACTGGGGACTCCATTGTTCTGTTGGGGGACTTCAACGCTCACGTGGGCAGCGACAGTGATACCTGGAGGGGCGTGATTGGGAGGAACGGCCTCCCCGATCTGAACCCGAGTGGTGTTCTGTTGTTGGACTTCTGTGCTAGTCACAGTTTGTCCATAACGAACACCATGTTCGAGCATAAGGGTGTCCATAAGTGCACGTGGCACCAGGACACCCTAGGCCGGAGTTCAATGATCGACTTTGTAGTCGTATCATCTGATCTCCGGCCGTATGTCTTGGACACTCGGGTGAAGAGAGGGGCTGAGCTGTCAACTGATCACTACCTGGTGGTGAGTTGGATCCGGTGGCGAGGGAGGAAGCTGGACAGACTCGGCAGACCCAAACGTACTGTGAGGGTTTGTTGGGAACGTCTGGCAGAATCCTCTGTCATTGAGGTCTTCAATTCCCACCTCCGGGAGAGCTTTGACCAGATCCCGAGGGAGGCTGGAGACATTGAGTCTGAATGGACCATGTTCTCCGCTTCCATTGTTGACGCGGCTGTTCGGAGCTGTGGCCGCAAGGTCTCCGGTGCCTGTCGTGGCGGCAACCCCCGAACCCGGTGGTGGACACCGGAAGTAAGGGATGCCGTCAAGCTGAAGGAGTCCTACCGAGCCTGGTTGGCTCGGGGGACCCCTGAGGCAGCTGATGGGTACCGACGGGCCAAGCGTGCGGCAGCCCGGTCAGTCGCGGAAGCAAAAACTCGGGTATGGGAAAAGTTCGGGGAGGCCATGGAGGAGGACTACCGATCGGCCTCGAAGAAATTCTGGCAAACCATCCGGCGCCTCAGGAGGGGGAAGCAGTGCTCTGCCAACACTGTTTACAGTGGAGGTGGGGAGCTGTTGACCTCGACTGGGGATATTGTCGGGCGGTGGAAGGAGTACTTCGAGGATCTCCTCAATCCCGCTGCCATGTCTTCCATGGAGGAAGCAGAGACAGAGGACTCAGAGGTTGATTCATTCATCACCCAAGCTGAAGTCACCGAGGTAGTTCGGAAGCTCCCCGGTGGCAAGGCAGCGGGGGTGGATGAGATCCGCCCTGAGTATCTCAAGTGTCTGGATGTTGTGGGGCTGTCTTGGCTGACACGCCTCTGCAACATCGCGTGGCAGTCGGGGACAGTGCCTCTGGACTGGCAGACCGGGGTGGTGGTCCCTCTTTTTAAAAAGGGGGACCGGAGGATGTGTTCCAACTACCGGGGGATCACACTCCTCAGCCTCCCGGGGAAAGTCTATTCCAGGGTGCTGGAGAGGAGAATTCGACCGATAGTCGAACCTCAGATTCAGGAGGAACAATGCGGTTTTCGTCCTGGTCGTGGAACACTGGACCAGCTCTATACCCTCCACAGGGTGCTCGAGGGTTCGTGGGAGTTTGCCCAACCAGTCCACATGTGCTTTGTGGACTTGGAGAAGGCATTCGACCGTGTCCCCCGTGGCATTCTGTGGGAGGTGCTCCGAGAATATGGGGTCGGAGGCCCTCTGCTGAGGGCTGTAAGGTCTCTGTACGACCGGAGCAGGAGCTTGGTTCGCATTGCCGGCAGTAAGTCGGACTTGTTCCCAGTGCATGTTGGCCTCCGACAGGGCTGCCCTTTGTCACCGGTTCTGTTCATTATTTTTATGGACAGAATTTCTAGGCGCAGCCAGGGTCCGGAGGGGGTCCGGTTCGGGAGTCACCGGATTTCATCTCTGCTTTTTGCAGATGATGTTGTCTTGTTGGCTCCCTCGAGCCAGGACCTTCAGCATGCGCTGGGGCGGTTCGCAGCTGAGTGTGAAGCAGCTGGGATGAGAATCAGCACCTCCAAGTCTGAGGCCATGGTTCTCGACCGGAAAAAGGTGGTTTGCCTTCTCCAGGTCGGGGGAGAGTTCCTGCCTCAAGTGGAGGAGTTTAAGTATCTCGGGGTCCGGTTCACGAGTGGGGGAGGGATGGAGCGTGAGATCGACAGGCGGATCGGTGCAGCGGCCGCAGTAATGCGGTCGTTGTATCGGTCCGTCGTGGTGAAGAGAGAGCTGAGCCGAAAGGCAAAGCTCTTGATTTACCGGTCGATCTGCGTTCCTACCCTCACCTATGGTCATGAACTCTGGGTCATGACCGAAAGAACGAGATCCCGGATACAAGCGGCCGAAATGAGTTTCCTCCGCAGGGTGGCGGGGCGCTCCCTTAGAGATAGGGTGAGAAGCTCTGTCACCCGGGAGGAGCTCGGAGTAGAGCCGCTGCTCCTCCACATCGAGAGGAGCCAGTTGAGGTGGCTCGGGCATCTGTACCGGATGCCCCCTGGGCGCCTCCCTCGGGAGGTGTTCCGGGCATGTCCCACCAGAAGGAGGCCCCGGGGAAGACCCAGGACACGCTGGAGTGACTATGTCACCCGGCTGGCCTGGGAACGCCTTGGGGTCCCTCCGGAAGAGCTGGAGGAAGTGTCTGGGGAGAGGGAAGTTTGGGGGTCCCTGCTCAGGCTGCTGCCCCCGCGACCCGGCCCCGGATAAGCGGAGGAAGATGGATGGATGGATGGAATTTCAGGTGCCAGTAGCAGCGGTGCAAAGCATCATCCAAAAGTACCAAAAATTTCACACGGTCAAAAACCTCAAAGGACGTGGCCGGAAGTCAATAGTGTCACCTCGGCTTGCCAGAAAGATCAAGCGGGATGTTGAAAACAATCCAAGGACTACTACCAAGGCTGTCCTGAAGGAACTGAGTTCAAGTGGTGTGACTCTATCAAGGCAGACACTCCAGCGGATACTGCACCAAAATGGCCTCTATGGACGTCGACCAAGAAAGACCCCCCTGCTTCAACCAAAGCATGTAAAAGCTCGTCTGACCTTTGCAAAGACCTACTTAAAGAAAGATGAAAGCTTCTGATCGTCTGTTCTGTGGTGTTGTGGAAGTTTTTTTTTCCGTTCGCTGTTAGTGAATAATGAAATAGAGACTTCTGCCGGCTGACAAGTTTTTATTTCCTTGCAAGGAAAGGTCAGTCCTCACCCGAGCGGTAATGGTAAAGGAAAGACCCCAGACATGGGGTGAGCTAAACATTTATAGATGGGGAACGCCCCTAGGATGAATTTCACACCCCTTTGTCTGGTTGGCGGTATCGGAGCTGCCACCCTGGGGTGTGTTTCACACCTGGAGTTATCTATGGATAAGAGGTTAAGGGGTCTAGACAATATAAATTGCAAATGGTAAAAAGACAAAGGGGTCTTGGAGAGAGAAGAGATGGGGCATTGGTGAAATCAAATTTGCAGTTACAAGAGAGAAGAGAAGGTGGGGCATCAAATTTGCAGTTACAAGAGAGAAAAGGAGGTGGGGCATTGGTGAAGTCAAATTTGCAATTACAGTGGTCAGATGAAACAAAAATTGAGCTTTTTGGCCACAGAGATGTGGCTTTCATCTGGCGAAAGAAGGGTGAAGCCTTTAAACCAAAGAACACAGTACCCACTGTTAAATATGGAGGTGGAAGCATCATGCTGTGGGGCTGCTTTTCAGCAAATGGGCCTGGCAACTTGGTTAAAGTGGAAGGAATCATGAGGAAAGAGCAGTACATTAAGATTCTTGAAGAAAACCTCAAGCAGGCAGCAGAGAACCTGAACCTGGGGGAGTATTGGACCTATCAGCAGGACAATGATCCAAAGCATACAGCCAAGGTGGTGAAGAAATGGTTCCAGGACAATGATATTAACGTTATGAAGTGGCCAAGTCACAGTCCTGATTTAAACCCCATCGAAAACCTATGGATGGAGCTCAAGAAACAGGTGACAGCAGGGAAACCCTCTAACCTCAAAGATCTGGAAACATTTGCAAAGGAGGAATGGTCCAGAAGTCCTGCCGATACTTGCAAGAAGCTTGTGAGCAATTAAAAAAATCGTTTGGAGGCTGTAATAAAAAATAAGGGGTATGCAACTGATTATTGAGACAGGGTATGAATCATTTTGGACAGTGTGATTTTTTGTTTTCACCCTGTTCTTTAACAGTGTTTATTTACAATTTCTATCTAAACACAAATCGGTTATGGCTTCAGACTTTCTTTTGTGTCCTATTTAAGTAAAAACTGAGGTGAAATACTAATTTGTGAGTGAAAAAATGAAGAAATCCCTTGTATTTGACAGGGGTATGAATAATTTTGGGCTTAAGTGTATATATAGTACTCCTCCTGCCGCTTCTCATTTTCGTGCGGTGCACGTTCCAGTTTGGGGGGTGTGTGGCTTGGACGTGGAGGAGGTGCAATTTTCAAATCTTACCAGCTCTCTTGCTAGATCTCCAGGATTACCAACCCCAGCTTTAATATGTGAGGATATTATTTCCATGTGGAACGGTCAAATGCGGGTCTCTGAAATTGATTTATTCATTTTAGATATTTTGATATAATGTTTTTGAAGTGGTATTTTTGTATTTTGTGTATATATTATTTTCTGATGAGAGACTGACTGAACACGTCTGCAGAAGTGTCGACAGCCTTCTCATGTACACCACTCAAAATCTCTGCTGTGTTTTTATTTGTGACAGACCGAGTAAAAGGAGCGTCAGAGCCCTCAGCCCCCTTCCCTGTCTCATTCCAGCACAACACAACGTAGGGTCATACAGAGAGGAATCTACACAGGTTGCATAAGCATCTCAGGGACATATTCTCCAATCAGATTGCTACTCTGGATGGCATCACCCAGAACTCCGGTCCAACCGCGAGGAACCTTGGAGTCATTTTTGGCCAGGATCTTTCCTTCAGCTCTCACATAAAGCATGTGACTAGGACTGCCTTCTTTCATCTGCGCAGTATAGCTAAGATCAGGAATATCCTCTCTCAGAGTGATGCTGAGAAACGGGTCCACACATTTATTACTTCTAGGCTGGACTACTGTAACTCTGTCTTGTCAGGATGTCCAAAAAACTCTCTAAAGAGTCTCCAGCTGGTCCAGAATGCTGCAGTGAGGGTATTGACAAGAGTTAGTAAGAGAGAGCACATCTCTCCCATTCTAGCTTCTCTCCATTGGCTTCCTGTAGGATACAGAATAGACTTCAAGATCCTTCTACTTACTTACAAGGCTCTTAATGACAAAGCTCCATCTTATCTGAAAGACCTCGTTATTCCATACTGTCCTACCAGAGCACTTCACTCCCAGAATGCAGGTCTGTTAGCGACTCCCAGTATCTCTAAAAACAGACTGGGAGGTAGAGCCTTCAGTTACCGGGTCCTGATCCATTTTATAGTTACACTGCTATAGGCTTAAACTGCCGGGGGACACATCAGGTTACACAGAGCCCTATCCTTCCTCTCCTCTCCTCTCCTCTCCCCTCGCACATTTTGAACTGTCATTATTTGTTGCACTTTGTAGTCTGGCCTTGGTGTCCCGCACTCTCTCTGTATTTCCACAGATCTCTTCAGAGCTCCATCCCCCTGCACCAACGCCACCTCCATCACCTCCTTTCTCCTGCTGTTAAACTGGTAGGCACTCCCTGTGTAACAGAGTTAAAATGCACTGTTCGGTTCTTTTATTGGAAGACCAAGAACAAACCGGAGAAGTCTTCAGTTCACAGATGAAGAATTTATTCAGGTCACAGGTAGCACAGCAGTGCTGGGTGCGTAGTGACAGAGCTCACTCAGGAGCTCAGCCACAATGAACACAGATTTGAGAAAACAGTTCACATTTATAGTTCACAGTTATCTTCTTGGGCTGGTCCTGCCCCATACAGAGGTTTTGACTTTATGACAATGTGTGACAGAGTGTGATCAGTCAGACGATGCTGTCCGCTCTTGGTTCATGATGTGTGTGCAGAATATGTGTTAAGTATGTGTGTGAATCTGCTGTGAGTCAGGTGTGTATCTATTGCAACAGACCTAGCTGACAGAGAGAGAAGACACTGCAGTTACATCTTGTACTTGCTTATCAGGTGAGAGTCACTGCTATCTGGTGGTGTAAGGACACTCATCATGATATGTGAGTTCAAGCACAGGACAGAGCACACAGTGTCAGATCATCTAATTGTAACAGAACAGTGCATACATGATGTCAAATCACAGTTAATCGTAACATTACTAAATAAAGCATATAGTGTCAAATCATAGCTTAAATATAGCATCAAATTCTAACTTATTCATAACAGCACCATTATTAGTTATTATATTTGGTTTGTGAATTTTATCGTATTTAAATAGTTTTATTTTTATTTTTCCTGTGAGAGGACATTTTGCTTTCTTTTTGTCCCTCCTGAGCTCCCGTAGTTCTCCAGGTTTCTGCAGCCCCTCCCTTCTTCCCCTCACAGAAATGTTCACTATGGCTGAGGGTGAGTTCGGCCGGGAAATCCTGCCAACATATTTTTGTTGTTTTCCATGTAAATGTGGTCTTAAGTCACTGAAAGCATGAAGAAAAATGTGCACAGTTTTTAAGTCCGGAGCAAGATTCGCAAGTTATTTTGTGTTGCAGATGTCAGTGCCACTCGGCTGCCTCGTTTTAAGCTACATACAGAGACTGTGGTTCTATGTGTGTGTGTGTGTGTGTAATGAGTGCCGTTATGCATGTTTAGGCGTGGGCCAAAAGACGGATGACGACATTTTGTGTATGAACTGTTGCCCGCAGGCTGGAGAAAATTAAGCCGTAAAAAAACTGCAGAATCCTTCTCCTCATTGTGCTGACCCACTATGGTTACACCTGCTCACGACCCAGTCTGCTGTCCAGTAGTCCCATTAAGCTGGCCTTCCCTCCCTGCCCACCAGGAGCTTCCTTATTCATTTTTCGTTAACCGACTGATTCCATTTCCATGTTTTCCATATTCCATGTTGTAAATTGTTTTCTTGTCTGTATACAACATCTACTGCACGTCTGCCCGTCCTGGGTGAGGGATCCCTCCTCTGTTGCTCACCCTGAGGTTTCTCCATTTTTTCCCTGTTAAAAAGGTTTGCTTGGGAGTTTTTCCTCAGTTGATGTGAGGGTCTAAGGGCAGAGGATGTTGTCATAATGCTGTGTAAAGTCCTTTGAGACAAACTGTTATAATAAAATAATAATAAAATTGCCTTGCCTTGCCATACCATGGCACTGCATGCATACACACACACTCAAAGGGGTTCGTGAAGAAAAGACCACCACCAGGAATTGGGTTACCACCTCGGCCCACAGAACCTGTCCACAAAGAAACGGGGAAAATGTAAGACAGGCCTTCCAGTTCCTCACAGCCATTTTAATACACACACACACACACTGTCTCTCTCGCACCCACATGCACACCAAAAGCAATATACGTTAAATAATAAAGAAACAAACAACAAAACAACAATACTAAACAAACACAAAAAACAAAAGGAAAGTAAATGGATGTTAGCAAAATTCACAAAATGAATACAAAATAAAACCTGTTCACATTACAAGAATAATTAATAAAACAACAGAATTCCAGGGACTGCACAAAGCCCCAACACCAGCAGCCTGTGGTATCATCGCTCCATCACAGCTTGGCAGAGCCAAGGAGCACAATTCCAATGAGCCAAAACACAGAAGTGGGTCCAGTAGATGATGGCTTTAGTGGGGTTTTTTGGGCCTCACTGGCATAATATTACGGAGAGCCAGGAGGACATATTCTAGGGCAACAGCATAGGACAATACAATCAGCTGGGAGCAGAACAACAGATTAGAAGGCGAAGAGCGGACAACACCGACTTACCACGTGGAGACGTTATGAGGACACCCAGAAGGGCTCCCAGTGGGGCAACACAGCCCCATGGCACCAGCAGTCCACCAGAAATAGGGTGAGGAGCTCTGTCACCCGGGAGGAGCTCGGAGTAGAGTCGCTGCTCCTCCACATCGAGAGGAGCCAGCTGAGATGGCTTGGGCATCTGTACCGGATGCCTCCTGGACGCCTCCCTAGGAAGGTATTCCAGGCACCTCCCGCCAGGAGAAGGCCCCAGGGAAGACCCAGGACATGCTGGCGTGACTGTGTCACTCAGCTGGCCTGGGAATGCCTCAGGATCCTCCCGGAAGAGCTGGAGGAGGTGTGAGGGGAGAGGGAAGAGGGAAGTTTGGGTGTCCCTGTTCAGATTGCTGCCCCCGTGACCCAGCCCTGGATAAGCGGAAGAAAATGGAATGGAATGGAGACTATTAAGCATTAATAAATACTGAATTCATCATTTATAACGCATGTGTCTGACATGAACCCTCATTAGTATGTAGTTTACAAACACAGTTTAAAATGTTTTACTCATAATTGATAAGCACATTAGTTATGGAAAAATACTGAATTTAACATTTATAAAGCATATTCCTGACATAAACACTCATTAGTGTGTGGTTTTCAATGAATGAATGAATTAATAGGCTCATCTATAAGGTGGATTCAGCATTTCTAAATTAAGTATTACATCACTAAAAACTCCCATAGACATTGGAAGTATGATTTGATGTTTTGTTTTTTTTTCTAGACATGTTCAAAATAATTCATTCATTCACTTTGTGCACATCTGATTTGTGCACATCCATGAACATCCCTTACCCAAATACACATCATTTCATAATAATAGTCCAGATTATTTAGTTCCTGCATGCCTGCACAAATGTCTTGTCAATAAAGATGATTAAATGCATTCAGTGGTACTCATAATTTCTCTTATTTACACCGGAAATAATTTGGCCGGTGGAAATTCTGATGTACATTGGGCTTCACTTCTGTCACTTTTGTGTTCCTCTGGCGGAGAGACGCTCATTTTGTCAACTATAGTGTGATTCATTGGCTGATGATCAAAAAAGTTAATTTAGAACCCTGGTCCTCTCACTTAATACCCACTTAGTAGATTAACACTTGATACACAATCAAAACTGTGGTCGACTGGCAAACCCGGATCCTGAATCAGGCCGGCTGGGCTGCGGCCCGGGGGCCTCAAGCTCCCAGAGGCCTCCGTCCCCCTTTTTTTTATGTAGTTTGAACTTGAGGTTTTTGATACAAACAGTGGCACAAATGCACTTTTATCATGATTCATGAAATACCTCGGCCTGATCAGTTCGCCTGTCTCAAATATTTGTGTCAGACATGGGGGGTTCCGTGTCCAGTAGAGCAGTAGGTCAACTGCTGTACTGCCACACACACACACACACACACACGCACACTCTGTGTCGCTCCTTCTCCTTCATCATTTGAAATGAGAAGCACCACCGGAGGAGCGGTACTGCCAGTCGATCGTTTAAAATCACTTACTGAAAAACAGCCGTGTGCTACTTAGAAACAAAATTGCGGACTGTAACGAGAATCGGTACCGGAGAATATTGTAACAATACCACTTCTCAACATGGCGGTACTGTTCAATTAAGTCCTCCTGAATGAGAGCAAAGTCTCCTCTTGCGATATAAAACTGTGCAAGCAACGTCTGTGGACATCCTAGTCAGGTTGATATCACACCAGTCCATCCAGGCCACAATCTTGATGTCTGTATGACAGCCAGAATTAGTTAATGAATAACACTGAAAAAAGATGTTCAGCCTGACCCGGTTTTAGATGTCTATAGACAACCAGAATAAGTTGAAAGCAGACATCCCGAGAGACTATCATTTGGACATATGATAAACAGAAGCAGTTGGTAAATTATTAAATAATGCTGAGAAAAAGACATTAAGGCAGACCAACAGACAGTCTACTGGCAAGCTAGTTGAGAAAGAGGACATCCATTTTGACCAAAAAGACCAATGAATATGCCAGAGTGTATGCCCTAGAGCTGTTTTCTGAATTCTTAATCCTGCTTTGTCGACCGGTGGCTGAAGGCACCCACCTTATATATCCACCCACCCAACAGTTGTGGGTGTGGTCATCTGCCTAGTTCAGCCTCTACTTTCTACTGAAACAATTGAACACCCTGCAGCTACTCAGATCTTGCCTCAGATAGTAGTTCAAAGTATTCTAAAACAGTATCTTTTTCTGCATCACAGGATGAGGAGGATGATGATTATGATGAAACGCTGTCTGCTGCCACAGGGAAAGATCCAGAGAGACCTACTTAAGTGTGTCTTAATATTATGTATAGCTACTGGCAGTGCTCTACCCATTGATATTCCTTTACATTCTTGAGTGGAATTTGGAGTTTGACATTTACACTGAAGTGATGAGCATAGATAATGGACAAACAACAAACACATTCTTGTCCTTCAACAGAACATGGCTGGGTATCACCAGGAGGAGGGTCCATCAACTTCCACAGCACAGCTTGACACAGTGAGACTTCCGGTCAATACCATGTTAAATCTGTATGTAGCACTGTAGGTATTAAATGTCGTCCATATGTTCCCAGAAGAATTAAAAAGCCTGATGGCTGTGGGTATGAAAGATCTTCGGTATCTTTCTGTCCTGCACCGAAGAGATAGGAGCCGCCCACCACCACTGCTTCTTTGACCCATCAAGGTGTTATGAAGTGATCCGTGTTGTTCAGGATGGCCTCCACCATTCTCATTGTGTATCTCTCCACCACCTCCTCCAGAGAGTCCATCTTTACTCCGATGACAGAGCCAGCCTTCTTGACAAGCTTATCCAGCCTCATTGCCTGCTTTTTTCCTAAACTTCCTCCCCAGCAGACTGCAGCATAAAATAAAACATTTGCCATCACAGACTGATAAAACATCTGCAGCATCTTACTACAGATGTTTAGAGATCTGAGCTTTCTTACGAAAAAGAGGCGGCTCTGCCCTTTTTTGTAGAGTGCATCTGTGTTAAGGGACCAGTCCAACTTGTTATCAAGGTGAACACCTAGATATTTATAGGTTGTCACCACCTCGATGCCCACTCCACAAGTGTTCACTGGCTGAAGAGGGGGCTTGGACCTACGGAAATCCATGATCATTTCCTTTGTCTTTAAAGTGTTCAGTATGAGGCAGTTTTTGTGACTCCAGTTACTGAAGGCTTTTATCAAATCCCTATATTCAGATTCCTGTCCATGAGTCCGCTGTATATAATGTGAACAGGAATGGAGCCAGGACAGTCCCCTGTGGAACCCCCATGCTACTCATTAATGTCCCAGAAAAACAGTTCCCCAACCTGACAAACTGTGGTCTTTCTGTCAGGTAATCTGTGATCCAGGAGACAAAGGAAGAATCCACTCCCATCTTGTTTAGCTTGTTTTGAGTATGTTGGGTTGGATGGTATTAAATGCACTTGAAAAATCAAAAAACAGGATTCTTACATAAGCACCAGATTCCTCCAGATGAGAGAGGGCACGGTGGAGCATGTAGAGGACTGCATCATTCACTCCAATGTGTTCTTTGTATGCAAACTGCAGGGGATCAAGTTTGTCTTTGACCTCAAGCCTCTGTAGGCGTAGAATCCGCCACTCCAAGGTCTTCATGATGTGTGAAGTCAGGGCCACCGGTCTGTAGTCATGTAGTTCAGCGGACATTTTCTTTTTGGTATTGGCACAACACAGGATGTTTTCCACAGAGCCGGCGCCTGCCCCAGCTGTAGACCCAGGTTGAAGATCTTGTGGAGAGGTTGACACAGTTGGGCAGCACAGTCTTTAAGCATCCTTGGACACACAGCATCTGGGCCAGCTGCCTTCCCAGAGCAAAGTCTCCTGGGCTCCAACCTCACCCCTGTCTCTGTGACAGACAAAGGTGGAGGTGTGATAGTGAAGGGGAGTAGCTGCAGCAGTGGAGATGTACCCAGGTGAAGGAGGGGGCGGAGGAGGAGGAGGAGGAGACATGTGGGAGAAACACACTTGTGGAGGAGAGGAAGGAGCCATCATGGAGATGCCCACATGGATGGATAAGGAGTGGAATCAGATGTGACCTCAGTGTCCAACCTGTTGAAGAACTGATTGAGTTCATCAGCTCTTTCCACATCACCCACTATTGGCTGTCTTTTCTTTTTGTTGTAGCCAGAGATGGTGTTGATTCCTCTCCACACCTCACTGATGTTGTTGTGTTGCAAATTCTTCTCTATCTTTTTTTTGTATTCCAAAAAAAATATTTCTTCAATCTCTTCCTCAACTCATGTTGCACCTGTTTGAGCCGTTCTTGTCACCATCTTGTCACTGCCTTTATGTCACTTGTGATCCAGGGTTTGTTATTGGGGAAACAGCGTATAGTCTTTGTAGGTATGACTGTGTCTCTACAGAAATTGACGTACTCTGCAAAACAGTCAACTTATCTGTCAATGTCCATACTGTTCTTATCTGTTTCCAGCAGCACATCCCAATCTGTGCATTCAAAGCAGTCCCTTAGAGCCTCTCTAGCCTCAGGGGTCCATTTCCTTACTGTGAGTGTAGTTGCAGGTTCCCTCTGCACACAGGGTTTGTAACAGGTCTGGTTGTGATCTGACCTGCCCAGTGGTGGTAAGGCAGTAGCTCTGTAAGCTTCTTTGACATTGGCATACAGCAGATCAAGGGTTTTGTTTTCTCTGGCAGCACAGTTAACAAACTGTGTAAATCCAGTTAGGTGGGAGGAGAGGGAAACATGGTTGATGTCTCCTGATATTACTGTGAGTGCGTCAGGATGTTTAGTCTGTATCCTAGCAATGATTTCATGTAGTATCTCACATGGAACTTCAGCAGTTGCCTTTGGAGGGATGTACACAAGTATTGTTATGATATCAATGATTTCTCGTGGTACATAGTATGGACGCATTCCAACAGCCAATAGTTCAATGTCTGGACAACACATCTTCTCCTTGACAGTAATATGTGCAGGATTACACCATCTCTGGTTCACGAATAAGCCCAGTCCTCCTCCTTTTTTCTTGCCACTAGCCTTAGCATCTCTGTCTGATCATATTAGAGTGAAGCCAGGTTCATTCACGATGGAATCTGAGATATTTTGATTCAACCAGGTTTCAGTAAAACACATCAGGCTGCACTCACGGTACACTTTCTGAGTCTTCACCAATATCTCCAGCTCATCACTTTTGTTGGGCAGAGAGTTAAGGTTTCCCATGATGACAAATGGTAGAACGGGCTTGTATCTCAATTTCCTGGCCTTCAACTTTGCACCAGCACAACAGCCACGAAAACACCTCCTTATCTCAGCTGGAATAGGGTGACATACTCCAGATTTGCTCCGTTTCAGGGACAAAAGCTCTTCTCTTGAAAAAACTATTCTTCCAACAGAAGTGTCCATCAGTAGTTGACAAAAATAACAAAAATAAAGCAAAGGTTGAGTAAAAAGACTCGGAGCTACCTTGCTGCTACCAGTTGAAGTGCATGTTCTAAAATAAATAGGTGAATATGCTATGGTGAATATTTTAATGGTTGGAACTATAATATAAATCCTATCTGTTGGTTTTCTACTTTTAGGGAATAAAGAAGAACCAAATCACATGTGAATTTGTCTTTATTTGACTGTTTTAATCAAAAGTAATTTCTGCTAATTAGGTCCCTTACAACCTTTCCATTCTGGACATCTGCAGGGTGGATGGGATGGTCATCCTCAGGGTCATTTTTACGGCAGGGTGTTGCTCTCCTCTAATAGTTGCAATATTATGGAGAACAACACATGCCACAGTGATGTCACATGCCCTCTCTGGGGTGACCCTGAGTTTACGCAGGCACTGGAACTGGGATTTGAGTATGCCTATGGTCATCTCAACCCGGGCTCTAGTCCTGCAGTGGGCCACATTAAAATGTTGTTGGGGCCCTGGTTCAGGGTCAGGGTAGCCTCGATCCCCCAGTAGGTAGCCATCAAACTCTCCTGCAATTATAGAGGACACATTTGAGTGCATTTGTACAAAGCTTTAGCTTCCTTATCTTGTGCAAATCTGTTGCTTAGACTACACTCCTGGTAGATCTGGGAATCATGTACAGAGCAAGGCCTCTTGGCTTCTACATTTGTAATAATGTAGGCTGCATCACATATGATCTTCACAATGCAGAGAAAGACATGAGTTAGTTGTATTGTAATGTATACATTTTCATGTACATATTTTTTTAATATGGTAGGTCATATACCTGGACATTGATGCTGTGAAAGGATTTTCTATTCATATAGTCTCCTTCGTTTTCTGCAGGCACAGTAATAGGAATTTGTGTCTCATCTATGCACCCTATCACATTTGGAAGCCCTGCAAAATGACAGCTAATTATGCTACTCAGAGTGGGGTCTCTGAGGTCACAGCAGAATGTATATCATAATTTAAAATAATAGAATACATGATTTCTACATCAGTTACATGCAATCCTGTGGAATTCCCCTTTGATGTTTGTAATATGTTTTTCTCCAGGGAACACCACTATCATTGGTAACAGGCATTTGAGTGCGAGGGTTATTTTCCTCACATTTCTACACACTGTTACCTTTCTGAAATGCTCTGCATCCCCAAATTTTGTACAGAAGACTACCGTTGCAAAGAAATGCAGCGCTATACATAAAATTTGTGATTTGTGATGTGAGCGCACATCTGCAGTGTGTGAGGTTGGTGATGAATGGCTGGAGAATATTATAGAGATAAATTATACTGCTTGATGAAAAGCGGTAGCGTTCAAACAGATATTCCTCTGGAAATGACAGGACATCTAATCTGGGTTGGAAGATTCTCTCGCGACATAAAGCATTTCGAATCAGTTCGGCTTCAATATCAGTCGGATTGGGAATGAATGAGCAATCCATGTCTTACAGCTTTCTTCATGTGGGAGGAGACAGGTAGAAACTCAGGGTATCTTACAGTAGACCTGCCAGTGAGCAGGTTATGTTCACAGAGTCTGTTACCGTGGTGACTGACTCAGAGTTTCAGTTCCCTCTCTTACTGGAATGGATAACTCAGAGTTTCCCTCATCTCAGGGTTAACTTACTCTGAGTTTTCACATGACCCGCTTTTGGGAATACCCGCCTGCTCTGCGACTGGAGCAGTGACATGTATTAGTTTCTATTTAGTATATGTTCAGAAACAAAATGTCAGTGTATGCATGTCACATATGTATTTCTGTGTCACATACATACATGTATATACTTTAGGGATGTAATTGTAAGGGCAATATCATGATAAGAAAAGTGTCTCAATATCGTTGCAGAGATGTAACAATATGAAATGATGGCGCTTCGGGCAAAAACAGTGGATTTAGTGACAATCGTTTGTGTCACCATGTCAGCCGACTGGGCATGTGTGCATGTGACTGTGGCTACGTTCATGTCAGTTCAACTCACACATATCTCCCTGTTAATAAACTGACCACAAATGTGGTGGCACTATGAAACAACTCCTGGACCTGATGAAGCGCTACCTGGAACAACAACAACAACAACAGTCACTGCAGCTTTACTGAGTGCTGCTGGAGTGAGGTGTAACGCATGTGAGATAGACACTATAAACTTCTCACACCACAAAAACTACAGGTGGCAGATGCAGAGCCAAGTATTTATTTGAAGTTAGTGAGTGAGAGGGAGGGGGTAGGAGGGGCAGATTTTAATATCAGGACATGCCTTACAATACCGCAATAAATATTGTACCGTGGACTTGTTATTGAGGTATCACAATATCGTGACATTTTAATATCGTTATGTCCCAAATACACTTTTATTTCTATTTTGTGGGAAGCACACAATGCATGTAATTTATTTTATGTAAAGCACTTGTATGATGTATTTATCATTATCCCTTTAAATATTTCCTAAAATTTTTTTAAAAACTTGTAACATTGTCATTGGCTAAGTCAGGCACTTGCCTCCCTATAACGTTAACGTGAGTGCCTAGAAGCAGCAAGCGGCAACACAAATGTGGGATTTTGGATGAAAAAACGATGGCTGAAATCACAATTAGCATTGGAGCCATGCATTTTTTTCCAGAAACAAAAGCAGAAGTGTAACCCAGAAGCAAAATCAATGCAGAAATCACATCTACAATGTGCTGACTGTGGTATCACTCACTCTCCCTCGAGCTCTGTGTTGGCTGGAGCATTATATATTCTAAGCCCCTCCCAAATCCAACCAATTTCTATTTAACCCACAAATTAATATTCCGCTTCACCACATAGGGGAGACCGGGGGTGGTTGTGACATTTTTGACATTTCTGTCTGTATCTTGGAGCTCTTTGAAGCCAGTGTGATGGTCTGTGTCTTTGGTTCCCTTTTGAGTTCGTGTTTAATTTTGAAGTTCACTGTCTTGTCTTCCTGTGTGCTCCCTGCTGTGATTAGCCCAATGTGTTTCACCCGTCCTGATTGCACCACCTGTGTCTTCCCCTTTGTATTTAACCTCTGTGTTGTAAGACAATTTGACCCCACCCTGAGACGTTGTCTCTAAAACAAAGAAAGTCCTTCCCAGACTGGATGTAATCATTTTGTGTATTATGCCTTTTGGTTAGTGTCTCCTCAACACCTCCATTCTACCTGACTTCCTCTTGAAATGTTACATGTCTGATGGTCTCAGTGCGAGAAGTACAAGGGTCTAGGTAGTTCATTGTCATGTGAAAAGACCCCCTAATGGTCAAAGGTCCCCAGATGTCATCCCCATGTAAATTTCTATTTGATATGTGATTTAGAAGTTAGATTAGAAGTATTCTGGTTGGATATTTAAGGGGAAGATCAAGAACCTCTCACTTTGAGTTGATCTGCTTACCAGAGCTCCCACACGTTGAGTGTGTTTCTCAAGTATTGTTGCTATTGGCTATAGTTTGTTCAAATTGTACATCACAATAAACTGGAATGTTAACCATTCATTTCTAATACTGTCTTGTTGAGATTTTACTCTTGTAGTGAGGGGTCTGTTATCAGATACCTAGCAGGTCTTTAGTTATATGGTAAGTTTTATTGGGTAACACTCACACCCTTGACCTCTGAGTTGAACAGAAAAGATTGAGTATCATGTTCTGTAATTATTTAGATATGTTCTATAACCTCTGAATATCTCAACCCAGGTGTCAGGGCTGTTCTTCTATGTTAAGAAGGTCACTGAGTGGTTTGTTAACCTATATCTGCCATCCCTGAACTAAGACTGATGTCAGATCTGTTAATAGCAGAGTTCAATTCTTAAAAGGCTTATATTCTTAATTGCTGGTTAACTACTAACATTAAATAATATTTAATGGTAAAGTTATAATTTAAGTAAACGGAGTCAGATTGAATAAATTAATTACTTTACTTTGATAAAACCTCATCTTAACACCGGAAAGACAGAATACGTATTGGGGAGATAATAGATAAATGTCTCTAAATATTTCCTCCCCTACAGTGTCTCCCTTTGTCTTTCCTGGATCATCTGCGTTGCTACCTTTGGTCGTGCATTGTTCCCCGTGTTTTCTATGCTGTGTCCTGATGTGTTTCTACCCTGCTTTGTCGCCTAAGTTCCTAAGTTTTCCCAGCGAGTTATAATAATAATAAATAGTAATAAGTAATAAGTAATAGTAAATAGTACTAAGTAATAGTAATAAGAATAAGTAGTTTTCTTTAACCTTACCGGCTTTTGTTCAACACTTAAATTACTTTTTAACATAATTGGTGTGTGGGTGTGTGCAGTGTTGTGACGGCCCCTGGTTTGCCGGAGCATTCCACTGGCCGTTCTGTGTTTGTGTTCTGTGTCCCTCCCCCTCTTTTCTTTCCAGTGGTTGCAGCGCGGGAGTGGGCGGGGCTTTCCTGCTAATGAGACACCTGGGCCCGGTGTCCCGTAGTTATAAAGCTCCGTTTTGCCCAGACGTCTCTCTCTCTAGCCGAGCTCTCCAGCCGAGCTGTGCGACGGACCTCCGGCGTCTCGTCTACTTGATTTTCGTTTCTTTATATCATGCCACTCTGTTCTAATTTCGAGTGGCTTGTTCTGGGAAAAATAAATTGATTCTTTTCATATTGACTGGAGTACTGCGTCTCCCGTCATTTTGGTTGCGGCTGTTGAGCCGGGCCGTAACAAGTGTTGTAAAGTAACAAAGTACAAATACTTCGTTTCTGTACTTAAGTAGAATTTCCACACATCTGTACTTTGAACAGTACAGATATGTGCTGTATATTCCTGACAACTTTCACTTTTACTCCACTACATTTCATGAATAAAATCTGTACTTTTACTCCAATACATTTCCCTTAACCATCTTTGTTACTCGTTACTACAAAATAAAAGTTTAGTTGGTGACCTAATGCCTGTTTGTTGTCATATCAACCGCCAAGCACGAAGAAGAAGCCCCGCTCGCCCAGGCATGTCACATTTTTGTGATGGAAGCACTTGCTGCAGGCTGTGCTGCTAACGTTACCACTCCGAAAACAATAAATAACTCAGGTCGGGTCGAACAACGGGCTTCTCCTTTTTTTTTGGGGGGGGGGGGGATTTTTTCGGGTTTTTGAGAAGTATAGCACGAACAAAGCAGCTGAGAAACTGCTCAAATGGGCGATCATCAGCTTTGAAAAGTTTTGTACATTCACAAGAACTTGCAGAAAATAAAAATAGACCCGGCTTCTAATTGCTCAAACCTGGAGCCAGACCCGGCCCAGTACAGGAGAGCGGAGTCTGTTTGAGACTCTGTGTTATTTGAGAATTTACAGTAGGCCTACATATGACGGTCCGGGAGACCGCTGATACTGTTAATGCAGGACTTTAACCAGAAGCCTGAATATCACTTATCTGTCTAACCAAAGGGGGGGACAACATGTATCACCTAGGGGCATTGCAAGGCCTGCAGCTTTACAAGCACACAACCACCCACCCACCCACACACAGCTTCATTACATTAATATGTTAATATTTATTTAAATTCACATCCAACACATGTTTTTAGTTCAAAATCAAAAGGTGCAGTTGAATTTTGACCTGGGGCATGTTTTATACAACTGGACTATGTCTGTATCCAGTCCAAGTTTACTTTCTAACCATCAACCTGTACCGTCTACTTTTCATCTCAGCAAAAACGGTCAATGACTTGACTGTGACTGACTTTATCAAGTTTATCCCTCTCAACAGCCAAGACAGTAAGGTCTTGTAACCTATCTTGGGTCATTGTGGACCTAAGCCACGCATGCAGCCACCTCAAAACGCTGAACGATCTCTCACAGCTACAACTATTGACAGGAATTGTGAGAGCGATCTGAAGGATGTAAGATATGGAAACATCACTGGATCTAGTGATGTGTAAACTGAATGAATGTCATTTAATCGGAGCGTCTCTCTTTATCGCATACCTGGCTGAATGATGGTCATAGGCTCTGACTGATGGTTCATAGTGTTTATTTCCGTGAACCTTATTCACTCATGAACTCACCGTAAGAGCTACAAATGAGAACAAACAAAAACATAACCCTTTTAGACCAATGATCTTACTAAATCGTAGCCTTTTGATAATTTATGCAAACCAAATCATGTACCAAATCATTTAGCTATTGTAATCACGAGTGTAATCATGAAAATCATCTCTTTATAACCCATTTTAAATCACCAACAATCTCTGATAGAGAGCTGAATGGAATTGTTTTTAACTTAAATTATGATTTTTTTTCATTTTTATATCAAGTAAGCAGCCTTTACACATACATATTATCGAAGATAACGTAAGGCACACCAGTACATTTCTTCTTAGATTAATAAACACACTGATGAATTAACCACCGGACCAACCTGGTGGCTCAGCTAATGTTGATTAGCATTTACGCTAGCAAAACACGTCGTAATAATGATACCTTGAAAGACTATATGAGGCACCACATCCTGAACAACCTGTTAAACCTTATATTATAGAACCACAAACCTTGTGCCATATCAGCCAGGAGCTCATTAAACATAAACATGTTTAATGTATTTGCTTTCCTCTCACTTAATGGACGTGCTTAACACACAGGCACACCTTTTTTACATCACAATCCAATAATAATGCTTGCGCGTCTGTAGCACATGACTTTGCAAAGCCCACTTTTCATCAATGTGGTGTGCTGTGACAGTGACAAACGAGTCTGTAGCGCAAGACATCCAGCCATCAATTGTAATGGTGACTGTACTGGCACTGTGCAGTGATTCAACAATGTCTTTTTTTACTTTCTGATATAGCTGGGTATTTCCCTCTCACTGAAAACCTTACTGCTTGGCTTTTTATACCTCGGCTCCAGGACGCTCAGGAGGTGTTCAAAGCCCTTGCCCTCCGTAGCACTGTAGGGCTGGATATCCTTGCATATATAGAAAGCGATGGCTTTCGTTATTAGCTTAGCATGGGCAGAGTTTCCGCCAAGCGGAGTTTGGAAATAGTTACCGATGCTTGGCTGTTGTGTGCTGTTAATGCCACTAGAGCTAGCATGAGGTGAATCGGAGGAATTATCCGAAGGCGAGTTGCAGGGGGATTCTTCAGCCACACTGTGCTGTCGCTTCAGGTGAGTTATGAGATTAGTTGTGCTGCCTGTGTATTTTATAGCCCGACGGCATATCTTACAAATTGCGGATGACTTGACGAGGTTTCCATCCTTTTTATAAAACCCAAACTCACGCCAAACACTGGACTTGTACTGATGTCTCGGTACACTGTGGATTTTTTGCTCGTCTTCTGCCATGTTTTGTTTAGGTAGCCTAGCACGTGTGGTGTTGACTGGGTTCTTCTTCTTTAGGTGGTTGGAAGCCCGGATGTTGATGTTCAGTGACTAGTGATGCCAATGTCGCCAAGTGGTGACTGCAGGGAGATCAGAGTGTGTTATTGTTCCACAATAAACAGTCCACTCGTAAGAATTTAACGGCTGAGAGATGAAGTGAATTGACTGAAAATAATAATTTAAAAAAATATATATAATATGACAGCGGATTTTAACGATTCAAAGATTTTACAAGGCGATGCATCGTGGTTTCAACCCGGTTTCTAATCGATGCACACCACTCCAACCGATGCAATTTACCATAGACCCCGTCTGTCTCTCTCCTCCACTTCCTCACTCTGACTGTCCATCCAGCAAACTCTTCTCCTGCATCTTCTCCTGCTCCTCCTCCACCACTCTCCTCCTCATTCTCTCTAGGTTTGGCCTAGGCTTAGCCTCATTCACTCTCACAGTCTCACAATTCATAGGGGAGTTTTCCTGTTTCATTGTGTGTAGTACCACCATGAATGCACATTATTCCTATTTTCACTCACATTTTAGTTAGGTAACACAAATACTGTGTAACTATTTTATTATAATCTGGTATAAGCGTTTTGTTCATGAAGATGTTTGATGTTAAAAGACAGGAGGAAGTATTCAAAAGGGGAAGGAAATCAGGAATATCCTCTCTCAGAGTGATGCTGAGAAACGGATCCACACATGTATTACTTCTAGGTTACACTACTGTAACTCTCTCTTGTCAGGATGTCCAAAAAACTCTCTGAAGAGTCTCCAGCTGGTCCAGAACGCTGCAGTGAGGGCACTGACAAGAGTTAGTAAGAGAGAGCACACCTCGTAGTTTGGGAAATGTTTCCACTGTCAACGTAAATTGCAGGCTTCTTATCTAACCCTGAATATGATCCAAAACACATACCGAACATGGTCAAAGAAAAACCGTGAGCTCCTCTTCCCTCTCAAGTTATCCACACTGCATAGCTAAAACCAAGCCTCAAAAACCCTTCCACCTATAATAATAATGACGTCATTAAAAGAAATACAAATGTTCATCAGCCAACAAGAGTGAAATATTGAGAATATTCTGCTTTTACTGTAAGGAAGCCACAATAAATTCAAAATTCTAACCACTCACTTTAAATACTTTTACTCTTACTTCTAATATTTAAGTACATTTTATATCAGAAAATTACTGCTGATACTTAGGTACATTTAATGTCAGGTACTTTAAAACTATGGAAGGGCTGGTAGTCTGTCACAGGTGGTCAACCAAGCCCCGCACTTGGGACGACAGCTGGCCTAGTTGTCAGGTCATCGCCGTATGAAACTGGCCAGTCTCTGCTGAGTCCATACTGGCCATAGTGTTTCTGTCAGGCCGAAGTAGGACTCAGATGCAGAGACAATCCAGTAGATGCAGACTTTATTGTAAATACCAAAGTTCTCTGAACAGAGTGACAAAGCAATAGGCTATGAAATATTCCTAGGGTGACTAACAAGAAAAGAAAGCAACAAAAAAAAAAAAAAAAACACTTCAAAAGGGGGAAAAGAACTAGAGAAAAGAAGCTATGAAAATTAGAAACAAAATAAGAATCTCTCCCAGAGTAGGCAAACAAAATGCTATGAAAAGATCAACAGAAAACGCTCCAACTGGAGGAAAACCAGGCTAGATAGATAAACTACAAAAAAATAAGATTCACTCCTGAAAAACAGAGGACCTATGATAAACTATGAAATTTTATCCACAAAATCAAAATAGCTCCAAAAGGAGGAAAACAAACAGCTATGAAAATTATCTATAACTAAGACATGAAACTAAGATCTCAAAATTACAAACAAAAAAAATCACTCATCTCGAGCAACAAAGGCTTACACGTGGCAACACTGTGGCTGTGGGCAAAGGCTTGGAAATGGGCTCAGGTGATCAGACCAATGGACAGAGACACTCTGGCACAAGACAAGGGAGACAAAGACTATTTAAAGCTGGGGTTGGTAATCCTGGAGAGCTAGCAAGAGAGCTAGCAAGATTTGAAAATTGCACCTCCTCTGAGTTCCACCCCCTCCTTCCCCTCCCGTCAGTGTGTACGTCCAAGCCACGCCCCCACAAACTGGAACGCGCACCGCACGAAAATGAGAAACGGCAGGAGGAGTACTATATATATATATATATATATATACACTATAATCTATTCAATACTAGCGTCACCGACCCGTTTTAAACCCACAGAGAAGCTAATATTAGCATTAGGCTAATACAAGCTACAAAAGTAGCTACGTTAGCAAAAGTTACACATTTCATAAAAATAACAAATCCTCCCCGTAGCAAAGCATATAATTACCTGTCCAACAGAAAGAGAGCAACCTCAGCATCACTTTTCAGGCCCTTCAAATCCCTCAGTTGTCTCCACAAAAGCAACACCAATGTTTACTCTGGTTTGACCTCTGGCTTTATCCAGAGCCTTTTTGTTAGCAGCCTTTTCAGCCTCCAGCTTTCTCTTCCTTGCCTTTTTCTCGGGGCGAGCCGTTACAAGTGACGCTGGAAGTAGTAACTGGGGCTGCATTTTCTCAGCCATTGCTCATAAATGAGCATGAAATCCGTTCTGCTGTAACTCCGTACACTGATTTCTTCCAGCAACAGCGACACGTGAAGATTGTGCACATGCGTAGGAGGCAGGGATAGAGGGGGCGGATACAGAACTAGACATGAAGGCATCTGATTGGTTTTTGCTCTTCAGTACGAAGAGCGTGGATTGGTCGGAGTTTTGTCAGTCCTGCAGCTGCCACAGAGGACTGATTATTTTCATTCCTTTTTCTGAATACATAATGTATTGATTACTCAGAAGGTAGAAGGACCATTTCACCCAGTATAACAAAAGGTGTTTCTGAACAGGATTACCAACCCCAGCTTTAAGCACATGGAGGTAATGGGGAACAGGTGGAGACAATTGGTAATCAGGGCAGACACACAGGAAGGGCAAATGCTCTGAAACGAGAGGAGAGTAAGTCTTTTCAAAATAAAACAGGAAATGACAAGACCAAAATCCCAAGACAAAACAAACCTCAGTGGTGTGACAACATGCATACACAGTCTTTCCGTTAGATGTATACAACCCCATGTATGTACATTCCCACGTGTTTTTTCTTCATACACCTCAATCATCCTAAAATTGTGCGCACATGCACAAGTCTTCTGGCCATGCCCATAATTCACCATAATTGGCTTCTGACACACCCCCAATTACCTGTTTTGCATATAAAATCATGGGATTTAGTTTCGTTTTGAGGAGAGATGGTGGAAGCAAGCAAACAACTGAAAAAGAATAAGTGCAATTTCACAGATTGTGAATAAAGAGGATAAAAGAGAGGCTAAAAAGCGCATTGCTGCACACAATAACAGCGTGTCTGCTACTGGAGGAGGAAAGGACAGAGATTCTTAGCCAAACTGCCATTAGTGGCATTGTGTCAGATGACATCGGGGACACAGATGCGCCTGCACATATGGACTTAGGTAACTCACCCAGTTTAAATCTTATTATAATCGGACTTGCAATGAAGACAAACAAGTTTGTTATTTGCTACAGTGTTAATATTATTTTATTAATAAATGAAGATGCTGGTACATCCAAGTTGAGTCTGGGGAGAAGTCAGTGCCGGTGCGCCACAGCCTTCACCTGCCCAGACATGCACACGTGTCCTGAATTCACAAAAAGAAATTGAGAGAAATAAGACAGGAATGGAATGGAGGTGGAGGAGCAGGGACAGGAGCGGAAGGATGAGGAGGAGCAAGAGCAGGAAGAGTACAAGGAGGAGAAGCACAAAGAGGCAAATAGTAGAACAAATAATGACAAAATTCAACATGTGGTTAATGAGAGATCTTTCACTAAACGGCAGAGTTGTGCTGTCCGAGGTAGAAGGGGTATCAAGAGCTGTTTATGTGTCCCTAACATTAGGAATGTCTACTACAATTTACCAAAAACTGGATAAAATTTTATTCAACTTCATCTGAAGAAACAAATGTCACTATCTAAGAAAAGAGGTATTATGTAACTCGAGACAAAGGTCCTAAGCTTTGAAACATTATATAATACTTTTAAAAATAAATGGCTGACAAACTTGATTAAAGAAAAAGATAATATTTGGATTGCTTTCTTTAAATTCATATTTAATTCAATTAGAGGACTTAACTTCTTATTAAAATGTGATTATAAACCTGATAGGTTACCTGTGAAATTAGCAAATTTTCATAAGCAAGCTCTGCTGACATGGATAATGTTGTACAAACTTTCACCAACAAATAATTACATTTGGAATAAAAGGAGTATTCAATATTAAAATAAATGTTTGTATAACAGAAATTGGATCAATAATGGCATTGTTTACAACTTATGAAGACTGATAGAGTTGTTATTATATGATGAATTTTTTTCTAAATTCAGTTTACCCGTTAAACCAAAAGAATATGCTGTGATCTTTGATGCCATTCTGAGGAATGTAATGCAGCTTCTTAAAGGCTCTGTAAGTGAGCTTCATATGACTGCTCCAATTAATAGCAGTATATTCCTTGGAGATATCCATATCACAAAACACAAATACATCAGAAATCTTGTGTTAAATGTAACTGTTCCCTTAGTTAAATTTTTCTGGACATCGCTTTATGGAGATATTGATTGAAAAAATAATTGGCTAATTGGTAATAAATTTTGTATCAACAATTAAATTAAAGATGTATCTTATAAAATTATACACAGAATAAAAAAAAAAAAAAATTAGAAAGGTTTAAGGTCAACATTGAATACTCCTGTACTTCTTGTGGTATAGATGACGAAACTATACCACCTTTGTTTTATCACTGTATGTACACAAAATTGTTTTGGTTGGATGTACAAAACTATATTGGAAGGAAAACCGGACACATGATCCAGCTGCAAGAAAAGGACATTTTCTTTGCTTTGAGGACAATAGGATGGAAAAGGGCCTAATTTTTTTTTTTTCTTTGTACAACTATATTTTTAAGCAAATTTCACATTCATAATAAAAAATGGCTCCAAGCCAAGTTTCACACACATCCTGCATGAACTATATCAGTATAGCACCAGTATTGATGGACTGGAAAACCATTGGAAAAGGCATTAAAAACAACATATATATACACCACTCACAAAAAGTTAGGGATGTTGGGCTTTCGGGTGAATTTTCAGAATGCACATAAAACACACTATAACCTTTACAGGTGAACTTGAGTTGAAATTACAATAAAATGCCTAATACTTTCATGATATAATATCACTGTAGCATGAACTTTTTACATTTTCCATACATTTTTCCCAAAAGTCAAATATCCCTAACTTTTTGTGAGTAGTGTATATACAGTCATGGAAAAAATTATTAGACCACCCTTGTTTTCTTCAATTTCTTGTTCATTCTAATATCTGGTACCACTAAACGTATAATACAATGAACACAACAAAAAATGCAGCTGGTCACATAATACTTTATGTCCTATTTGACATTCTTAAGCTTAATTGATTCCCAGGGTATATAAGAGGCCATTTCATGTCACAAGCAGCACTGCACATGCAAAGGCCTAGAGTGGTTTCCTGCTTACATTCAATCTGTAGCACAACTCAGAAGTTGTCAGCTCTCACATAATGCCTAAAACAAAAGAATTATGTGAAGCCACAAAGGCAGCCATCTTGGCACTGCTGGAAATTGGCATGAGTGAGAGACAGGTAGCGAAAAAACTGAAGATCTCCAAGACAGCCGTTCATTACAACAAAAAAAAACAAGCTGAACATGGCACTACCAAAGTGCTACCTGGCCGTGGCAGGAAACGTCTTTCTACCCCACGAGATGACCGTGCACTCATCCGTTCCTGTGTCAGGAATCGTCGTCAGACCTCCAGGGACCTTAAAAATGAGTGGGCACTGTCGAGAAATGTGACCTGTTCGGCAAGGACAGTTCGAAACCAACTTGTTGAAGCTGGTTTGAAGTCACACAGAGCACGCAAGAAGCCCTTCATCAATGAAAGGCAGAGGAAGGCCCGGTTACTCTTTGCTCGAGACCACAAGGATTGGACTGTTGATGATTGGGCTAAGGTTCTCTTCAGTGATGAATCCAATTTTGAATTGATGCCCACTCCAGCCAACTTACTGGTTAGGAGGAAGCCTGGAGAAGCTTACAACCCAGACTGTCTTGCCCCTACAGTAAAACATGGGGGTGGATCAGTCATGATCTGGGGTTGTTTCAGTCTGAGTGGAACAGGGCAAATGCAATTGTGTGAAGGCCGAATGAACCAGGTCATGTACAGGACTACCCTTGAAAACAGTCTTCTTCCATCAGCTGGAAAACTCTTTCCTGCCTCGAATGACTGGATTTTCCAACAAGACAATGCCCCTTGCCACACGGCAAGGTCAGTTAAAGCCTGGATGGAGAACCACAACATTCGCACCATGCCTTGGCCTGCTCAATCACCAGATCTTAATCCAATTGAAAAGCTGTGGAAAATCATCAAACTCAAGATGGAGAACCACAAGCCCAAAAACAAAGAAAATTTGTTTGAATTTGTCCAACAGGAATGGGCTGCTGTGACAGCAGAACAATGTCAGAAGCTGGTGGAGAGCATGCCAAGACGCATGGCTGCAGTCATCAAAAACAATGGTTATGCAATCAAGTATTAACTCTTGTGTGTATCATGTGTTTAAAGCAAACAGAAAAGAAAACATGGAATGCTTAAAAGTAGTGTTTTTGGCGGTACAATGCCATAGCTATTGATGTAAGAATTTCAGTAATTTTGGTTATTATCAAGAAAACCATGGAAAATGAATAGTTCTTAGTTCTTGAATTAAACTCTCATGAGCTATTTTTGTTGTTATCATTATAATTGTCCAAACAAATGTACCTTTAGTTGAGCCAGGCATTAAAATTAACAAGAAATTGAGGAAAACAAGGGTGGTCTAATAATTTTTTCCATGACTGTATGTTGCTCATGAGTGACTAGAGGTAGTTAGATGTGCATATTGAGTGTCCTGAGAGGCCATGGGTAGAAGCTGTTTCTAAGTCTGTTTGTTTTGGTCTTGATGATCCTGTACCTCTTGCCAGAGGGCAGCAACTGAATATATGGTGGTTTGGGTAGAAGTGGTCGTTGATGATGGCACCGGGAGTTGGCGGTCTCATCCTATTCTGCTATTAAGAGATCTGACATCAGTCTTAGTTCAGGGATGGCAGATACAGGTTCACAAACCACGCAGTGACTTTCCTAAAATGGAAGAATAGCCCTGATGCCTGGGTTGAAGTATTCAGAGGTATTAGAACATGATACTCAATCTTGTCTGTCCAACTCAGAGGTTAAGGGTGTGAACAGCATCCAGTGAAACTTACCATATAACTAAGGTCTTTGGGATACAGTATTTAACTAGTCCCTATCTTAGTTCAGGGATGGCAGATATAGACTTAACCTATTCAGTGACTTTCTTAACATAGAAGAACAGCCCTGACACCTGGTTGAGATATTCAGAGGTATTAGGACATAACTCAATAGTTACAGAACATGATACTCAATCTTTTCTATTCAACTCAGAGGTTAAGGGTGTGAGTGTTACCCAGTGAAACTTACCATATAACTAAAGACCTAATAGGTATCTGGTAACAGATCATCCACTACAAGAGTAAAATCTTAACAAGACAGTGTTAGAAATGAATGGTTAACATTCCAGTTTATTGTGATGTACAGTAAGTGAACAAACTATAGCCAATAGCAACAATACTCGAGAAACAAATATTGCAACACACTTGACATGTGGAAGCTCTGGTAGGCAGATCAACTCCAAAAGAGAGGTTTTTGCTCTTTTTCGCACTTTTTTTACTAATATGTTCTTAAATGTGTTGTTGTGGCTGAATTATCTGATAGTTCAATACAAATAGCTGTTAATGTGACTGTGCTACGCAAAGAAATCTTTAAGTCATAAATTAATTCATCATTTTATATTTGTTTAACAATGAAAAAGACAATTAAATAGGTAAAATTATAAAATTAGTATTGTATTTTTCATAGGCTAACCTTAACCCTATATTTCTGCTCAGCTGTCTCTACTATTATGAGAGATTCTAAATAATACTGTCTATTGATGGGTTTATTGTTGCTGGAATTGAATTCTATGTGAAAAGTAAGCATAACGTTGGTCTGCCACCTGCTACAATAGGCTGTAGAAAAAATTGTGCCCCTCCTAAAGCAACACAAGGCCCCTCCGCAATTCTGTGCCTGGCACCTGTGTGTATGTGCCCTCTTGTGATTTTACTCAATATGTGAGGAAAAAACCATAAATGTTGAAATCGTGGTAAATAGCAGCTGTAATTGTGTTGTTTGTTAGTGTGTTCCATTCTTGTGTATCTTTTAGTTTATTGGTTGTTTTATGTGTTTTTCCATCTAGGCTTTGGTCAGTTAGCATCACAGATGATATCCAGAGTACAAGTAATCTCCAGGTTGATATATCAAGGTGTGTGACAGAGTTTCATACATCAGGAGGCCTTTGGAGAAGTGATTGGACACAGAATGGTAAAATTGGCTGCTAGGATAAATTGTGGTGTGGTCTTGTTTGTGGAGACAATGGAGCAGGTAAACAAGCTGGAGACAGTCATCACGTTCAGAGGCATGGTTGAAACTGCCTGCCAACAAGATCACGCTGTCTAACATGCCCCCATTTATCAGCAATGAGTATTGAAAAGTCTTGATTTTCCTTATACTGTATACCTTCTAATTTAGGATAGACCAACTTGAGATAGTCAAGAACTACGTACACTGCTGTGTACACTTTTGGAACAGAAAGAATTCAATCCTTGCAAAGTTTTAAACTCATCTGGTCTCCTGGATTAGAAACTTGCTGAAAGAACAGGCAACTCAATAATTCATGATTACCCAGCACCGCTGTGATCTGTTAAAATGTGACACTACATCACATTGTCCTTCATCAGCTGCCTCCCCTGCACAGTTCCACTTTGTGTACAATGCTGAGAGGTTTTTCTGTCAGGACATGTGGGGACATTAAAGTTTCTCCATGTCGGACAAAAACAGCACTTTATAGGAAACATTTGGCATAGTAATTAGATGACATCATCATGTGGAAGGAACCCACCATGAGCCTCCTTCTCCTGGAAAATAATGGTAATTCTGATATGTAGCTCTTTGCCCACTCCAATCTCTTCCCCTCAGGGCAACCATACTGCATGATAGATTCTCAGACCTGTGCTACTGTCCCATTACAAATTGCTCCCGTGAATAGAGATGTGACACATCTGTGAAACAGTGGCTGTGCATTATGGCTGATTTGCAGCTCCAGGGATTTAAATCAACCCGAGGGAAGCGGAAAACGGGGACATAATTCAGCCACACTGTCTACTTCAGCCTGTATCTGTGACATCCACTGAGAGGTCAGCAAGGAAGTGAAGAGGATAAAAGAGGTGGTTTTGTATATGGAACACAGAATGGAAATAGCTCTTTCATACACAGCCTCAATCAAAATTCCTTCTTCACTATGGCTACCAGGCAGTTAGAGAGATAGTGACTGCAGAGTGTGTGGATTGACCATCAAAATGAAGGCTTTCCTACCTGGGTCTCAGCCTTGTAAGGCAATTCTGGGCTGCTTCAGTCATTACTTATAAGTAATAGGGTGTTTTATGATCAAAGAACACCCATTTTAAGTGAAAGCCAACCACACAAATCCAAAGAAAAATTAAAGCTAACTTAAGCCACCCAGGAATGGATATTCACATTTTAGTAACCAGTGCCTGTTAGAGAGAAATTCTGAGGTGATGCAGGAAGAAGAAGCACCGGAGTCTTGGATGTCTTATACTGAAGGAGTTTAATATACTCGATCGAGGAGAACAGAAGAGTCACAGACACAACATGAGTGCGTGATGTCACCTCAATTCTGAGGGCCTAGCTGCAAAGTTCAGATTCATATACTAGGAAGGTGGACCGAGCCCACAAAGGGAGATGTGCTAACATTCCATTGGCTGTTTGGCATAAACATTAAGATAAAGACTCACACCATCTAGGTGACGCGAGAACAACAACGGTCTCTCTCTCACTCAGAGTGTTATCTGGTGAAGGCGCCAGGGGAATGAACATGGCCTTGGCATGTCCCTAGGAGAGAGTACAGGTCAGATAAACTGTCTCTAGCAATGTATCTAAAAGAAAACATCTAATTCTCAACTTTCACCTATAAATGAAGAGGGATTGAACTTTAACTACACAAACTATACGGAGAAGTGAAATTCTTCCCTAACAGTGCCCAGTCAGAATTTATTTAATTTTAAAAACATTTTTAAACATCTGTTTTTTCCAAGTTATGTTTTTCAGGTTTTTGCATTTATGCAAAAGCCTGAAAGGGGAGATGGAGATGGAGATGTGAGGGGGAGATGGAAAAGGTGGAGAGGTGGGCCAAGGGCTGGAAGCAATGACTAAAGCCTAAGTGCACACAATCAAGGTGAGGTGAGCTACAGGGTCAGAAAAATGTGCCTGTTTACTCTCACAAAGAGCACAGCCTCTCTGGGATCCACTACAGTTAAGTTGGTAACACTTCATTATTACGGCCCGTGTCTCAGAATGTACCTCCCGTTCACTTACCATCTACTTTTACCTTACTTCCGGAGAAGTACAGTGTAAGTGGAATATGACTAGTCCAACAGACACTTCTTTTGTTATTTACAACTGAGAACATTACTTAAAAAAGCTGGGGGGAACAAATGACACTGCCTGACCTGACAAAGGTGGATGAAGTATTTCACAATAGCGAAGGTCCAAGACATTTTATTAGCAAGGTGTATTTAACAATGATGGAGGAATATCCAAAATAGAACATACATTGATCAACAGAGAGGTGGGAGTCTGACCTGGGCATTACAATACATGAGGACCTATGGTCTAATTTATGTCAGAACAGTTTATTTGCCACTATAAATGCCAGATTCAAAGTGGTCAACTACAATTTTCTTAATCAACTCTACCTCACCCCTCAAAAATTACACCCTAACCCTAACCCTTAGATCCAGGACTCTGTCTTTTAGGAAACTTAACAAACTTGAAACTAAGTCAGATTCCAGGAAATTTATTGATAGCTTTTACTATTTCCAGAAAATGTATCGCATTAACCTAGAAGTCAGATTCCTCCCTCTCTATATCAAAATGGATATCAGAAATTATGACCTGTTTGCCCTTAGAGAAGATCACCTATGTCATGAGAAACAGATATGACACCTTTTTAAAGATCTGGCAACCTTTTATTTAATATATAGAAACATTACCCCTAATGGCTGTGGATTCTCTGTAAGCCTTGATCTGGTTCAATTGTAAATCGATAATAACATCTATGTAGAATGTTTAAGATATCTTAGCGACACGTGTTACAATGTTATATATATTTTATATATATATGTATGGTCAGCTGTATATATATTTTTTAATTACTATTATTGTTTGTTTTGTTTATTTGTTTGTCTCTATTGTTTATACTACTTCGTTTAGTTTCTGTTGTTGTTAACCTCTTAACTCAGTCCTTTGTTAATGGTGTAATTAGGTGGGAATGTACTGTTCTTGCATAATTAAAAAACTAAAAATATGCAAAACAAAAAACAAACAAAAGTACAGTGTAACTCCTAGTCATTTCCCACACGTATTTTCCCATGTCTTACAGTATAACTAGCCTGTGTCATAGAGTGTACCTCCCGTTCACTTACATCCTACTTTGCCCTGTAACTCCTGGTCATTTCCCACATACAGAGACTTACAGCATATCTTGCGGCCACTTACCATGTAATTTGCAAAACTTAACGTGTCACTTCAGAATCAGTTTAAGTATATTAAATTAAGTACGGTACAATATAAAATAATGCTTTTGCTCTTTGCTCATGGCAGTTCTGACATGTCAACAGGCAAGCTTCACCCATATTCCTGGGATGTGTTATGTTTTGTCTTATACTGAATTGTAGGATTATGTTGAGTAATGGGTCTATTATGGAAATTGGCTCGTAACAGGCCAGCTGGAACACAAAGCAAACTTACCTCTCTGAAGTGCACACCTATGGAAGCCTTGTATTGTCATCTCAAGACAAAACACGAACAATAATGTAATAATATACATGTGAGGCAGACACTCCCTCCACATTTAAGTCCAGGCTTAAATCCTTCTTGTACAACAGAAATTTTAGTTAGGGCTGGCTCAGGTAGCCCCTGATCCATTTTATAGCTATGCTGCCATAGGCTTAGACTGCTGGGGACATAACTAGGTTACATAGAGGATCCTCCTCTCCTCTCCTCTCCTCTTAACATTAGGCAGCCATAGGCAACAAGCCATAAAGTTGTTTGTTCTTTTTAAAAATTTTACGCTGGGTCAATCTGCCGGAAACCGCTAGTGATTTGAAAAACAACCCGAGCAAACACACCTCTTCCTCAAACCTGATTTCCTACTGCCCCTCCTCCGGCTCCTCCTCGTCCTCTTCCTGCTTCTCCCATATATACAGTCATGGAAAAAATTATTAGACCACCCTTGTTTTCCTCAATTTCTTGTTAATTTTAATGCCTGGCTCAACTAAAGGTACATTTGTTTGGACAATTATAATGATAACAACAAAAATAGCTCATGAGAGTTTAATTCAAGAACTAAGAACTATTCATTTTCCATGGTTTTCTTGATAATAACCAAATTACTGAAATTCTTACATCAATAGCTATGGCATTGTACCGCCAAAAACACTACTTTTAAGCATTCCATGTTTTCTTTTCTGTTTGCTTTAAACACATGATACACACAAGAGTTAATACTTGATTGCATAACCATTGTTTTTGATGACTGCAGCCATGCGTCTTGGCATGCTCTCCACCAGCTTCTGACATTGTTCTGCTGTCACAGCAGCCCATTCCTGTTGGACAAATTCAAACAAATTTTCTTTGTTTTTGGGCTTGTGGTTCTCCATCTTGAGTTTGATGATTTTCCACAGCTTTTCAATTGGATTAAGATCTGGTGATTGAGCAGGCCAAGGCATGGTGCGAATGTTGTGGTTCTCCATCCAGGCTTTAACTGACCTTGCCGTGTGGCAAGGGGCATTGTCTTGTTGGAAAATCCAGTCATTCGAGGCAGGAAAGAGTTTTCCAGCTGATGGAAGAAGACTGTTTTCAAGGGTAGTCCTGTACATGACCTGGTTCATTCGGCCTTCACACAATTGCATTTGCCCTGTTCCACTCAGACTGAAACAACCCCAGATCATGACTGATCCACCCCCATGTTTTACTGTAGGGGCAAGACAGTCTGGGTTGTAAGCTTCTCCAGGCTTCCTCCTAACCAGTAAGTTGGCTGGAGTGGGCATCAATTCAAAATTGGATTCATCACTGAAGAGAACCTTAGCCCAATCATCAACAGTCCAATCCTTGTGGTCTCGAGCAAAGAGTAACCGGGCCTTCCTCTGCCTTTCATTGATGAAGGGCTTCTTGCGTGCTCTGTGTGACTTCAAACCAGCTTCAACAAGTTGGTTTCGAACTGTCCTTGCCGAACAGGTCACATTTCTCGACAGTGCCCACTCATTTTTAAGGTCCCTGGAGGTCTGACGACGATTCCTGACACAGGAACGGATGAGTGCACGGTCATCTCGTGGGGTAGAAAGACGTTTCCTGCCACGGCCAGGTAGCACTTTGGTAGTGCCATGTTCAGCTTGTTTTTTTTTGTTGTAATGAACGGCTGTCTTGGAGATCTTCAGTTTTTTCGCTACCTGTCTCTCACTCATGCCAATTTCCAGCAGTGCCAAGATGGCTGCCTTTGTGGCTTCACATAATTCTTTTGTTTTAGGCATTATGTGAGAGCTGACAACTTCTGAGTTGTGCTACAGATTGAATGTAAGCAGGAAACCACTCTAGGCCTTTGCATGTGCAGTGCTGCTTGTGACATGAAATGGCCTCTTATATACCCTGGGAATCAATTAAGCTTAAGAATGTCAAATAGGACATAAAGTATTATGTGACCAGCTGCATTTTTTGTTGTGTTCATTGTATTATACGTTTAGTGGTACCAGATATTAGAATGAACAAGAAATTGAAGAAAACAAGGGTGGTCTAATAATTTTTTCCATGACTGTACAGTAGGCATGTGCAATATATTGTGGAAGTTTGTGTAATACTTGTATCATGTAATTAGTTATCTGTTTTTATTATGTGTAGCACATTATGTTTAGCACATCTTTTTTTGTCTTAAAGCACCTTCAACTGCAGCTTTATAATTTCATTGTCCAGGTGACTGTACAATGACAATAAAAGTCTATCGATCTATCTATCTATCTATCTATCTAAAAGGGTTGATGGAGGTATTTAAGAACTTTTGCCATTGTCTACCTCCCCCAGTCAGGTGGGGTTGTGTCTGCTATTCACGCATGTAGGAACTGGCAAGCAACCGTCAACTCCGTATCTACTACGGGCGTGTTGGTGAGCTTCAATAGGGGGCTATTCCCCACACAATGCATCGATGCTACTGATATATAGCCTCCGCAGTTCTATAACATCATTTGGGTCCTCCTGTGTGATTCTCTCTTCCTGGAATGTACATGTTAAAAGGTTGGGTTGATGGTGCATCTTCTGGCGCTCTGGCACCACTCTTAGAGAGCCACAAATTCTGTTTCAGAGCACATGCTTTCAATACACACATATGCTGAACTGACAAGTTTCAGACCTGTCAAAAGATGCATGTCCTCTGCCTGTATCATGACATTGGGGGTTGAGGTATGATATGATTCTGTGCACCATCTCAGCGATCAACCTGAAGCTCAGCTCAGATATGGTCCTAAGTAAACCTCCCGCTTCAATGCGCACATCTGTGCCACAGGTCTTCATACGGTTGATTTCTTGAAGGAGGGTGACAAGGTCTCAGGATGGCTACCGTTGGCTTCCTGCTGAATTTGCAGAAAATATTGCAGATGTTGAAAAAGTTCAACAGGGACTGTTCTGCTGCCAATGCATGCATGACAACTGGATCTAACTAGTGGTCGAAACATAGAGAAAATACACAATGGACATACAGAATGTCTTGCTGCAGTTTTGCTGCAGTTTTTCTTGCAACCGTTTCTGCACTCCCCGTGCTTCTTGGACATCAAGGAAGCACCGTCATAAACTTGGCTAATTATTCTCCCCAGACTCAATCCAGCTTTAGACAATTCCTCCACAATCACATCAGTCTCTGTAGCCAAATCCCCCTGGTCCACCGTGGCAACTGTGTCAAAGACGTTCTGTTGGATCATACACTCTATTTATAAAGTGCACAACTATTGAGATGTTTTCTCTTCCTTTTGGGTCTTGAGTGCCATCCACCTTGATGGTATAAAACGACTCCCTGACCTTTCTCTCGATGTGCTCAGAGACCATGGTGGACATTATATCCATTAGTTCATTTTGCATCTCATGGCTGGTTTATCTGGCATTGTGTGGAATGGATTGGGCGATCATGGCCAATACAGGATCTTTCTGCAGAGTGTACTCAAACAAGGACAAGAATAAACCACAGCTATCCTCAGACCAGGGCTCTCATGTCCCACACATGGGTTCAATAGGTTCACATGCCACACATGACATTTCTCATGCTGAGAAATAATAAAACTCGCCGCATATAAATTAGTAATCTATGAATGGATGGTGCAATGGCAGATTGCTCTGTTTAGTATATCCATACAGCTGTCTTGAATTAGCAATCTATCAGGCAATCGGAAAATAGTATCTCTTGTTGTTTGGGTCTTGGTCTCCGCAGCGCTGCAAGCACGTGTCCCACGAATGCTCTGGATGCGTGCACAGTTAGCAGAAAGTGACGGACTGACCACAATGCAAAATATGGACAAATGCCACAACCGCCACGTAATGATGAGGCCGTGTTGATGCGACAGCAAAAAAAAAAAAAAAAAAATCGTGAGTCAGGGCTGGCCGGACAACTGTGAAAAAGAGTGGAAAACTGAATAAAACCGTGTGTCATAGCTCAGTTGGTAGAACAGCCCCCGGTATTAGGAGGTCATGGTACGCTGTGGGTTCTGAAAGGTACAGTAGGTGACAGCCAGAAACTTGATTACATCTACTATGGATGACAAGTAGTATCTATTGTGCTGCAACTGTTCGACGTTAATCAAAGTTGATACTTCTCTACCTGTAGAAATCCTCCTCTCCTTGTCCTTCCACATAGCTTCACAAATCAGGTGTTCTGTGGACGCTGTATGTTTGTTCAGTCCTTTCATAGTCTCTACAGCATGTTTCCAAACTCAAAATCCACTGACAATAAAAGCAGAGTCCACAGCAGACAGGGGTGCTTGGAACATTCAACATGGGTAACAGAATGTAGCTTCTGCTTGAACTGAATAATCCAGCCAGTCTCTGTTTGCATACCAGGCACTGTGGAATGATCTTTTTTTTACCTGAAAAAAGGCGTGAAGGGCAATTCTTCAATACCACTTGATTGGGTTGACCAACACTCAGATCTCCTGATTCAAACGCCTTCTGCTTGCTAGCTTGCCTGCTGACGTGGCCAACGTTAGCTAACTCTAGAGCTGGTTGATTAAAAAAAGGCTGTATGTCCATCCATTAGTGGAGCATAATTTTCACACATCTCTTTAACAGTTAGGATCACAGCTCCTATCACAGCAGTCGTTTTTTCCAACTGCAGCTCTGCACCTGTCGTTTCCGTTTTGCCCACATCATTTTTCAACCAATTAAGTAGGCTAGTTTAAATTATTTTATCAAACTTAATATTAAGGATAGCATAACAATTATTTTATGTATTTATTCTGGAAAAGATAATGAAAATGAGCTGATATGACAGGCATTTCATAGGCATTTTTCTAATTTATTATAATTTTATTGAACTTTGTTCATCTTTACAAACCAGGGCAAGGCAAGGTAATTTTATTTGTATAGCCTGTTTTTACAAACAGTTTGTGTCAAAGGGCTTTACACAGCATTATGACAACATCCTCTGCCCTTAGACCCTCACATGGACTGAGGAAAAACTCCCAAGAAAACCGTTTTAACAGGGAAAAATGGAGAAACCTCAGGGTGAGCAACAGAGGAGGGATCCCTCACCCAGGACGGGCAGACGTGCAATAGATGTTGTATACAGACAAGAAAACAATTTACAACATGGAATATGGACAACGTGGAAATGGAATCAGTCAGTTGACGAAAAATGATGAAGGAAGCTCCTGGTGGGCAGGGAGGGAAGGCCTAGACGGCAGACTGCGTCGTGAGCTGGGAGTGCAGACCAGTTTAACAGCAGGAGAAAGGAGGTGATGGAAGCGGCGGTTGGTTGGTTGGTGCAGGGGGATGGAGCTCTGAAGAGATCTGTGGAAATGTGTGGCGAGACACCAAGGCCAGACTACAAAGTGCAACAAATAATGACAGGTCAAAATGTGTGAGGGTAGAGGAGTGGAGTGGAGAGGAGAGGAGAGGAGAGGACAGGAGAGGAAGAATAGGGCTCCGTGTAGCCTGTTGTGTCCCCCAGCACTTTAAGCCTATAGCAGCGTAGCTATAAAATGGATCAGGACTACCTGAGCCAGCCCTAACTAAAAGCTCTGTCGTAGAGGAAGGTCTTAAGCCTGGACTTAAATGTAGAAAGAGTGTCTGCCTCTCTGACCCATGGAGAGAGCTGGTTCCATAATAGAGGAGCCCGGTAACTGAAGGCTCTACCTCCCAGTCTGTTTTTAGAGATACTGGGAGTCACTAACAGACCTGCATTCTGGGAGCAAAGTGCTCTGGTAGGACAGTATGGAATAATGAGGTCTTTCAGATAAGATGGAACGTTGTCATGAAGAAACTTGTAAGTAAGTAGAAGGATCTTGAAGTCTATTCTATATCCTACAGGAAGCCAATGGAGAGAAGCTAGAATGGGAGAGATGTGCTCTCTCTTACTAACTCTGGTCAATACCCTCGCTCCAGCGTTCTGGACCAGCTGAAAACTCTTTAGAGAGTTTTTTGGACATCCTGACAAGAGAGTCTTACAGTAATCTAGCCTAGAAGTAATAAATGCGTGGACCAGTTTCTCAGCATCACTCTGAGAGAGGATATTCCTGATCTTAGGTATACTACGCAGGTGAAAGAAGGCAGTCCTAGTCACATGCTTTATGTGAGAGCTGAAGGAAAGATCCTGGTCAAAAATGACTCCAAGGTTCCTCGCTGTTGGACCAGAGTTCAGGGTGATGCTCTCCAGAGTAGCAATCTGATTGGAGAATGTGTCCCTGAGATGCTTAGGTCCAAACACAATAACCTCTGTTTTGTCAGAGTTCAGTAGTAGGAAGTTAGAAGACATCCAGGGTTTGATGTCTTTCAAGCAATGTTGCAGATTGATGAGGCGGCTTCTATCATCTGGCTCTATCGCTAAGTAGAGCTGAGTATCATCAGCATAACAATGTAAATTAATGGAGTGATTCCGGATTATGTCCCCTAATGGAAACATGTAAAGAGTGAAGAGAACTGGCCCTATAACTGAACCCTGTGGCACACCACATGCAACTCTGCTGTACTCTGAGTGGTCATTAACAAAACAATTGAAACCTGTCAGATAGGTGTGAGTCAAACCATTTTAGAGCAGATCCTTTAATCCCAATTTCATGTTCTAATCTCTGCAGTAAAATGCTGTGATCGATGGTGTCAAATGCAGCACTGAGGTCCAGAAGTACAAGTACAGAGACAAGACCTCTGTCAGAAGCTATAAGAAGATCGTTGGAGACTTTGACCAGTGCTGTTTCAGTGCTATGGTGTTCTCTAAATCCAGATTGAAAAGCTTCAAAAAGCTTGTTACTGTGCAGATGTTCATGTAGCTGCACTAGGACAACCTTCTCAAGGATCTTAGAGACGTAGGGAAGGTTGGATATAGGCCTATAGTTGGCTAATACATCTGGATCAAGAGAGGGTTTTTTAAGTGGAGGATTAATGACAGCCACCTTAAAGGCCTGTGGCACATAGCCTGTGACTAAGGAAAGGTTGATCTGGTTCAGTATAGCAGCGTTAACTAAGGGGAAGAAATCTTTGAGCAGTCTTGTTGGGATTGGGACATGTAGCTGATTTGGAGGAGGTGATTGCAGAAGTCTCACAGGTCAATGGGGGCGAAGCTGTTCAAGTATGCACCAAGTCTGGGAGGTGCTTCCGTAAGGACTGTGATCTGTGGTCCACTACTGCTGATCCTTGTTCTGATATTTACAATCTTTTCAGTAAAGAAAGTTAGGAAATTGTTGCTGCTGAGAATTGGAGGGATGCATGGCTCAACAGCACTGTGCTTCTTAGTCAGCCTGGCCACAGTGTTAAAAAGGAACCTGGGATTGTTTTTATTCTCTTACACACACATACACATGCGCGCGCACACACACACACACAAAAACGTGTGTAAACAAACAAAGCAACAGCGTTGCCGAGCCGCAGGTGTGCTCAGGAGGCAACGGGCAGCACCGGAGACACCCAGCCAGCCAGCCAGGCAGAAGCCAGGCAAGGCAATCAGGGGCCGAGTCGGTCGTAACAGCAATGGGTGCCCGAAGCAAAGCAGCAAAGTTCAAAACTAGAACATTCCCTCTGGGAAATTTTGAAAGGGCCACGGGGGGCTACTGCCGGGGGTACCATCTCTGTCAACATGGGAATCAAACCCACGACCACACTAATCAGACAGACACATGATCATCTTGTACTGAGCACTGATATTGAGGAGCCATAATCACATTAAGTCACCTGTGTGTGTGTGTGTGTGTAACTGTAATCACATGAGGTTACCTGTGGTGTGTGAGAGTGGAGTGCGCGCATGTGTGTGTTGTATCAGGCGCGTGTGTGAGTGAGGAGTGTGTGTGCATACACGCATATGTGTGCGTGTGTGCGTGTGCGTGTGTGTGTGTGTGTACCTGTAACTGTAATGACATTAAGTTACCTGTGGGGTGTGTGTTAGTGTGTGTGTGTGTGTGTGTGTTAGTTAAAGAGGCAGAATAACATGTAGTAAAAATCGTAAATTTAAGTGTGATTATTAATAGTTGAAGTCTGCTGCAATACACTGGGGAAAAAATTTAAGTCTACTCAAATACATTGGAAACTGAAAGCAGAAGAAGAACATTGTAAGAAATAGATAGATAGATAGATAGATAGATAGATAGATAGATAGATAGGTCTGTGTGTATGTGTCTGTGTGTGCGTGTGGCTGACTTGATACTCAGAGATAGACTTGGGATCGACTCACATGTACTCTGAAAGAACAATGGAGAGGCCTACATGTCCCTCCAAAAGCCTGAGCTATAGTTGTCGGCCTGCTTGAAAAAGCACCCCACAACCCCCATGATTTACACCTTGGTGTGAATCTAAGTTTGAACGGAAACTGAGCACGGACATTGGCTGAATGCCAGCGCACTCAGCGGGGGTCCCCAGTGACGTCCCGCAGGTAATAAAAACGCACCGCGACCCTCCGCTGATGCTTTGTCCCAGCTGCTATAGAGAGCTAGTCCAGCTTTCTTCCCGACCGGATCGCCAAAGGGGGCATCACCAAACGTTTGAGCCTCACCATCAGAAACCTAGGTCACAGTCTTCAACTCGCGGGACGAGTGCATGGACTGTTGTTTTTGTTTGTTTTTTTCTTTTTCTTTCACTCAACCCAACGCGGATCGCCGCAGTCAGCTCACCTCATGTGTTGTGAAGACCGGTACGCCAACTTTGTCCCCAGAACCTGACAAAGTACACCGTCTTCTCCCGGGATCTCCCCGCTGCCGCCGAGGAGCCCATCACGTCACCGTGGTCTAAAGGAGCGGATCTCTCTCTCTCCTTCGTTCTCCCTCACTCCGGAGGAGCGGAGCAATCAAAGTAAGAGGCTTAAGTCTGGGCAGAGACCATTAGGATAGCGTACTTTATTTTATGTTTGTTTGCTTTGCTTTGTTTATTTTGTTCTATTTCCTACACCCGATAAGTTGTGAAACTTGATCGGTGCTGTAGAATTTTGTGTGACCTGTGACTGTCACGTGATCAGTGATAAAGCAACATCACTAGTTAAAGGACCAATACCAGACCAGAGAACTCCGTTCGCTGGCTCTGCTATTGTGTAGTGATATTGTAATTATCAACTGTGGTGACGCCTTCCTATGACCTCTTCCTTCCTCTCTTTCCCCCTCTCAAACACTGATTTTGATTGCGTGGCCCCGGATTTGTTACTCTGGTTACTGAACCTCAGCAACCAAACCCGAGGGCCTCACTCTCCCCCCCTCTCTCTCTCTCTCTCTCTCTGTTCACGCCGCTCACACATTGCGACCAGTCGCCATCTTGGCTCTGACGGGTGCGTAGTCAACGTCACTCCGTCGCCATCTTGGCTATCAACGACGTCACCCACGTGACACCGCGGCCATCTTGACTGCTCTCTCTCACACGCGCACACACACACACACACACACACACACACTCTCTCTCTCTCTTCCCACACACATATAACAGTCGTTTATCTTGAGTAATGTTATTGTGCATAACTATTGCTACAAATAAATCCTGTTATACTTCAATCCATCATTGTTTGTGATTATTGTGGTTGTAATTGTGACAATTGCTGGATTTATAACAGTCAGTGCTCGAAGTTCCTCCTTCTTATTAACCCCGAGACTGTAACTGGATTTCGCTAATTTGGACATTGGTCCCTGGTAACAGGGTGGTGCCCCGAAATTCACTACTCATAGTAGACATTCTTAGATATTAATAATAATTTCCCACAATTATTAATATTAATTGCCAATATCCAAATTGCCCCTACCAGCGCACAACAGAGTGTTGCTGCAGTGCTGTCATATTACTATAAGGTATGGCAGCAAGCTCTGCTGGAATGAGCTCTTTAAATCTAGAAACAGCAGTGTCAGATAAACATTTACTGTAGTGGGATTTTTTCCCAGGTAAAGTGTAATTTGTTAAAGTAAAGTCAAAGGTTATTAAAGAATGGTCAGACAAGGCCGGGGTCTGAGGGAAAACTGTGATGTGATCGACTTCTATTCCATAAGTAAGCACCAGATCAAGGATATGATTAAAAGAGTGAGTGGGTTCATGCACTCTCAGTTGCCAGTTGAATCTAAAAACGACTTGAATGCTGAGGCCAGACAGTCGTCATCTACGTCCACGTGAACAGTGAAGTCGCCCACTATAATCATTTTGTCTGAGTTCATTGCTAAATTTGACAGAAAGTCAGGGAATTCTTCTAAGAACTCAGAATAAGGAGCAGGAGGACGATACACCACAGCAAGTAGGAGTGGTTTCTCTGCTTTCCAGTCTGGGTGAGAGAAGCTGAGTGTAAGGCTTTCAAATGAGTTAAATGAAACATTAGGTCGAGGGTTAATAAGCAGATTTGACTGATAAATTGCAGCCACTCCTCCTCCTCTACCAATGTTACGAGGCACATGGTAGTTAAAATAAGTAGGAGGGGTAGATTCATTTAAACTGATATATTCATCCTGCTGCAACCAGATTTCAGTTAGAGTCAGTAAGTCAATTTGGTGATTAGTGATCGAATTATTTACTAGTAGAGACTTGGATGCAAGAGATTGAATATTTAGCAAACCACATTTAATAGTTTTGTTTGGTTTGCTGAAGTAGTGGTTTTGATTTTAACTAGGTTGCTATAATTGATTCCTCCAGCTTTGGGTTTAGGCTTATACAGCCTTGAAGCAGACACAGTTTTTATGAGGTATAAGTAGGGTTGGGTGGGTGACAGCACAAAGGAACCTGCAGAGGAGCGTGTAAGACTGCGGCTCTGTGTGCTGGTCTGAACTCTGGGTGATTGTCAGGGGTTGGAATGACTAACAGAATGTGCTATGTAGCTAGATAAGAGAGATACACCATCCAAAGTAGGATGGACGCCATCTCTCCTAATCAGACCAGGCTTTCCCCAGAAAGTTTTTCAATTGTCTATATAGGCCACGTTGTTTGCTAAGCACCACCTAGACATCTAGTGATGGAACGACCACATGTGGCTAAACATGTCGTCACTAGACAAATTGGGCAGCGGGCCAGAGAAAACGGAGTCCAACATTGTTTTTATGTAGTTACACACCGATTCTACATTAACTTTAGTTAACTCCGACTGGCGAAGTTGGGTGTCATTAGCGCCAACATGGATTACAATCTTACTGTATTTATGTTTACTTTTTGTCAGCAGTTTCAAATTTGCCTCAGCGTCGCCCGCTCTGGCCCCTGGGATGCACCTAACTATGTTCGCTGGAGTCTCTACCTTTACGTTCCGGAGGACAGAGTCGCCAATGACTAAAGTTGGCTTCCCAGCGGCAGTGCCGCTGAGAACAACAGAGCCAACATGCTGAGTTTGGGTCTCAGCGGGTGTGTCGCTGAGTGGGGAAAATCTATTGGAAACATGAAGGGGTTGGTGGTGCAACCCAGGCCGTGGACTTATGCTTCCTGCGTGCTGTCACCCAGCGAGCCTGGCTTCCAGGCTGCTCGGGAGCTGTGGGGGAACTGTTAGCGGCGGCTGGGCTAAGTGGCTCTGCACTGGCTAAGGGGGCCTGGGAAACTACCTGAGCTAAAGGACTAGCCTCCATGGTGCGGAGCTGGGACTCTAGCTCACTAAGCCTCGCCTCCAGGACTGCGAACAGGCTACACTTGTTACATGTACCATTATCATTAAAGGAGGCAGAGGAATAACT